>VWZP01009373.1:28797-206303 GCA_013396995.1 Dicaeum eximium
TCTTTTGTGGTATTGGGGAAGTAGGAATGTAATAGTGGCAACCACAGACAGAGATTATTACATTAGGATCCAACTGTCTCTAATGTTTTCTTTCTGTCTTTCCATACTTTTCACTTTGCTTTCAGGTAGGATGTGATTTTTGTGGTATATGCAGGAAGATCAACTGCTGACACGTCTGCGTTGTCCTGAAGTTAGTCTGAACATGTAGAAAAATGAAATTCTCAGGAGAAATGGCAGTGGTGTAGCCTGGGAGCAGAATGTCTGTGTGACTGGCAGTGCTGATTCTCTCTCCCTTCCTTATCCAGAGCAGTGGTGCAATGATCTCAGGGTGTCTGTAACGCTGCTGGGAGTGACCTGACTTTGGTTTGGCACCTCCTCCCCCCAGTTTGTTCAGCCACTTTCCTGAGGACCTGTTTACACTGCTTAGAAGTAGTTTTCCTGACCTCCCTGTCTGTTTTTCCGTCACTGCGCTGAGAATACAGGCAAACAAAAACGCTTGCATTTTTGCAACATCCCCGTTTCTCACTGTGGAATTCTGATTGCATAATCTGAATGCCGAACTGAAGCTAGTATCGTTGAATGTTGGGGAAGGGAATTCCAGGCAGAGGAAGCTGATTACCTTGTTCTCAGACATTCTTCCAGTGTTAGGAATGTGTTGGACACTTCAGTGACCTACTTATTCTGAGAAAAGTTGTGCACCTGCCTCTGGTTTATATTCTCACTCAGGTGTTGTTTAGTATATGTAAATTATGTGTGGTTTTCCACTACAAATGGGAATGGTTCACTGTAACCATCTGTGAAATTTCTTCAATGAGACTGAGCAATGCTTTTATTTAGCACAAGGAGGAGGAAACTACATGTGCAGGTATGCATGAACACAAATAGTGGTTCACAAACTATCACTAAATGACTTGTCTTCTTACTAGAAACCCGATCTTTCTAATTTTGACTGAAAGATAAAGACAGGGGAAGTAACTTGGGGTTTTTTCCATAGCTGCAAGTGAGGGTTGTTTGTTTCTTTCTTTAAATGTTCTTTGGAGTTTTATTTAAATTCTCTTACATTTGAATGTGATTTGAGTCAGGCTAAGACTTGATACTGTTGAGACTTTTCTTCATTGTGAAAGAAGGCTTTAACATTTTTATATGTTTAGTAATCCTTACCAGGAGACTTGCATCCGTGTGAATTCTTTTGCTTTGATATAAATGTAATTGAAATCTCCTTAACATTTTCTTAACTTTTACTTTAGTTATGTGTGTGTTAGCTCATTTTAAAACAAAGCATTTAAAACAGTATAATTGAAAACCTTTTCCCTTCCATCTGATTTTGTTTTGGATCGAATGCTGTTTTTGTAAAATATGCAGTAAAGATGTCTTACAAATGAAAATTATGCAACATATTGTTAAATAAAATTTTTTTTAATGGTTAAGAGTTTAGAGCAAAATCAGTGCATGTATGAACTTTTTTCAATGGGGCAGAGGGAAGGAGAGAAAGAAAAACGTTTTGATACTAAGTTTGAAAACAAGTGGGAGTATTCTTTAAAACCTGGACAGCAAAACCAGCTGGCTTTTAAGTGTAGAACATGTCACTAGTATTCAAAGCCTGTAATGTTACTTTTTTTTCTGCATTCTTTGTTTAAAATGGGGCTTTGTCCTGGTTTAGGGCAAATTTGGGAGAAAACCTCCAAAGGGGCGCGCGCCACCCCCTCCCCCGCCCTCCCCCCCGAAAGCAAACCCACACGGCCCCTCCCCTCAACCGGTTTGGGTAAAAAGAATTTCCTCGGAGAGAAGTGGAAAAAACCTGTTTATTTAACAGGCCAAGCAGTCCCCAGCACAAGAACAAAATGAACAATACCAGATGACAAAACTCCTCTCTGAAGAGATGACAAATTCAAAAAGTCTCTCCTGTGGGTGGTCGCTCTGTTACCAGTCCCTCCGGCGCTGGGAAAGGCTGCTGCCCATAGTGGGCCCCGGTGGGACACAAAGTGCAGGCTTGGTGCTTCCCCGGGTCCCCAGTTCAGAGCAGGTTCGAACAGTTCCAAGAAAATGGTTGGGAAAACTTCTCTGCCTCAGCTAGCTAAACTAACTAAAAAGCAAAAGGAGAGCTCTGTTCCGCTCTGTCCATGCCCAGACACCAACCATCCCGGCAGCATGTGGGGGAGTGAGTGCAGTCTCTGATAACAAACTCCGTGCTGCTTCTTCTGCCCACCTTCGCTCTCTGACCCAGTCTTGAAGGCACAGAATATAATATCCAGCATAAACAGAACAGACGATTTGGGGGTACAAGCATCATAGTCACCCTAGGACAGGCTTTCATCTGCTCAGGGGTTAAAAAAATACTCTTGCAAAATTTACTTCCTTTTTCAGTCACCTGACTTTGATTACAGTTATTCACCTGGAATTGACTGGCCTTCTTAAAAGTGGAGCAGATGCTTTTCCCAAATGCATATATGCTTTAAACAATCCCTATCTAAACAAAAAGCACCCACAGTCAACAACCATGCATTTAACTCTGTCTTTAACTTCTTAGAACCTATTCCTAGATTATAAGATAGTGTTAGCATTTTTACTGCACTTCTGGGTATGTTGAGGCCTACCGTGTCTTTTCAGTACCTTTGATTCCTCCTGAGTGTAAATATACAGTCAGGAGTCATATTGTAATAAAGCTTGTGTGTACACTTGAAGGAACTGCCTTTTTAAATACGCAAATGATTGTCAGAAGCTGGGAACCTGATCAGTTGTGTTGGTGTATGTGTACTTAGTAGTAAGGAACTTATATTGCCTCTTAGGGATTTTTTACATGCTGCTGGGAAAAATACTGATGTGCCTTAGAGGATACCTATATTCTTTAAGGCTTCTTTGTTTCTGGCAATAAAATGTTCTTTCAATGCCAGAGTGTCTGATTCTGTACATATCCACATACCCTGCAGTATTAACTGATGTTCTGTGATGAGGAAGACTTGTAATTTTTGCCTTTTGCCTTGAGATGCTGTTTATTGTATATGCTGGTTCATAAGTGAGTTTGTGGGCCAGGAGGAAAGAATGCAAATGGTTCTCAAATGTTGTGATTTGGTCCATTCATCTTGGTGGAAAATCCTTGTTTCCAGTCTCAATTTTAACAATTGAATGTTTAGTGTGGTGGATTTTGAATGTAGAGTGCACGGGTAATCCTTGCTGTGGAGCCTGCAGCCTAGGTGAAAGCTGTAGCTGCTAGGCTGGGTGAAAGTTTAACTCTGTCTCTTGCTTTGTCTCACTGTTCCCCAGAAGAAGTACTTACTTGTGGAAAGGAATTGGAAGTCTATGTCAGCATTTAGAAGTTGTCTGTAAAGAAAGTCTTTCAAAGGTAGGAGGTATGTGCCTTAAAATTGGGATGTTCACATCTTGAATGAAAGGGGATTTTGTGGGAAAAAACTCCTCTGCTGATTTACTTGGTCTTTGAGGAAACTTGTGCCTGCATCCGGACAGAGTTCCAGAGCTGTGAATTCCAGCAGTGGGCAGAACCTTTTGGCAGCTCTAGCATGTAAGCCTAGAGGAGGGACCACGTCCAGTGTGTTTATCTCCTTGAGGTTTCGCATTAATAACTTGAGTGATTCCCTACTTAGAACACCAGATTTCATGGATAACTCTCAAACACCTGATGGCTGTTGTATATTGCATATGGGAAGTTTTATGTGTTTGATTCAGAGCTGTTTTGGCAAATCACCTTACAAATTTTGTGTAGAGTGATGGCTTTTGGGATACCTCCCCCTTGGCTGCAGTTAAAATTATTTAAAGGACTAAGGTGTATGGGCTATTAGGCTCATCTCTGATCTATGCTGGTAAAATTCTTTTGGTAGATTATTCAATCTCTTATTCTCATCTGTAAAATGGAAATGGGCTTTCTGTAAAATGCTCAGAATCCTTTGATGAAAATCTTTGCATTTGAAATGCTGTTACTAAAGGGGTTTTTATAAATTTGGTTAAATACTTGTACAGAATTTTGTATTGTCACCAGGATTTTTGCTTGCAAATTTCTCCCACCATTACTTCCAGATTCTTGGAAAAGGTAGCTTTCAGTCTGATTCCTTAGGCCTGATGTGTCACAGCAGAAGGTTTGTGTTTTACAAGGAAGGAGTTTCTCATTTTGGTTTGTGAATTGTTGCTGCTTTTTTCTTTGCATATTGCTAGTGGAGACTGCCCAGCTCTTTTACTGCAATTGTCAGGTTCTTTAAGGAGCAAAATGGGAGTCCTGTTACTAAATCATAATTAAACAGGACACTGAGAGATTTTTAAGACAAAATTAAGGTAAAGGTATGAGGAAGGAAAAGTAGCCCATTTATTGTAACAGTATTCTTGCGGGGTTTTTGAATAGGCGCGTGTCACATGCTGCGACATGCTGTACTTCTGTAGCATAGATATGTGTTTGTCACTGAGTGCTCATGTTTGTGGGACTATTTCCTCAGCACAGTGTCAGTGTACCACTGACACAAGTATGTAAATATTTTTCCTTTTTCCTGAGTGGAGCAACAGTGGTGGTTTTCAATTCAGTTTAGCTTGTTTTGGTATAGCTGACCCATTGTGTGAACATAAAGTGAACTGACAGTTCACTCTGGTCATTCAGTCCAGAGATGTTTCTGTGCAGGTTGCTGTGTTATTGAGGTCTGTGATTGGGCCAGTAACATGGGAGTGCTGCTACAGCTCTTTCTGAGAGCTAAGCCCAGGCTTTCTGGTAAAGGCTGTGGAGACTGTTTGAAATAGATCAGGGACCCTAATCTTTTTTCTATTCAATGTGCTTTCAACGGAAGGACCAAAGTACTGCTCTTAAGGTGCTGATATTTGGTGACCTCTTCTGTAGTGTAGCAATAAAGGGCTGTTTTAAACCGTGGCTGTAAGCACAGTTCTGTAGCAGCTCTGGCCCGGGGCCACTCACGCTGTGTCAATTGCATGGCTGTGCTGCTGCCAGATCTCTGGCAGACACTGCATCTTGCATGTTTCTGAACTTGGCTGCTTTACAAAAACTGCTTCTTGTGTGTCTCTTCCTCTTCTGCTGCTCTTTCCTATTGCCAGTTTCTCAGATATGCAGTGTGCTGTTTAAACAAACCCATTTGTTTTTACATATACTTTTACATAGCTGTAACTTTCCTTCAGTGACAGTCTGCATCTTTGCTGTGTAAGAAATGCAGTGTTTGCCAGGTGCAGTCATGCTTCACACGAGTGCACTTGGAGTCAGTTTTCAATAAGAAAAAAAAATAAAGCATGAGAAGTACATATTTGCATGATCATGGGGATAGGATGGGGTGGGGACTTTGTGGTGAGGACACCAAACTGATTAGCTGTATCTTGCTCATTCTACTTGGCATAACTTGGTGAACCTTATCTGGGTGATTTGCAAAAAGTGGAAGCTGTGTGGACGTCTCTGACTGTTTCCAAAGTTATGTATGAGTCTTTGCTCTCCTGGACATGGATTGATAATTCTTCTTCATTTAGAGAGGGCTTTGCAGACTGTCTAACACATCAGTATTCAAGTTTTACTTAGAGAAATCATTCTGTAAAAGATTTCTTCCTATTACATGATGAAAATTGTGTTTCTAAGCTTCTGAATTAAGATGATTTTGATGTAAAGTGGCACATGGCCTCAGATAAGATTGTGGCATTGCAGCTTTGCTTTCCCTTTTCTTTTGACACGTTAGTGTTGTCTTTGCCCGACCACTTGAATCTTTTCTAAAAATACAGCAAATTGAGGCAGTTGGTAACTGTTTCAGTAGCCAAACATTCATCCAAGCTGTTAAAGCAGCCAGTGTTCCTTGATCTGTATACCTCTAAATAAGACAGATAAATTCTTAATGCGGTTACAATGTGTGAACATAATTTTAATCCAAACTAAGGGATGCTAATGTAATGCTCCTGTCTGTTTTTTAAGTACTGCTAAAAGAAAAACAAGCCAAACCTCCAAATCCCAATTGGAAAACTGATTATGGAGTGAATATATCTGTACCTATACAAATGGGTTTTGAAAATCATTCCTCACGATTTAGTGTGTCTGACCTGAAAGTCCAGAACACCCAAGTCTGTATTAGGTGTCAACTTCCAGGGATGTTCTTCGAATTGGAAAGGGATTTGCTATGGATCTTTCCCTCTCACTTCTGACCTACTTTGAAGCTTACCGCATTCATGTCAGTGCCCCATCTGAAAGGAATAATGTGCAGTGTCTTTATACATTAAGCCAAACTGCCTACCTCTGTCTTAGATTATAAGTAGTTCTGGACAATGACTGTGATTTAGTTGTGCAATCCATGGTGCCTGTCTTGATAGAGTCCTGAGTAATGCCTGAAACTTCCAGTCTAATTTAATTTATAAAGTAGCAAGATGATAACTGCTTCAGGATCTGAACTGAGGAATGCCTGGAGAGCCACGCTTTAATACAGCTATCTGCCGGGTCAGCCTCAGAGGAATACAGAATGCAATCTCCAGCAATGTGTTAAAAAAATCAGTTGTGTAATTCTCTGCGAACAGAGCCATTGGAGGTCACAGATTAAACACTGGATTCTGTGTTTAATCTTAGTGGGAATCATTTCCACGTGGTGTGAGTTCTTTGTGGGTGGAGCTGTTTGTGCAGAAGATAAACTACACATTTCTGATGTGATGCAATTGGAGCAAAGTTCTTTTTAAAAGTTAAAGTAAACAAATGAGCCATCTTTTTCTGTTGCGTGATATGAAAGGTGGAAAATTTTAGTGTATGCGATTTTTGTTTTGGTATTGTGCAGAGGTTGGACTTGTGTGCTGGCTTTGTGCCGAACATTTAAACTTGCAGAATGCAGTATAATTTAACACTTGACAAACAAGCAGTACAGGTATTTAAAGTACTTGAATGTGAAATTGTAATTGTCTGGTAGGGGTGGAAAGTAGGAGTAATAGTTTCCATCATAATGCTTTGACCTACTGGTTGAGAACCAGTTCCATGCATAGATGATAACATAGTGAAAGCAAATATGTTATTTCACAGTGGGAAATTTCTGCTAGAATTTTAATGCTAGGAAGACCTCTTTATGTTCCTGGCATGGAAAGTGTAGGGGGAGTGCTTTCTTCACACAGCACTTAAACACAGATTAAGTGTGTGAATAGTTTTGGCTTCTTCTTTCCTTCTAGTTAATATTTTACATTGCAGTTTGTAAATTCAAGGAAATAATATTGTATCAGGGTAGACCAGTGGTTCCTTTAGCCCATTTTTAATTGTTAATAGCTGCTTAAGATCTTCCCTTCCTCTTACATTTGCCAGTGTTAAATTTTGGGTTTCTTGGTAACATTTTGGTCAAATTAGATAAACTTCATCACATTCCTGAGTTGAAATGTAAACCAAAAAAGCTCTACCTGGCTGCCTTCTATCTATTGCAAGATGACCCTCACAGCTGTGGGAATAAGCAGCTTTAGAAATAGAAAAATTGAGTTTTGCAGAACCAATGCCAGATAACTGAGACATGTGAGAAAATCTGTTTCTCAGGTAAAGAAGCTGAAGGAAGCAGAAGCTGAAGTTCTGGAGTCTTGACTAAAGAGTTTGAAGACATTACTTCATAAAATATTTCTGGAGAATGTGCCTTTTTTCCCCTATGTAACATGGTAACATTCTAATTTTAAACACGCCTTGGATTTAGCTTTTGAATTGAAATACAGCAGCTATTTGTAATAATGAATTCAAATGCAAAAAACAATTTTTTAAAAAGCAGTGTACTCTTTTTTTCCCACCTGATTTAAATCAAAAAGGTAAAATCTGGTAGTGGAAAAATGTTAGCTCTTCTAAAGCACTAAGCTTGTCAGTTCTCTGTTGAATCAAAGTTGACCCCTTCCGTTTTAATGAACATTTAATTTGATAAAGAAACTACTTTTCTTAGCTTGGTTTTCTCTGATAGTCTTGGATCTTAACAGTTTACTATGCACCATGGATCATAGCTTGGTGAACTTTATTTTGAGTTTTGCTACAAGTCCTGAATTAGCCTGCTCAAATGATCCTACCCTGGAGCAGCTTCTGTGCTGCTTCAGTTCTCGTTTTAAGATGTGACTCCAGAAGGGGAGGGCTGTTCTCAAGCTTTCCCACAATGAATAACAATATAAGTAATTTACATGAACAACCAAGGTGGGTCCTCTTTTTGTTTTTCTAGCCCCTGGCCTCACAGACTCCCATGTTCCAAACTGGTATTCTTTCATCTGTGACTCTCTTCACTGGCTGCTCCAAGCAGCAGAAATTTATGGTGTGTAAAATTTATGGGTCTGGTATCATACCCTTTTGTATTCTGGGGATAATCAAAGTTGTATTTTATTTTTGTTTTCTGCCCTTGTAGCAGTGTACTCAGCATTTTATTTTAATTTTCTCAGCATATTACTTTGGTATTTGAAAGTGTAATATTATTTTTGTGAATTCTGTGGTAATGGATAGTTGTTAACAATTTTATTTCATTCAAATCTAAGTGTTGTATTTCATATCATCCTTCTTTCTGCTAGGTTGGAAATTAGAGTTGGAATATCCCATTTCTATGGCTCTACCCTGGGATGGTGTTTCATCTTTTTTTAGTGTTTGCTTTTTTTTTTCTTTTTTTTTTTTTTTGTTTAAGCCCTTTAGTTTATAACATCCATGTTTTAATTTTCTAAACTTAAAATCTCACAGCCAAAAATCTTCTGATGTCTTGAGTCAATTGTGAAGCACAGCACTGGTGTTACAGTTTAACCTTTCAGCTGCTTGTGCTGGACTGAGAGTGAAGTCGTTATGGATAAATTCTATATCAGCACTGCAGCACAGGAATACACATTGTATAAATGGTGTGTATTATCATGCATTGCACAGTAATTTATTCTGTGTGCTTCTTATCAATTGCCAGGCTTTCTTGCAATATCTTCTTTAAAATGGTTTCTTGTAGAACTTGTAGAACAAGTTTTGTGAAACGGAAGTGCCATAGCTTTTTATCCTGTGTTCACTGGACTGTTAGTAAAAGCCAAAAGAAAAAATTGGAAGATTTGCCAATATTTTTGTCCTTCTGATATTTTTGTACTTGTATTTTAATTAATTTAATATTAATTTATTGTATTTTTAATTTGTATTCGTATTTTGTATTGTATTTTAAAATCAAGTAGACTTCATTCATTTGACACTTTTTTTTAAAAAATCTTTTATAGTGTGCCGGTCAAATAAAAGTCCCTGGGTCTGTCTGACATGTTCGAGTGTCCATTGTGGAAGGTGGGTACAGTGTTAGTGTGCAAATCTTTTAATCAGACCTTTTTATTTCTCCTTTGTTGCTTGACTCTGAGGCAGTATATTCAAAATTTCCCTGAAATAAACCTTCCATTATCTCATATAGCATTGTATGTTTATACTTAACATGGTTCTTTTCTACTTTATGAGATCCAGAGATTATATTCAAGATATAGGGGTTTTATTTCATTGGGTTTTTAAAGTAAAGTGGACAGTAAATTTGATTGCTCAGTTCAAAAAGTGTGTGGAGAACTGATAATTTAGTAGGTTGTTGTAAAGTTCCATTCTGTGGAAGGTGTTTCTTTTGTGATAAGATAAACACAATAAGAATTGTTGTAAAGCCACAAGTTAGCACAGCTTCTTTTGAGAGAAACAGCAACTATTCAGCTGAGACTGAAAATAGCTTAAATGTACTGCAGTGTACTTTTGGACCTCAAGTAATTGCCATAGCATGTAAGAAGTAGCTGCCATCAAAATTCCTTCCGGCTTCACCTTGATGTCTGTATTAGTTGAAGTACACCAAATAAATTTATTTGAGGAATAGAGGAAATTATACAGTCAGTGCTGTTATTTATCTGTCAGGATAGTTATAGAAAATGTGCTGCTACATGAATGTTTGAGATACACATATTAGTGGAATGCAGTTAGTGTTGACATTTAGACAGTATCTGAGATGTGAATGTTTTCATGTGTTGGGTAACATTTGTGGTGGTGTGGTGTTATTCTGGGAAAGCATCGTTAAACTTAGTGATTTTGTCTTTTAAAGTGGATTGAATGAACTCCAGGTTTTGTTTGTTTGATCTGAGTATCACTAAATGCTACAGTTTTAATAATGTGTCTTATTCAGAGTTTTTGACACTGACCCTTTTTTCCCCTCTATTTATTTATTTATTAAATTCATACTTAGTGAGAGCTAAGATGTGGGAGATACTTTATGGTATGAAACATTAAAGGGATCCCAAACACAAGTGCTGGGGGAGAAAAGGTAGAGCTATAAGAAGAGTATATGGGAAGGCAGTGCAGAGAACCAACTGCACTACAGGTATGCAAATAAAGAAGTTCAGGATTTTCTCAGGTGTGGAAGTGCATTAGTCTGTTAAGAGCAGAGATCCTGGGATTTGGAGGGGCTAATTTGGACCACAGGAGAGAGTAAAGAGGGAAAATAGTAGAAAACTCAGCCACTGTTTTCACACAAGTGTATTGTCTTTTTTAATGCCGGTGTAAATATAGATGCCTTTTATATTCTGTTTTTTAAATGAATGTTAATTAGCTCTTTAGAAATATAAACTTCTTTCTTTTACATTTATTTTAGATATGTGAATGGCCATGCAAAAAAGCATTACGAAGATGCACAGATATCTATGACCAATCATAAGAAAACAGAAAAACAGGAGAAAGTTCAGCATACTGTGTGTATGGATTGCAGTAGTTACAGTACATACTGGTAAGGGTTTAAACACTGTAATTTGATAACTTTTTATATACTAGAAGGTGAAAACATCAGACTCTTATGCAGCATTCTATTACACATATTCTTGAGCATTTCATCTTTTGATTTCCAGACCTGTCTTTTTGGAGTACTCTGCTTTTCCATGTGTATTGTAGCACTGTCTGTAACTAAACTCTCACATGTCAAATGTCTTCAACAGAAGAAACTTTTTGAAATAAGTGCTATGGGGCTTGGAGTTGCTTCTGTTTGTTTTAGGCTATGTGGAGAGCCAAACATCTTAATTGCAAAAGCTGTTTGGTTGTTGTTGCTCCTTCCATCAAACTGGTGAGCCTTTCACATATCCTTTATTGGTCAGGATTCAGAAAGTAAACTATTACACTGTAGTTCCTGCCCAAGAGATCTGAACTAGAGTTGTGTTGTGTGTGTACCTTTGTCTTGGTTTAAAAAGACAGGTGTCTGCTAAGGAAAAAAACAAACTCCTCCCTCCAAATCACCACAATTTTTGAAATTAAAAGGCTCTCAGGCAAAAAATATGGGAATAGGAATAACAGTTCTTTACTAGGAAAACTAAAAAGAAACAAATGTAACTAGTACCAGCAAACAAACAAATTAAACAAACAAAAGAGGAAAAAAAACCCCTGACAGAGTCAGGATATGACCTGCCACCCTGGAGGTCAGAGTGTGGATAACAGTCCAGCTGAATGGTGGCTGCAGTTCTCCTAAAGTGGAAGAGACAGTTCTGTCAAAGCAGCAGTCCTGCAGAGAAGAGTGTAGGCTCTCTCCGAAAATCCGGTGGTGCAGATGGGCCTGGTCCTCCTCTGGAAATCCAGTGGAGAATGAGGCTCCTCTGTATTTCAAAAGTCTCTTTTATTCCAGTAGGCTTGGCTCCTCCTCCTGGGCGGAGCACCTCACAATGGCAATAATGTAATTTTATCAGTCATGTAATGGCACTCAATGGCCCATTAACAGAAGATATCTTCCCAAGGGAGGTATTGTTTATGGAAAAGATAAGAGAAACCTGCCCAGATAACAACCCCATCTTTATCAGATGGCAAATAGAATATCTTATCTTAACAATCCAGGACAACCTTCTGTGAGTCTGAGAAAGGGACAGATCCTGTTGGGAAGCAGCTACGAGTCTCTGGCAAGAGTAAGGAAAAGAATCAGCAATGTTTTTTTAAACAGCACTGTCTCGGTTTGAAAAGACAGGTGTCTGCTAAGGAAGGCAGGAGCCTTCCCTGAAATGGAAAAGATAAACCCCCTCCCTCCAAATCATCACATTTTTGAAATTAAAAGGTTCTCAGGCGAAGATATGGGAATAGGAATAACAGTTCTTTACTAGGAAAACTGAAAAAAAATTACAAATGTAACTAGTATAAACAAAACCAACCAACCAAACAAAAACCACTGACAGAGTCAGGATACGACCTGCCACCCTGGGGGTTAGGGTGTTGGTAACAGTCCAGTTGAATGGTGGCTGCAGTCCTCCTGGAGTGGAAGGTATAGTTCTGCTGAAGCAGTGATCCTGTGGAAAGGGTGTAGGTTCCCTCTGAAAGTCAGGTGGTGGTGTAGATGGGCCTTGTCTTCCTCTGGGAATCCAGTGGAGATGAGACTGCCTCTGTGTTTCAAAGTATCTGATTATATTCCGGTAGGAATGCTTGGCTCCTTCCCCTGGGCAGAGCTTCTCACAATGGGATAATGTAATTTTATCAATCATGCAGTGAGGCTCAATGGCCCATTGGCAGAAGATATCTCCCCGGAGGGAGAGATGGTTTGTGGAAGAGATAAGAAAAACTGCCCAATTAACAGAACCTAACTGTCCCACCTGTAACAGATGGCAAATAGAATACCTTATCTTAACAATCCAGGACGAGCACAATGGCCTGGGCTGATTCCTTCTGTGGGGTTCTTGCAGTGTGATAAGCACTGTTTAGGGAAACTTAATATTGATGCTGCCAGTGTTGGATTCCATAGGTCCTTGTTCCCCAGAGGGCAGACTTGGAGTCACTAGATGCTTTTTGCCTCAGCATCCTCCATCCTCTTCCCCCTTAAGCAAACCATTTGCTTAACCAGGTGCTTCCCCATTTGCAGCTGCTTCATGGTTTCCCTGTGTGTTGCTACTTGTGCAGTGTGGTAGTGCACGATTTGAGCAGTGTAAATCTCAGGGAAATCTCTGTTATGGTCTTGTAAAATTCCTGGATATATGACTGCTCTAACGGGTATTTTGTTCAAATAGTTGGGTATCTTTTGGATAGTTCATTAGGGAAAAAAATTCGTTTGGAGAAGTTTGGGTATCCAGTTTTATGAGGAATGCATCTATAACAAATATTTTTATCCCCTGCAAGTAAAACCCCAATTACGTGATTTCACCGGAAGAAATGTTGTTTGGAGCAACTCAAAAACCGCTCAGATGGTGGAAGCAGCTGTAGGCGTTTAAGCATTGACGGAAGGTTTGAGTAGCTTTGTGATGTAGGGGAATTTTGCTTTTATTTGTGTTTTATTGTAATGATCAGCATTTTTATCTGCTTATATGTGAACACATGAGAAAACAGTCAAATTTTCTAAGGAATACGTATGCACAGGTTACCAGCATTACAACAGCTGTGGGAAGCTAGTTTCACCTTCCCAATTAATACTGGTAGCAGCTGAGTTCTATGTTGTGGCTTTTCATTTTTTTGAATTATGCCCTGTCTTCCAGTCATTCTGAAGGTAATAATCTGTGGAGGAGTTTTAAAAGCAGGGTATTTGAAGTCTTTGATTATATCTCTCTCCATTATGACAAATAGTGTTCCCAACTTGCTGAGGCTTGGTGAGTTACACCAGCAAGTCTGAGCACCCTGCTGACCTTATCCCAAATCCTGTGTGGGCATTGCAGAATACCAGCAGCCAGACTGGGGGATCTGTTACTGACCCCAGCTGTGCTGTGGAGGGCAGGCAGTCCAGCACCTGGGGAGGTGTGTGTTTGTGGGAGCACAGAAGGGAAGCAGTTCAGCATGTGCTGTCTTTTCTGCTGTAGTCGAGGGCTGAGTCATCTATGGATGAACTGGAACTAATTGTAGCCAGCTTTGCCTGGGGGAGTTCCTGTTGTGTGGGTAACTCACCAGCAAATTGTAACTCCTGTGCTAATGTGAAGTTAAACAAGTTTCAAAAGCAGTTTATCTTTGCTTTCATTTAGGATATTTCAGGTTTTTCCCACATGATAATCAGGGAAGGATACTTGAATTTGTTACTGCACTCAACTGAAATGAGCACAGAAGTTTAAAGATGAAACAGAAGGCATCCAGATCAACTTTTCCCCCTTTATTTTGGACAGTACTGTGGTGGCTGCTGTCGAATAGTGCTGCCAGTTAAAGCTAATAGTTGGGTAAATTTGACACACAATTAGCTATTGTGGAGAGTGACTAGGCTTTCAATAGCTTTGAAAAGCCTATTTGTGAGCTGCAGTGTAAACATGAATCCAGTAGATAGTCCTAAGTTTATGTCATGGTGGTTCTTTTAAGCGAATATTTATGTAAATATTAATATTTTCTGCTACCGGTGTGGACTGCCTCAATAATTTGAAAGTCAACAAAATACCATGTTAAATGTGAAAAACGCCATTCACTCGTGTTTAAAATTTTAAAAGTTTAATAGTAAAAAATGTAAGGCAATCAAGATTAGGACAGTAAAAGAGACAAAAAAAGCAGAGAATTACAGATGTCCAGGTGCTTCTCCCTCAGAAAAAACACGCAGACTAGAACAGGATCAAACCTTAAAAATAATAGCCTGTTGCATATTCATATTTTTTCATACATAATTCAAACATTCCTCTCAAACAAAGGGTGTCTTCTCTTTACTTTCTGCTCCCCATCTCATTGCGTGAATCAATTTCTTGGCTCCTAAGAGTCTAGGAAAGGTACGATAAGGAGGCAATAACTCTTTTCTTGAGATTTTGGTGTCTTGTTATCTTTATGCAGAAGAATTTCTTGGTTATCTTATTGTTCCTTGACTAGTTACAAAAAATATCTTATATCACATTGTTTCTATTTTAATATTATTTTTAACAAAAAACCTACATTTAATACAGCACGACAAAAATTATTACAACATAACTTTCCAACATAACACATATAGTATTCATTCTAATATTTGCGAAGAGCCAATAATATAATATGCATTTTTCACTTTTAAGACTTGAATTTTACTGTAAACATAATGCAGATACTTTGATGCAGTGTTGACTTTTATATTTTTATTTGCAGTTCTATTTACTGCATGAAGTTGAGTAGGATACTCTTATTCCATTTTTATCCTACGAATCCCGATTTATTGTGTTCCTTGGCTTGCATGATAGCATCAGTGAAAAGGCCTGTATGGGCTTTCTAAGAAGGCAGCATTTGATCCTTTACCTTCCTTTGGCCATGCCAAAACCTGTCATGCAGTCTTTCCAGAGGGTTTTGTTGTTTTCTTACTCAGTCCTCCTTTTCACCTGCTCAGTCTTATCAGTGGAAAAGTTGAGAGAACTTGTTAATATTTTATTTATTGTGAGAGTACAACTCTCTTCTTGATTATTTGGTCACTTTTGAGACAATAGATGCAATACTAAACCCTCAGACTAAAGTATGTTTGAGGCCTTAAGTGCTGAGTAAAAGAGTCCTGAATCCCACTTTTTGGAGGTAATCAGCCTTTCAGTTAGTTCTAAAGTACTACACACAAAGAGTCTGCAAGAAGTACAGATCTTTATTGTCTTCAAACTGTCATAGGGTGCTTTCTCATTCTGTGTTAGGTTTTTTGTGTTTTGGTTTGGTTTTTTTGGTTTTTGTTTGTTTGATTTTTTTTTGGTTTTTTGTGCACAAGAAGTAAAATGATATGTGTAAGAATCCCACTTTTCTGAAAGAGGACTCTTGTAAATTGATTTTCTCTGTGCTAGTGCACAGACAGTTGGCATGGAAGAAGAAAGACTCCCCTGTTTGTATATTTGCAGAATATGTTTCCTGTGTTCATTTAATCCCAGACACAATTTGCAGGTCAGATTTCTCAACTGTTACCCTCATTATCCCTTAAAAGGAGCACAGTTGTGCCAGGGGTGTGTGTGTGTTTGTGGCTGGTGTAGAAATAACCATTAAGGACTTTGAAAGTTTTTTTTACTCTCTGTGAAGATGGTTCACTTCAAAAAACAAACCAGACTTACTGTGCTGGTGCCATGAGCACATTGGAAGATAAGATTGCTTAGTACTATAATTTTGCATTCTACAATCAGTGAAAATAATAAGAGTATAAAGCCTTTTATCCAGAGTAAATCTCGAGCTCATTGTTTATTCATATAAGGTGTTGGCATAACTAAGGAAACCAGGGTTTTCTTAATTTTTCCAATCCTTCAAATTCTTCAAATCTAGTCAGGGCTTTTAAACACAGCATGAAGTTCTGTCCCTCCTAAGGACTGTAACAGCACTAAGCACTTGTGTTCCCAGAGCAGTGCATGCATTCACTGGCTGAATGCCATTTTAGAAGTAAGTGAGGCCAGATCTTGGAGGTAGCAGAGGTACTAAAAATAGAATGCATGGAGGAAAATACTGTGCTAGGCCCTATAAGGGACCCTCTGCAAGGTACAGAATTTGTTCTGTGTTGTTGCTGCTAAAGTATGTTGTAGAGCTGCTGTATCCAAAAAGGTGTTTGTTAATTTGCGATAATCCTGAGGATCACAATTTAAGCAGCTATTTTGAATGCCAGCTTCACACAGAGGATGTAATTTCTCAGTAGGTTACCCTTAAGGTGTGTGGGCTTAGCAAATTTAGGTTACTAAAACATAAACTACTTCTAAATCTCTTTACTTGGTTTGTCCAAAATAGATTGGAGATAATGCTGTTATTTCTAATAGTAATCCTGAATCTGCAGTGTTGCAAGAGAGGTTCTTCAAAAAACCAACCCATTAAAAAGAGAAATAGAAGATTGTCTTGATTCTAAGTGAAACTTAAAATTACTTTTCCAGTGTTGGAAGGACCCTGACATTTACTGATGTATTTGGTTTTATTCTTCCATCTTGGGACAAGTGCTAAACTGGTATGTAAAAATAAGGTTAATGTGATCTTCAGGGAATGGGAGCAATGAAATCATCTTTCAGCAATAAGTTGACATAGAGGCTTTCAGTGAGCTTGTATCTGCTTCCATCCCCTGCTTTCTCAACAGTAGCTATTCCAGCATTAGTAGCAGTGTGACTGTGCTGGTGCAGGCGAGGTGCCCCTGCTCAGGAGTCCTGCGTTGTGCATTAGCTGACTGGGCTCATGTTCTCTGAGCGTTGGCCTGGGAGCCGGGTGTCCTGTGGGAGTGGCAAATGCAGGAGCACCTCATTAGGTCTTTGTAGGTGGCTGAAAAAGGTGACAAGGGCTACCTAAGACTGGCTGAAAAACAAGCACGTTAACAGTCTTCTTCCCCCTCCAAAACTAACTTGGTTTGTGGCCATCTTTAAAAACGTAAAAAAAAAAATACTGGTGATCTTTCTAATTTCTAGATCTTGTGTAAGTACCTGTAACTGCTAAGGGCATTGTTTGGATGTCTTGAGAGTCATGTTAATTTCTCAGAGGCAGAAGGCAAAGGTCCTGAACACACTGGTCTTAGGGTCTCCCTTCAGTGACAAGGACCTTTCCTTTCTCAACTCTGTAGCCTTTTCAAGAATGTAGAATTCGAAGTAACACTGGTAGTGCAGATTTATGCAACAAAGAGTGTTGTGAATTCCAGTTGTGCCTGAAGTCAGTAGCTTCATTAAATTAGGAAGAAAATGTGGATCTGCTCCAGCCTGAGGTGATGATGATATATTTTGCATTTGAATCACTCTTGTGCCAAAGGGAAAGGAGGGACATAGCTACAGTTCTGATATTAAACATACCCAAAGTTAGTTTTCCTCACTTGTTCACTTGCCTGCCAAAATTTGAAGCTGTAATTTGACACTTCACAGTATGTACAGGTACTGATGAGAGATAGAATGATATTTTTGTGCTCGACGGTGAATCAGGACTCTGACTCCAATATCAGAAGGCTTATATGATTTATTAAAATTATTCCATTGATCAGAAGGATTTTGTGCTATATCTGCCCGGGTACGGAGCCAACATATTTTCATCTTTATGCTCCATACCAGACTGCTAGAAATCCTAGAATTTCAAGATAAGAATTGTCCATCTAATAGGTTGAGAAAAGGAAGGCTCCCATCCCCCATGTGGGAGACAGGGCAGCCAAACACCATCAGCCCTTGAAACATACACACCGAGTCCAGAGATATGTTCATCAAATCCTGTGCTTAGAAGTGAGCTTTCCCATGGAAGGAAAAATTCAGCAAGCTTGCATCCAAGAAACTTATAAAATACCATAACTACAGAATGATACTTGTGGTTAAGCCAAGATGCAAGTTGCCACAGACTTCTGGCTTGACTTTGGAAAACTCAAGTGATCTCTTAGTCAGTCTTCCCTGGTGTTTTTTCAGTAGCAAAGACTTTTATGTTTTGTATGTCTCTGTTCAGCATTTCAGGTTTCAGTGAAAACTTTACAGTGTTAAAATAGTGTAAAATTTAATAAAAGCTTTGTATTCTGTTGACCAGGGGGTCAGTTGGTCTTTCTGATAAATCTGGGGATAGGCTGCTGAGTCTGGTTTTGGTTACCCTGTTTTCAGTTTTTGTTACACTGGAATTCTGCCTTGGGCCAGGCAGTACATGGTGCTTTTGATTTCCAATAAAGAACTAAACTAGCAGAAAACCCATGTAATAAGATGGTTCCTGTACCCTCTTCTGCTGGAGGTGGCTTCTCAGAGGGAACCAAGCTCAGTGTGAGGTATTGTGCTACCCAGTTCTCCTCATAATTTTTGACTGGATCCCTTTGGTGCTTCCCACACGTAGACTTGTGTGGTTTGATCTGCTTCACTGAGGTGCTTTGCATATTCTGAAAAATGTTTTTCTTGCAGTTATCGCTGTGATGATTTTGTAGTCAATGATACCAAGCTGGGCCTGGTACAGAAGGTCAGAGAGCACCTACAGAACTTGGAAAAGTAAGTAGTTCGTTTGCACCCAGACTGCCTTGGGCAGACTTGTAATAGTGCATCATTGAAGTGGTATTTCTTTCATATGTGTGTATGTATCTAATTGTGTGTGTCTTAATCCTTCCATGTGTCTAACACTGTTTAAAAACCCTTTCATCACTGAGAAGCAGAGGTGCAGAACAAATGGATTTGATTGATCATGATCGTATGTCTTGTTCCTTATACAGTGAATCTTGCAGAAGCAGCACATGATGATGCAGGAATTTCTACCTAAACAATAATGCCTGTCTTTTCCTATATAAATGAGATTTTTCAGAGTTAAAAAAATAGTGTCGTCAGAGCTTTGTAAAAAAACCAGAATAAGCTTTTTTTTATCAGAGAAATTCAAGAAGTGCAGGTGGAAGTAGTCTTCATATTAATTGTACAGTTTGATTTGCTATCAAAAAGATTAAGAAGTCCTATGAACTTGGAACTGCACAGAAGAGGCATTTTTTCCTTTGCCTCTCTCTGGTGCTGTTCCACTAGAAAGCAGATAATCTGATCTGGGTGATGTATATGCTGTGGCCAGTCCTAGAGAGCAAAGAGTGCTTGCACAGTTGGCCTGAAAATCTTACCTAATGCCAGGCAGAAATATGGGTACATTCAGTACTTTGAAATACATCAGAATGCCCTGAGTTCACACAGGACTCCTGCTAAGAAATTGCTGTGATCTAGGGAAATGTCTGGATCCTCCCAGAGCTAAGTGTATCAATTGCTTGGTGGGTTATAGTAATATTTTCATTATTTTCCATCCTCTTTGGATGGCCTTGTCAGGTATGTAATTGCATGCAGGTGCATGTTTTCACGAACAAATTAGAGAAATCATCAACTGGTTTAATTGAGGGGCCACTAATTTCCATTGTTGTGCAAAAGACCAAGGGATTATTTTTGTAACTTAGTATTACACAAATGTTCGAACTTAATGTATTTTTATTTAAGTAAGAGAAGTCAGCTACGATACGCAAGTGCTAACATTCCACCTATTGTTGATTTTTGGTAACGTAACTTAGTCGTGATTTTTTTGAAGTTGTATTCTTAAAGGCATAGATGATTCTCCTGACAGAAGTATTTAATTTATTTGACCTAGGAGAAGGATTAATATTTTAGATGACAAGCAGCTGCTACTACACTCTTGAGGGCACACATCCCTGGGCAGAGCACCCTGCATTAACTCCCTAGTGGGCCGTAGGGCTGTGCCCCGAGGGAGGTGCAACCAATTTCAGACTGCAGCAATGGGGAGCCTCCCAATTGCTCCCCATGTTTGCACACTTGTCAGTGACAACTGGTGACAGGTGGAATCACTCACTAATCATGAGTTGATTTTCTTTGTTCCACTCCACACAATACGTTGTTTTTGTGGTAAATAACTGCTTTTAATTGCTTTCCAACAGTTCAGCCTTTACGTCAGACAGACATAGGAAAAGAAAACTGTTGGAAAATTCATCTCTGAACAGCAAGTTATTGAAAGTAAATGTAAGTATAACAGATCTGGTACAGTGAGTTTAAAGTGTTTTTGTAAACCTGCTGAGGTTTATAGTTGGCCTAGACCCAAATTCTGCTTGGTGCACTTTAGCATCTTCTGGCCACACATCTTAAAAAGCCCCTTCACACACAAGCATGGCTGATACTCTGCTGCATTTCTATTGATGTAGACTGAGCTTTCCTGGCCTTTAGAAGGGTTTAATGTCAAGATGGAGCTTTGCTTTTCTGAGCAGGCAAGGAGCTTTTGGTGTTTTTTGGGGTTTTTATTCTCCCAGGTGCAGAAGGCAAAGGAGGAGGTGCACTCTTGAGCAAGGCTAAGAGTAATTGTTTGGAAAAAGTAAAAAATGTTACCTGTTTTTTAAAAGAGCTCAGTAGAACTGCTTTCAAGAGGAACTATGGACTATTTTTAAGCTTTTCTTCTCCTCATTTCATCTTCCTGCTATTTTAAATTCAGATCTGCAGGATAGCACCCAGGAGAAGAGGGTAGAGCCCTGGCTAGATGGCTGAAGGGCTGCATCATTTCTTCCAAACAAAGAATGTCCGAAGTCAGATGTCTCTTTTACACAGATTGGATTAAGAGAGTTTATTTTCATAATTGCTCCCAGAATTTGAGGGTGGAGAGGGGAGATACTGACCCAACTGTATTCAACTGCTTCATTTTCACCCTTGGGAAAATGGGGGAGAGATGGAGCAGAGCTCTTGGGCTGTGAGACAACGGTATCACCAAAGGGAGCTGGAGCAGCAGCTCCTTCAGCCATAGGAACAACTGTCCGAGAGAATCTGAATAGGAATAAGAACCTGGGGTGGAGCAAAGCAGTTGGTTGCTGTTTGGCAAAGTCTGGAGGGGTTTAGTTACTTTTTAAAAATGCACTACTACAGTCAGTTTAAGGTTGTCTGAATGTGCTGTCTGCACTTCCTGTACTGTCCCAATCTTGCAGAGATTGAGGAAACCTGGGAGAAATACTGGCTTTCTTGCTATTGCACTACACAGCATCATTATCTGAAAAACTGAAAGCCAGTAAAAACCAGAAGAAAAATTCCAGGCAACGTTTAGATAAGGACAAGACAGAATTAGAAAGCTTGAACTAAACGCTTATTTTATTCTTCCTCCTCTGTGCTGTTTTGTCAGTTTTATTAATACTTCAATATTGCCTCTAAGAACAGATTATCTTTTTGATTGTTGGCATATTGAATCTTACCTTGAACTGGAGGGGCAATGCAGTGTGCATTAGTGCTGTGCTGTGGCACTTGGGGCAAGAGTGAGAAAAGAATGTGCTCAGGACACTGTGGTGTTTGCATTTTGATAGCCCAGCTTTTAAATTCTGTTAGAATAATGAAGAATGCCCGGACTTTGATTAACTTCCAGTGTAGTATATGTGGACAGTTGAATGTGTCCAAGTTTTGCAGATTATAGAATGCAACATTGTCAACATTTTTCTTCCCTTTCCTCCCCACCCACCGTGGAGATAATTTGACAAAAGGCAAGCTCTTATGTGAGTTCATTGTTCTAGGCTGTAAATGGTGTGTATTTTGCTTCTCTTTCGTCAACTCTTTGCCTCTTCTTTGCACAGTCTAACTTGACTGTTTATTTCCCAAATAAATGCTGTTGTCTTTCAAAAACTCTTCTGGCTACCAAAGAATCCCACTAAGACTCAGACTAGTGCTGGTGACTTAAAAACAACCTGGAGGTGGCCACACTGCATATTAGACATGTGAAAAGATGGATGACGATTGGTAGTTGCATTTTTCAAAGGCACTGTAGGGAAATTCAGTTCTTACTGAACACTACTGGAGTGTGAATATTTAACATACATACACACAAATCCTTGGCAATAAGAGCCTGTGATTAACTGTGTGTTGTCATATTCTAGAGTTAATTTGCACAGGAAAAGATGTAGTATAGTTTTCTCTCGACAGGAAAGAGTAAGAAACAGTTTTCATGTCAAGATGGAGCTTTAGGGTAGTTTGAGCTGCTGAGGTGGTTGCTTTGGCTTTGCAGCTGCACTCAGTGTAGTTAGTTGTTGTTCATATCTGTGCAGATCCAACAGTGATGAATCTGGAGGGGGTAGGGGGGAAGTGGTGGAGCAGTGATAAATCTTCCTTTAACCTAACTGTTCTCATTCTAGGGAAGCACCACTGCCCTTTGTGCCACGGGCCTTCGGAACCTGGGGAACACATGTTTCATGAATGCAATCCTTCAGTCGCTCAGGTACCTTCCACAGCTCTCCCACCACTCTCAGGGGGCTTCTGTGCTGTAGTATTGGTCAGGGGAATTTGGCAAGTTCCCACTGGACAGAAGTGTACCTGAATTTGTGGGAGTAAGTGTGTGTGGGTTGAGGAAGTTGTTTCGTGATGTGAGGCACATCCTGTGGTACAGCATTCCAGAGGGAAACCTGCCGTGTCCTTGGCAGAACAGGAGATTGCCCCTTCACTGCCGAGGCCTGTAAAATATGTTAACTTCCTCAGCAAATGCAAGTCTGGGTTGTTAGGAAATGATAGCTCAGTCTGGCAGGGTATCTTTTAGCCAAAGCAGAGCCAAAATGTAATTATTTTAGGAAACTGGGATGATAGTGATATTTGCAGATCTGCTTAGTTACTGACAGAAGGTATTTGCTACATTTGCCGCTTCTTGTCTCTTGCACTGTTTGTGATTGTCATCCTGTATCACTGCATGAAGTGCTGTTTATGCATTTCAAAGAACAAGCTCCAGAATACATAATATTATCCTTTTTCTCTGCCCTTTAAGGATGTCATTCTTACTTCCTTTTTCCTAGTAATATTCAGCAGTTTTGCTGTTACTTCAAAGAGTTGCCTGCGGTGGAGCTGAGGAACGGGAAGACGGCAGGGCGGCGAACTTACCATACTAGGAGCCAGGGGGATAACAATGTGTAAGCTGTGTGTACCTTGTGAGCTCTGAGCTGTGTGGGAAACAGCAAGTCTGGGCGGCTGGGGCCACTGGACGCTTTTGATACTGCACAATTCACAGGGGACAGAGGCACAGAAGACTAGTTGTCTACAAAGAAAGAAAGAAACTCATCACTTGCAGATTGCTGTTACAGGTCTGTTGCTGCAGAAAGAGGCAAGTCAGACACATCAGATAGTGCTGGAGCATGACATGTTAAATCATGTTAAGAAGTCCTCTTGATATGTGCTGCAGACATTATGCTACTGACTTCCAGCTAAAATAGGGTCATGGGGATGTGACTCCAAATCAATCTACTGTGACTACTACTACAAAAAATGCAGGAGTAAGTGATTGATGATCTATAGGTTGTTTGAGCAAGTGTTAAAGGGATGATGTTAGCAGAGTCTGCACTAAAATGGCAAACAGGTGTTCACATGAGCCCATCCTGAACATCTGAAATATAATTTTCCGAAGCTGTGTGTCTTCAACAATTACGGGTAGGCTTTTGGACGTAAAGTCTTTGAAGCTACTGGAAAGGATATTTAACCAGCTGTTACAGTCTTAACCCAGCTAATTTCTGATACTTGCACCATTGAACAAGTAAACCTCTAAGGGTTGTAAACAAACCCGCATTAAACACTAGCTCTTACTTTCTTTACAGTTCACTTGTGGAAGAATTCAGAAAGACACTCTGTGCTTTATGGCAAGGAAGCCAAACTGCATTTAGTCCAGAGTCTTTATTTTACGTTGTTTGGAAAATAATGCCAAATTTTAGGTAAGTTTTTTTTTAAATAACAGTATACTTGATTGCAACTATATATTGCTGGTGTCCTACTCTAAAATGGGCTGCATCCACTCTGTGCAGCTTTCCATATGCCTACAGATGTGCTTTGATCAACAGTTTTCTGTTCATCAGTCGTGCTCGCTTTTTCCTTCTGCCCTTTTACCACATGAAGCAGTGTCAGAGAGCATACAGATCTCACATGAGAAACAGTGGTAGTTGTACCTTTGAGCTAGTGCTCCGAAAGAATCAAGCTACTGACTAGTTAGTAAGTGCCAAGTGCAGGGTGTTGACAGAACCCAGGCTTGAGTGCAATAATAAAATGATGTAGTCAGATTAAAAAAGATACAGCACCTACAGGTCTAAATGCAAACATACTGGGTGAAACTTCCTTGATTCTCTCAAAATACAGTAGTCACCAGCTGGACATGATATAAGGGCTATAAGAGAAAAATCCTGTGCATAATAAGCATTTTGGGCCTATACTGACAAAACAGATGATAAAGAGAAAGGGGAGAAGAAGGTTACCCAAGTAAACCCAAATATCGTTCCTCTCCAAGGTCTCCCTGTCCTGGTCCCTGAACCTCTTTCAAAGAGCACTGAAACCTGTTAGGATATATTGTGATGAAGGTAAGTTGCTGTTGTAGCTTAACATAGTTTGGTTTTTAGTTAAGGAAAAAATCCACCAACTAAAGAAATAATTCCCTATAAAAACCTTAACAGCTTCCTTCTGACCTGACAAAACCAATCAGGTAGCTAATTTTAAATACTGACACCCTGTTAAACAACTTAAAAAGCTAAATATGCCTCTGTGAAATTACCACAAACAACATAATCCCATTCAGAAGCACAGAAACAGCTGAAATCAATGATGTGAGCCTCTGCGGCTGCTGCCTGGCAGAAATCATGTGACCAACAACAAAAAGCCATTTCCTAATGAAAAGCTCAAATAAAATTAACTTTCAGTGCTCTAAAATTCCATTTAAGAACAAATAAACATGCCAGTGCCACCTCTCCCAAAAAAAAAATTTAAAAGCACATAAAAATAACAACATAAAGATATCAACATCAATAAAAAAGAGACAAAGCCCAAATTGGGAAAAAAAGAAGCCGCCGTAGTGAAGGGTTTTGCTTCGAGCCAGGTATTATGAGCACTCAGCGATCCCTTCATACCTGGAATAGCCCAGCTACCCGGATGGCATAAAAATAGCAGGATTACTTCCGTGGCAGTGTTTGAAACTGAAAAAGGTTTAATAAAAGACAAAATAACAAAGCTCTTTACAGAGAAAAACTGTGCCAGGTGCAAGAGGTCCTTGCCCTGCTAAGACATGCCACAAAAGCAATTATCTCCTTTGTTCTCTTCTTTTTCTACCCAATGATTTAGGGCAGGGACCTCTTGTCCTCTGTCCCATCGGACAGCTCCAGGTTTGAGGTGAAGTCCAAAAGGTCCTATGAGGTGTCTTTGGACCAAATTCTGAGAGAACCTTCTGGGGTCTTTACCTTTATTTAGATTTGAAAATTCTCATGTAATTGGTCACCCCATCAACAGGGGGCACAGTCCTACATATCACTCTTTCTGTGCATATAAAAAGGAAAGAGGAAAAAGGAACAAGATATCTATTAGTAATTTTTAAATTTGGCAACAATCCCCATTGCTTGTAAATTATTCGTCCATCTCAACTTTGGTGGGGTGTCTTTTCAGGCAAGCCTCAAGTTTCAAGGCATGTTTAACACATTATTTGGAGGTAGGTTAACAATTTTAACACAACAGCAATAACTTACAGAACCTTTTCAGTGCAAAACTATTTTTTAAACATTTAAAAAATTTTAACTAGTGCAAAAAATTTTAACTAGTGCAAACTTAGGAAACGCAGTCTCTGCTTTAAGAAATATCCCCACGTCCATATTGCTGGTCTGCTTCAATCATGGAGGCCTCCTTGGGATCCAGTCAGCTGTCACTCAGTCATCTGTGTGTTCTTCTTCTGGCATTTTCTGCTGCTCCTGGATCGGCTGTACGTGTGGTTTAATATTTTTTTGCAGGGACCCATCAAAGACCTGCGTTTGTAGACACAAATGCAAACCCCTCCCTCAAGTCACAAGAGGATGGGATCCTGAAATTTGTCCTGTTTCTGCATCCTTTATGAAGACTGGTNAGGCAAGCCTCAAGTTTCAAGGCATGTTTAACACATTATTTGGAGGTAGGTTAACAATTTTAACACAACAGCAATAACTTACAGAACCTTTTCAGTGCAAAACTATTTTTTAAACATTTAAAAAATTTTAACTAGTGCAAAAAATTTTAACTAGTGCAAACTTAGGAAACGCAGTCTCTGCTTTAAGAAATATCCCCACGTCCATATTGCTGGTCTGCTTCAATCATGGAGGCCTCCTTGGGATCCAGTCAGCTGTCACTCAGTCATCTGTGTGTTCTTCTTCTGGCATTTTCTGCTGCTCCTGGATCGGCTGTACGTGTGGTTTAATATTTTTTTGCAGGGACCCATCAAAGACCTGCGTTTGTAGACACAAATGCAAACCCCTCCCTCAAGTCACAAGAGGATGGGATCCTGAAATTTGTCCTGTTTCTGCATCCTTTATGAAGACTGGTGGCCTTTCTTTGAGTTTTGCTTGGCTGGTATTACTGAAATGTCTAAAATTGGTGGTACCTGCTCCATGAAAGAATTATTTAAGAAATTGAAAACATATATAGCTTTTTTCAGCCTCTCTATGGTAGACAACACTGCTGTCCCTCCCTTTTGCCTTTTAAGGATCATGTGTGTGCTCTTTCTACAATAGATTGGCCTGTGGAGGAATGTGGAATACCTGTGGTGTGTTTGATACCCCAGGTTTTGAAACACTCCTTCACTTTATTAAAAACATAGGCTGGTCCATTGTCTGTTTTAACCTCTTGAGGGATGCCTAGGGAAGCAAATGCTTCTAAGAAGTGTTTAATGACATCTCTTCCCTTTTCTTCTTGATGTGTGGAAGCAAAAATTGCTCCTGAGAATGTGTCTATTGATACGTGTATATGTTTAAACCATCCAAATTAACGATAATGAGTTGTGTCAGCTTGCCATATCTGCAGGCTATTTAAGCCTCAAGGGTTAAGCCCTGTTGGTTTGCTGGTATAGCTAATTTTTGGCAATCTGGGCATGACTGAACAATTGCTTTAGCCTGATTCTGGGAGATGTTAAACATTCTTACTAAAGCAGGTGCATTCTGATGATAAAAGGCATGGCTCATTCCAATTTGTTCGATAACATTGGGAAGTGTGTTCTGTACTGACATGGCTAAAAGGTCAGCCATGACATTACCTCCTGCTAGAAAACCTGGAATCATAGAATGTGAACAGATGGGCATTATAAAGTAGAGTTCCTGTCAAACAGAAAGAAGGAAGATCAATTTCTTGAGCAAACCGTATGACTGATCATTGGAAACTTCTTTTAGCAGAGGCTCTTGTGCTCTGTCCACTACGCTCTTTGTTAGGAATCCTGGCAAAGAAGTAAATGCATGACAGAAATAAGGATGCTGTTTCTGAAAAAATAAAAAGAAAAGTTTTAAGTAAAGAGTATTACTAATAATTAGTAACTGTCTTCAGGAATGAATTTTCAGCTTTCTTAATGATACCTGTGAAATAATCAGTTATCAGGTGAAAAGGCATGTAACAAAACAAACAATAAGACTAAATTTTCATAACCCAATTAATAGTTTATAACAGTGTTTGTAAATTGTGGAGCGTTTCTGGTTTCCCATTTAGTTGCAGTGGCTGATGTTGTACAGTCTGAGAGAGAATTTTGAGTCCCAAATACTTGCAGGGTGATGTTTGTTGTATCTTTTCCTCTGCAATGGTCAGTCCTCCCTGTGACAGTGGCTTTTAAAGTTGCATCTAAGGATGGATTATTTCTAGTTGTAATAAGTAACCAAGGCTTTGGCTTTATAACGACAGAGTCTAGAGCATGTGTATTAATATCAGGCATTTGCATGAGTGCTTTCCTTGCTGCACTTGTCTCAGTGTTTTTGGATTTCTCTTTTGTTTGGAGTATTTGTGGAGGGATATTTTCTTTTGTGATGAACATCTGTGATTACAGTCTTTTTCCTTCTCCTCCACGCCACTCGAGCTTGGTCTCTTTGCTGTCTTGGGGTGTTTCATTTGCCTGTTTGATGTACCACTTGAGTTTTGTGTCTGAAGTCCACTTACAGCTACGGTCAGATCCTGTATATGTGGAAGCATACACTCTCTCCAAGGCTATCAGTGGATGGGGGTCTCTTATTTGTTGGGATTTGGGGTCACTGACATTTAGAAAGGGTGTGTGAGGGTCACTCCCGGTGAGGGAGGTGTCGGCGAAGGAAAGGGACTGAACCTTGTATCGGTGGAACCCAGCATGGCAGCAGCGGTCCTGGGGCGGGGACTGGCGGGATCCGAAATGTTGAGCACGGGAATGGAGCAAGTCACGGGCGGGGCCTGTGCCGAGCTCGACTCTGGAGAGTCGGCAGGGTCGGGCGCGGGCGGCCCAGGGCCGGGAGGAGGCGGAGCAGGAGCAGGCAGGGGCAGAGCAGGCCCTGTGGCCTCCCCTGCAGGGAGGAGGGGGCTGGAGAGTGAGGCAGTTTGAGACTCAGGGGCGGCTTCATTAGCAACTGAATGCGAGGCAGACTGGGCTCGGTTCACAAAAGTTGAGTGTCACGCGTCTGATGGGCAGGAGCTCAGTGACGAATCAGAAAGGGAGTTCTGTGAGTTTGGGGAGGGTGGAACGTACCCTCGAAGGGCAGAGCTCGGCGACTCTGGGACTGCAGTGGGCGTGGTTCAGGTTTCCCCAGGAGGGGAGTGACCCAAGGCATGCTGGGAGTTGTAGTCTGGAGTGGGGGCATCAGGACACGGGACTGTGGGGGCGGGGCTGAGGGGAGAAACCTGAAGCGACAGTGTCTCTCTCGGGTGGAGTACACATTAGCAGGGTGATCAGCAGGCAATGCAGCACAGTATTCAGGTGAATTAGAGGGGGGTTGGGGTAGCAAAGGCACTTTGTTCTCACTGGGCATGGTCTCAGCTCTGCTTTTTCAAATTTCACTGCTAGAATTTACGGATTTAGTGCATCTGAGGTCACTTTTAAGGGGAAACAGAGAGGAATTCGTCAGGTTAGGCGGGTTAGGAGAAACGGGGTGCAGGCTGTCTTGGCCAGGGACAGTTTGTTTCCCGTGTAGGGATGGGGGGGAGCGGGACGGGGGTGGCTGGCCGTCTCCCTTTCGCTCGCCTGGGGTCGGTGTATCTCGGATCGGGTCAGGGAATGGTGTTTTCTTACAGAGTCACTTTCTCCTCTGCTCTCTTTTCTGTTCTTTTTCTCTAGCAGCCTCTGCTCAGCTTCCCCCACGCTCCGAGGTGTTCCCTGGCTGTCTTTAGCTTGCCTTTCACTTTCCAAAGTCAGAAATTGTAATACAGTCCGAAATATTGGACGGAGTTTCAAGCTAGACTTCTTATTCTTTTCCAAACTGTGTAATCTTATTCCCACCGCATCCCAAAACGTTAATGTGTTTGTCTCAGATGGACTTAAGGTCGGGAACTCTTTGAAAACCCATCTTATGAGTTTTTTGAGCTGTTTCTTCTCAAACTTTACATCTTGAATTTTTAACTTATATTTCAAATAAAAATAAAGATCTTGCTCGGCTACAGGTAGCTTACTCCCCATTTCTGACTCACCAAAATGACGATTTTCAGATTTCAGCTATTGTCCTTGGTCTGAACTCCCCAGGCTCCTTTTACGCAGCAACACTCAGCAGTCTCAGCTTAGCTCGATGCGGCTTCTTTCCAAAGTGGCAACCAGTCCTTTGGACTTCGGTGTGTGTCCTCCAGCCCGTCCCTTTTCAGCCTCCTTTTACCGGTATGAGGCAATTGATCTGTGTGACCCCTCGCCGTGGCCTCAGATCCCCCGTAACCTGGCCTTTCTTTCTGGCGCCCAAAAGCCCAGTGGCAGGCCTGCTTCCTCCAAAAACACAAGTCCAAACAAAAATGTCCTATTTTGATTGAGGGCCAATCAAAAATACCCGAAATGTGCCTCTCAATATGAGAAGGGTTTTGCTTCGAGCCTGTCTTCTGAGTTCTCAGCGATCCCTTCATACCTGGAATAGCCCAGCTACCCGGATGGCATAAAAATAGCAGAATTACTTCCGTGGCAGTGTTTGAAACTGAAAAAGGTTTAATAAAAGACAAAATAACAAAGCTCTTTACAGAGAAAAACCGTGCCAGGTGCAAGAGGTCCTTGCCCTGCTAAGACACGCCACAAAAGCAATCATCTCCTTTGTTCACTTCTTTTTCTACCCAATGACTTAGGGCGGGGACCTCTTGTCCTCTGTCCCATCGGACAGCTCCAGGTTTGAGGTGAAGTCCAAAAGGTCCTATGAGGTGTCTTTGGACCAAATTCTGAGATAACCTTCTGGCGTGTTTGCCTTATTCAGCAGTCAAAGAGTATTTGAAAATTCTCATGTATTTTGGTCACCCCATCAACAGGGGGCACAGTCCTACCCCGTAGTCTCAAGCTAAAATTCTCTTATAAAGCTGTGACGAAGATATAATTAATACATCAGACTCTTTTTTGCCTATAACTCATAAAATACACTGGAGAGATGTAGCGTTCTTACTACAGCCATGAGCAGAAGCACCACTACTAAAGCAAGCAGATGTCGAAGTAGCTGTGATTTGATGAAAAGCATAAATAGAGAGAAATGAAGGAGATGAAAAACCTTGCCCCGGGGAGAGAAGATCTGTTTCCCAAAAATAGATGAAGAAAACTTTAGTCTCCATACTCAAACAGCTCATCCTTAAAATTGCACCCCGATAAACTGAAATGACCCACGGTAGTAGTTGTGGAAAAACTACCAAATGTAGGAGAGTTCACGATAGTAAATTTCTAGGCCGCTGCTATTAGTGAAAATTAAAACAATGAAAGAACTGTTTCTTGTGAAGAAGTCTCCATGACATGGCAAGAAAGACTCCCTAAGTAAACTGCAGAAAGATTATTTTAAAAGTAATAAACTGACTGAAAATACCAAATTTTGTCTCTTTAAATTGTCAGAGAGAAAAGAAAGACAAGTTGGAGGGAGGACAGGTGGTCTGAAGGTTTATTCTGATTTCTTATTATTTTTCTTTTAGTTCTGTTAATAAAGTTTTTTTTATACCCTTCAAAGTTTTTGAGCTTGCTTTGCTCTCGTCCTAATCCTTATCTCACAGCAAAAAATGAATAAATAATTCTAGTGCGTGTACTGGTGTTTGGCCAGTGCTAAACCCATTACATTAATTGGTGTGTTAACCAAAAAACTCAGATTGGCAAGCCAAAGCTACAACAGTTGCTCCAGGTTCTCAGATAGTAAAGATGTTCTCTTACCTGTTGTATCTCCAGCAGTGTTGAAAAGATGCTGTGAACACATCTGCTTAATGAATAACCCGAACAAAGCAGATTTTTTTTTATTCTGTTCTTCACACTGCCCGTTATGTTTCATTTGGCTTACGAGAATCAAGGAAGTTTAATACCAGTACTTACAAGCAGTGACCAAAACCTTATAGGCAAAAAACCATCCCTTATGTCTGTGGCCAGTTTCCCTATTACAGGCTTCTCTATAATTCTTGTTAGACCAAGTGAGGAACCTGTTTCTTGAAGTTCCTCAAGCAAATTTTCAGCGCTGTGGTTTCTATCACAGCGTTTTAAAAAGTGCTCTTTGTTGGGGTTCTCCCTCTTCTCGTTATTCCCAGTTTTCTGGGAGCATATCCATGATTAATGGATAAGAGAACTCATAAAATCAAATGGAGAATAGAGTCAGCAGCTTTTAGCAGGTCCCCACTCCTACATGATCCAGGTAGAAAATCTGAATTTGTTTAGTGCTTAGTTGAACGTTATAAAAGCTAACAATGATGAAATTCCAGTTGTGTCTTGTGTGGTCCCTGGGAGATGGGGAGGAGAAGGCAGATGGGACGGATGTGTGGAAGAAAGATGGAGCCAGCAGCCTGCTAGCAGCACACCAGCCACTTTGGGGTGCACTTATGCACTTATGCTCCCTTGCCTCACTATGAAGTGAGGCAAGGGAGGAGCAGCTGGAAATGGGTTCAGTTGTTTTAATCCAGTAAGATTTCAAGTGTTAAAGTGAAGGACTGTGAGTGCTGCTCTCCCTGAGGAGGGTCATAGAAGAAGCTGCTGCTTCTGCTGCTTTCCATGCCCCTCTGCCTCACACTGCAGCAGGGAGTAGAGAATTACCATTTGTAGTTACTACAGGCACAACTCAGGGTGTCTGGCCTCTCCTGCTCCCTGGATGCTGTTGTGCTGCATGCCAGGGCAGTTCTGCAGTCTCATGCCAAGTTGCAGGATGTGTGTTTTGCTGATTTACTGCTGTATAAAGTGTGCTCTATTTTCCTGGTAACTGAACCTCTTTATATCTCATCCTCTTGCCACTGGGAAAAAGAGTGTTGGGGTGGGCTTCAATTGAATTGCTTTGGGTGGATGGACATCAGTTTTGTGACACAAAGCAGACTATCAGAGTAACTCTGCTTTTTGCTGAAGGGCTTTAACATAATTTATTGTAAGCAGTGTCCATATAATGATGTCCTTTTAAAGATCTGTATCTATAATTATACTTCTTAACAAATCCAAATAATTTTCCATCTATAATTAGCATACTTATATGCAATTACATGCACCGGAAGCACAGCCAACAAGGTGGAACGATTCCTGAGGTTTATTTGTTGCAGAGCAAATGTGCCAAGCTCTTTTAGAGGAATTTCATGTTGAAAAGGTGTCTGAAACAAAGACTTTCCGTACATTTAATCTTTGGCTGTTTAATGTGGTTGTTTATGTGGTTGTTGAAGAAACCTGTATTCAGTAAACTAAGCAAATCCTGTGGTGCCTTAGCAACTTCAAAGCCGTGCACAGTTAACATGCAGCTTTGAAGCAGAGTGCGGTTTTACTACTTTGTTTTAACAAATGTATTATTGTTTTAACAAACTTTGCAACTTTGGGATAGTTTTCTGGCTGTACAAGACTGTGGCCTGTTGAAGCACAGCAGTTTCTCTCTGATGGGTTTTCTGTTGTAAAAGGTAGGCAGTGCTGCCCATGTGTCTATATACAGACTCCTTGATTTATTTTAAAGCTGCTGGTTTGGAAGAAAGCATTACTGTAATCCTACAAGGTGAAAATTTAAATTTTTATTCTGTTATATCTTAGCAGTACTCTCATAGGATGCATCTGTGTTGCTCACTAAGCACATCAGCCTGACATTGCATATTTCTGTTGCAGTGAGTCCATTAGCATTTCTCTCCACCTCTGGGTACTCTGCCATGAATCTTACAGAATTTTTCCTCCCCTGAGCACCCGCATTTATATACCCATTTGTATTTCTCTCCGAGACATTCCTACATGACAGTTATGCTAGGACTTAGGTGGAGTAGTGAGGTGGAAAAGGGGAGGCCTAATAAAACAGCTTGTGAGAATGGACAGCAGGTGGAGGAATGCCAGCTCTTGGTGTGTAGGGATTTCTGTAGCTTAGGCTTACAATGACCTGCATATACTTATGTCAGTGTGTGGATATTCTCACTTCAGTCGAAGAAAGAACAGAGATAACTGGCCTGGGAAACTTAGAAGAAAGGAATTCTAAACTATTGTTATCTCTTCTGTGTAGCTATTTTTTATAATAGTTGTCCTTCAAAGAATGTTATTCCTGGTTCACCAATGAGATGAGAGATGTTTTCACTGGGACCAGTTGCATTTCACTTCAGCGAGTCTTGTTATAAAAAGACGTGGAATTTGTATTAAACCCCTTTTTGCCTTCTTGCCTTCTGATGAATCAGAGTCTTTTGTGCTCATTCCTGGTTCAACAGCGACATCAGTGTTGCACAAAGCTTGCAGTGTATCCTGTCATGCTTTATCTCACTGTGCAGCTTAATGGCAGGTCAGCAGTGATTGTTTGTTAAATTTGATGCATGATTTAGCTTAAGTAACTTAAAAGGCATGTTTTAACCTGATGGCTTCTCTGCTCTTTTCAGTAAGGTTTGTTAGTGGTGAAATAATAACAGTGATTGAGCAGGATTGCTGCTGATGGCACAGCGCATGTGAGACTGGAGCCCCGTCCTACCAAAATCCAAATGCTCAAGAGATGCTCTGCATTACGTCCCTCTCCCAGAAAATGAGTTATGCAGGGGAGGTGTGCAACTCCGAGCATGGCTGTAGATCTCATCCTAGAAGAAATGGTGCTCCCATCCTAATTATTTTAGACTTCATATTGATGCTGAAAGATGCATGTGGAAAACAAACCTAGAGACTAAATTCCTGCCTTTGGTGAAGAGGGGACTAAACAGACAAACAAGCACTTGTACCTGCCAAAGTGAGTGGGATCAGTGACTGAATGAGAACCATTCAGAAATACTGACTCTGCATCCCACATGAACAATACTTTTTGTGGTGTCTTTCTTTTGAGTCTTACCAGGTTTGAGATTACAATATATTGACCCTAATCTGTGGCCAATTCAAAGTAGGGACAGATAGTGCTCTGTGTGAATGAGATTCAGAGCAGTTCTTCTGAGGCACAAATCAAACATAATACCAACGGAGACAGAGGAGAAGCCACTACTGCCATCCATTGTGTATTTCAGTTAAAAGGGACACAGTCCTGGGATGCCCCTGGCACAGGTGGGGCTGGTGAAGCCAGGTAACAATGCGGCAGCTCAGTTAGGCCCAATGTGTGAGTACATGGCAGTGTCTGCTTGTCCCTGCTTCTTTCTCTTCCTATCTGAATTGTATATTCTTAAAGGTTTCTCCATTCTCACCAGAGGCATGCAGAGAGCACAAACTGCAAAGGACCAAAATCACTTAATTTGTCACGATATTGCCAGGCCTTTTCAGAGGCTACTTGGAAAACTTTCTTGGTACCAAGCACATATGGAAAGTCCTCTCAGTAGGGTTAAACAAGCAAAGGTTTTTTTCCTGTGATCGTGGTGCTTGCTGTGTGTTGCCTCTAAAGCAATTTTGTTGTTGTTTCCTTTTCTCTTAAGGGGATATCAGCAACAGGATGCCCATGAATTCATGCGTTACCTTTTGGACCATCTACACTTGGAACTCCAGGGTGGCTTCAACGGTGTTCCACGTTCGGTAATTTTGCAAGAAAATGCTAACCTCTCTGCAAGCAACAAATGTTGCATGTAAGAAGTGGTTTTTAATTTCTTCAAAGCCTTCATGCCTTCGCATGCGTCTGCATGTGGTGGCTCTGGAATTTCAGATTCAGGGTTCCTTGTTTTAAGTTTTCTTCCGTGCTTCTAACTTTAGGCAGTATAAAACTGCAGGTTATAAAGATCAGCATTCTGTACAATCTGTATCCCTTCAAAAGGAAGTGTCTTATTTAGATCAGCAGTTCTCATAGTTGTGAGTGAGCATGCAGGCTAAGTTGTAAAGACATTTTAATTCACTAGTCTTTCAGAAATAAAAAACTCTATTTTCTATACCCCATAGAATTTTTTCTTCTCCCCAGACAATATCATTGTCTTAGGGTGATAGTCTGAATGCTGCAGGAGTGATAACAATGGCCAACAACTTTGATGTTTAACTTATGAGCAGACCTCCTGGATAAATGACTGAGTAGTGCAGTTACAGCGTGAAGTCAGTTTTCCTGCAGGTGATCAGTTGGTGCTTTTTTTTCTGCATGATTTTGATTTTCATGCTACTGTGTACCTTGAAACAGTTGTAATTTGGGTATTTCACTCCTCTTTTAGTACTTCTCAAAATACTGTTTTCTTCTGACCTCTGTCCTAGCTGTGTTGTTTCTCAGATTGAAACTCTCAGAAGAGAGAAAACCTTCTACTTGTTTCAGGAAGGAAAAGTTGCCAGATCAGCCTGCACATTTAGTCCCTAAGTCCTTGATTCCCTACAAAAAACTTGAGTTTTCCCTTCTATACTAATTAGGACAGAGCATGCAGGCCTGAGATACAGGGTTTTATAGATGCTTTGTTGGGGAAAGCCTAGAGTTCAGACTGTGCTCTTTACTGCATTTATGTTGTGCTGCTGATGCTTAAAAATCCCCCAGACAAAACTTAAAATGTTTGTAGAATTGACATGTGTTTGAAATCTAAACCGATTTTGTTTTGTCAGTATTTTGGATGTCAAAATCCAAGGAGATTTTAACATGTCTTCATTTATCTACTGTACATTTTATCTTGAGAAGGGCTGTTCAGAGGCACAGTGTGGTGGGGTAAGCTGCCCATCTGGTGAGGGCACTTTAATGCTTCCAGTAAAGCAATAAATACGCAGTGAATACTCTCTTCTTGTGCACCAGTCCATTTGAGCAGCTGTCTCCTCTTGATCAGGAAGCGTTCAGATGAGTTCTAAAGATGTAGGTGGAGTGCAGGCAAGAAACACAGGTTTCTGCAAGCCTTAGTATTGTATAATAATGTAACTTAAAATTTGTTTTGTGTGTTTTTTAAATTGGACTATGACAATCAGGCCCATTACAAAATCTACTAAAAAAATACAGTAAGAGAGTAACGAAAGTTTAGAGAACAATGCTGATATTGCACATTGTTTATCATGTCTTAATGCAGCTGAAGCTGTCGTTGGCTGAAGTACAGAAATGTGCTCAAAGAAGTCAAAAGCACATGTAAGAAAGGGTGTAGAGTTAAAACAAAAATATTGTTAACCTACCGAAGAAGAAAGTACTTTTGTTCCAGATAAAGTCTTAATTACACATTAAAATCCTGGACCTGTGTGAGCATCAGGTACAGCTCCACTATAGAAATGGACCCAACTGCACCACAATGCTGACAGTTTGAGCATCTGCTTAGAGGCCCCCAGTTCAGCCTTTCTTTAGGTCCAAGATAAAGCAGTGTAGGCACCACACACATGTCATGTGCCCCTGGACAGCTGCAGTGCCCATTCTGCCTGGAGCACCCAGTCCCTGTTCCTTTGACGTGGCCCAGCAGCAGGAGGTGTGAGCACCAAACATTGGACAGGTGTTGGAAATTCAGCTCAGGCTTTCCGGCTGACTGTATTTCTCTAATGTGGTTTATCTAGAAATGGAGCATCTACTGTTGTCACTGCCATTTTTGGAGGCATTCTTCAAAATGAAGTCAACTGCCTAATATGTGGGACTGAATCTAGAAAGTTTGACCCATTCCTAGGTAAGATGCTGCTTCTTGTGTTCCAAATACCATGTGACTTAGAGCCAAAAATTAAATCTGAAGCTTGACATATCCAGCGTTTCAGCCTGAAAAGACTAGGCATTGTTCTATTAAGCCCTAATTTTGTTTTTTAAATCATTGCTTTTCTAGACCTTTCACTAGATATTCCAAGTCAGTTCAGAAATAAACGTACTAAAAACCAAGAGAGTGGACCAATGTGCACGCTACGAGGTAAGAGTGCCTGGCTAATAAATCATACCAGGCCTAAGAGGATTTTCTTTCTAGTCAGAGCATTTCTAATGTAGTTCACTCTTTCCAGACACTGATCTGCAGTGTTGCCTGTGGGTGTTTGCTGGGGCTCTGTCCTCGGAACCATGTGCCCATGCCCACAGTGAGGGTGGCTCTTGGGGGATCTGCATTTAAACCACATCAATGCAGTCCAGCAGGTTGGGCAGCAGTGCTGCTACTGACCTTGGATTTAACAGGAAATTAGTTTTTACAGATATGTGAATAGACTTGCTGAAAATCATGAAGTATTCAACAAAACCTTGTTGTTGTGTCTGTTCACTTTGTATCTAAAGCCAAACAAGCTTTAAAAGTTGGATATCCTCTGTTAGAAAGTAATTTATCTTTGTTTGAAAGCAGTTGTGTTGAATGTTGGATGGAATCTTGTTTGTAAGATGCAGATTTTGGGAATGCCTATTTGTTTTTCAAACTACTTCTAGATGCTTTCAGGAACAGGAAAGGTTGCATGTTACAACACGTTATTGTATTAAAACACAGCTTTTTTGCTGCTCAGATGGATATAACTAGAATGGTTGCAGCAGATGAGCACACCTATATTGCTGTATTTGTTGTATTTCATGTTACAAAAATCACTTGATATATCTGCTTTTTCTAGATTGTCTTCGCAGTTTTACAGACCTGGAAGAACTTGATGAGACAGAGCTGTACATGTGTCACAAATGCAAAAAGAAACAGAAGTCCACCAAAAAGTTCTGGATTCAGAAACTACCAAAGGTTTGTATAAGCATGAGAAATAACAGTGTGACGAAATGTCAAAGGAAATAATGGTTCAGCCAACCCTTCTTCCTCTCCGTGGCTATTGCAGTATCCACCATTGAGTTCAGCCCCCTCCTCTAATATACCTTTTGTAATTGTACCCCTGTAGGTGCTATGCTTACACTTGAAACGCTTTCACTGGACAGCATATCTAAGAAACAAGGTTGATACATATGTTGAATTTCCCTTGCGAGGCCTAGACATGAAATGCTACTTGCTAGAGGTAAGAAGACCTACTGATGCTTCCTGCAGGAATTTGTTCCATGACATACGTCTTGATTACAAATTACAGTGAGTGCTACTAAGTTTTGAAGAGTTTTCTGGTTTTTTCCTACTACAGCCTGAAAACAGTGGCCCAGACAGCTGCCTGTATGATCTCGTGGCTGTGGTTGTGCATCACGGCTCAGGGTGAGTACATGGAGCCAGCCTTCCTGGCACACACCTTCTCCCACTCAGGTACATGCAGAGTTATTGAAGGAGTTTCTGTCCCTAGGGGCATGTATTTTAATTGGGGAAAGTAAGCTATAGTTTATAAATTGGCAGGGAGCTAAGCTGAATTAATTTCAATAGATCAAATAGGCCTGTGAATGCCCCCTGGCAGCATTTGGGGTTAATGACTACATCTGTGAAATGAAATTAAAATAATCTAGTGCCTCTAAAATTAAAAGCCCTAAACCAAGAGGAAGAGTCAGGTGGCTTCCAGAAATTAATGCCTCATTTTGAAATTCTTACTACAAAACAAAGGACTATATTTTCCTCCTTTAATCATGTTGGAAGGTACATTTTGCATTTATACTAAAGAAGCGTGTGAGCATGCTTGGAATAACTGCAGCCCAAAAATGTGTATGGTGAAAGAGATCATCACCATTACCTTTCCTGGCACAGCAGTGAAGGCTCACAAGCACGCCTCAGGGCTGGTGCTGGGCATAGTTTAAAGTAAAGTTACTGGGAGTCTTTTAATTTTTCCAAGCTCTGGACAGTTCTTTTGAGAGTAACAGTAGAAGGGACAAGACAACGTGTTGTTGTAGAACTTTAATTTGGAGAACTTTGAGCCCACAGCTCAAAAAAAAAAAGGCATCTCCTGTGCAGGGCTGTACCTTCCTTCCTCAGGCTGCTTGCAGTCCCTTAGCCCCAGGGGAAGGTACCTCAGTGAGGTGTGTCCCTGACTCTTGTCCCGCTGCCTGCTCCACAGCGTTGGTTCTGGCCACTACACAGCATACGCGGCGCACGAGGGCCGCTGGTTCCACTTCAACGACAGTACTGTAACTCTGACTGACGAGGAAACCGTGGGCAAGGCCAAGGCCTACATCCTCTTCTACGTGGAGCGCCAAGCCAAGCCTGGAGCAGAGAAACTTTAATACCTCCGCTGCATTCTTACTTACCAAGTCCACCGGACAAACATTTCCATTTTTCCATAAATACTTGATCCAAGACTTATTAATTTCATTGTGCACTTTGCAATTTCCTCTTGTGGGTTTTTGTTGTGTCAATGGTAGCATTTGACTTACTGAACTTGGACACAAACTAACTTTTTTTTAGTTATACCAGAAAACCTCAGCAGATTTTGATTTGCTGCTTTAGTTGTGATAACTCAATTTTTATCTATATAGTTTCATGCAATAGTTATTTGACTTTTTTATATTAATGTCTTCAGTCCTCACTTTCTAAAGGCACATTTACATCAAAAAAAAACTCTGTCCTCCTTACAAGCAAGATAAATGTGCTTTTGATCATGAAAAGCAATACAACTTTGTGCTATTCTCAGTCCTGTTATGTAGATATGACTTCATCTCTTTAAATCAAGGAGTTGTTTGCACGTACTATTTTCCCTCGTGCAAGAAACTTAAACAGTGACCTCTGACCAATCATCCTTTATCTGCAGAAGAGAGGCGTTGTGGTATCATTAAATAGACCAGGTAATTGCTGCTATATTGGTGTGTATTCAGGCTGGTGACTTTCAGGAATCATTGTAAATAAACAGTTGGTTCAATTGCATGAATACTGCAATTTAATTAAAGTACTGCTCCGATATGCTCTGCCCTCTATGCCCTGCAAATTTAAAACAATTATCTTAAAATGACCTGTCTAAATTATATTGACCTTTATGGTTTAACTGAACCTGAATTGCATTAGACATCTCTTGGTTTAGACTGTCTTCCTGAAATTTGATCATGAACACTTATGTGCTTGAAAACTGCGGGGACTTCCTGGCAGTAGAATCCCAAGTAGAACCCCTTATTCCTGGTGGGAATTGGAAGTACAGCCCCAAGGACTGGGGTTTTTGAGAACAGGGATAGATCTAAATGCAGCTGTGCTCCATGGCTACAGTTCACTTGGAAGCAGGAGACAGTGTTGCAGGTGCTTTGCGTGGACTTGTTCTGTCAGTTCAAATGCAAACTCAAGGGAGGATGCTCAGCCTCTCACACCAGAGCCCTCAGAGGGAAGTGCTAAGCCAAGCATGCTTGTGACTGGAACAGGCTCAGGGAGCTCCTGTGGCATTTACACACTGGCCCAGGGTGGCATTTTTGTTCAGTCTCTAGGTGAACACTGGAGGCATGGTGCAGTTTCTAAAACCTGGCTATGTAACAGAGAAAGACTATGCTAAAAAATCCCAAACCAGTTTCAGCTCTACTGCTGATGAGTGGAAGTCAGCTACTATGATGGGAAAGGCAGACAGGAAAACCACCACTGCAAAAGCCAGGATCTGACAGAAAAAGTGAGATTTTAGAAATGTTGCATTTCAGATCTGTTCCCTCAGTCTATCCTTTCTAGCTGGCTCCCTTGTGCCAAGCAAGGCGCTGTATGCTCTCAAAAGCTCAGTAGGAGGAGAGTACAGTTCCTGGAGTCCCACCACCAAACAGCAGCTCTGCAGTTGCCTGAAATGCAGTTGCCTGAAAACACACAAGAACTCCAGTTGTGAGTCCTATTTTAGTTATGCCCCTAAAGGACATGGAGGAGGGGCTGGAGCAGAGCCCAGAGCAGCCTGGGGCACAGGGAGTGCACAGCAGTGCCTTGCCCTGGGGTCCTGCTGGCTGTACACAGGCCAGGGTAAGGACAGATCAGAGTCAGCCATTTGGTACAGGGCCATTCTTGAGAGCTTTGTCACAGTATCTTAAAACAGGAAAGGGAGAAATTGGCTTAATCTAAAAGTGCGGGAATTGTTCAGCATAGCTAATGGGTTTTGAATATGTACACAAGTTAAGACTATAGAGTTATTTGATATAGTGACATATATATAAGGATGTTGTCTTTTACCTAAGGTGAACAGTAAATAGAACTTGTCATTGCTTTAAACTATAGTTTGTCACCTTCCCTTCCTTACAGGCAGAGCCTTTCTTCTAATCAACAAGAATAGGCTGCTGATACTTACACAAGCAGAAAACAGGGCAGGTAAAGCATTATACCACATTCCTGCCCTTCCAGCTGCTGACAGGGAGCTGCACAGATGCCACCTTCAGCTGTGTTTTCTCAGCATGCTGCTTGGACTGGATTTCTTTAGAATTTACTTTTGAGAATGCCAAGCTTAAGATACACAACTCTCTCTGGGCCAGCAGCAGTTTAACTTAGAAGAGTCAGGTGTGTGCAGCGTTCTTGCAAAACAGTGATGTAAATGTGCCTTTTTATACTTTTAGAAATTTAAATTCGTAATCTTCAGCAACATTCACTTCTTTTAATCAACTTCTACTTGTCAGCAATTGTTTGGATCAGAGTTATGTTCTCACGTGAGCTTTTTCTTTCAGTCCCATTTGCTGTGTCCCACGCAGCTCCTGAGCAGTGATGTCTCCAGCAGGGCTGTGTGGGGCCGGTCTGGGAACACAATGCAATCACAGCAGGCTGTCCTTGCAGCAGGTGCTGCTCAGGACTCAGCCATATGCTTTGCTGGAACAAGACATTGTATATCCCTTCCGAATTCAAGTTTCTCTCACTGCAAACCCAGATGGACAGTATGAACAGTTTGTTGTGGCAACACAAGTATTTCTCTTCCTGGTGGAGAACTTTGCTTATCCACTGTATTCTATTCAGTGTGGTGTTGGGAAAAAAAAAAGTAACTGAGCACTGAACCAGTAACATATACTGCACCTGACCTTTTTAACCTAGCTTGTATATCCTATATTTATCTACTAGCTTGGGGGGGGACAGGATGGGACTATCTCATTTAAGCCAAATGTTTCTTTTCTACTTACTGCTCATCATAATACACACGAGCTGGCAAGAAATTTTTTTCTTGCTTGAGACTGCTCTGCAAGCAGCAGCTGCTCTCTACAGTTCAAAGACTTGCATCTTTATCACCAAAATGTGTCCAATCAAAAGTTGTCCTTTTGTTCGTGATTGTTTAGCCACATATACAACTGGAGCCAATATTTATGTCAATCAAAACTGCAAAATGTCCAGCTCCTAATGTCAGCAAGAGAGGAGAGTTTAAAAGTTTGAGATGGGCAGGGACAGTGGACTTGTATCAAAAGCAGGAGGCCATTTATGAAGATTTTACTAAATCAGTGGGAAGTTTAACACGTGGTGTTAAGAAGTTTCCCCAGCAATGTTTCATTACTGATGCGTCTGTGTCTTACTGATGAGGTAATGGACACCTTGACAGCTGATTCCAACGTGCTTTAGGATATTTTCAAGTACTGTAGTGCCATAGTTGTAATTGTTTACCATTAAAATCTTGTGTGTAATTTTCAGTGAGGATTACTGACTGTGCTCATCTTGTGTGTTTCTGGAGCATTTCCAAGATGAATGTGAATTATCTCATCACACAGTGTGTTTATGGAAAATGTGCCAGTAAAGTGTCTCCTTTCCTTAGAAAATGAAACTTCTCTTGTCCTTCTACAGGCTTGCAGAACATTTGTGTATGTCCTCTGAACACAAATGAAAGAGTACTGTACCTTGCTCTGGGAAAAATAAAATAAAGCAGTTGCAGTGTTCCTCTGTAACACCTCTACCAAACTTGGCACCTAACCTCAAAGAGGACCTGCCATTCCATTTTAAATGCTTGATCACCCAACTGCTGTTAATTTTTATGCCAGATTTTGGCGTGTCCCTTCTGTCTGGCAAGAGTCCATCCCAACATCCTTGTCATTCAACTTTGCTGGATTGTTGGTTTGTTGTTAATTTGGGGAGTTCTTTAATTAATATTTTTTTAACTAGTATTCCTGTATGTATAACTGTTAGAACTCTAAACTGTTTAAACCTTCTCAAAAACAAAGGTAAGTTCTTGAGAGTTGAAGATGCTAATATGAGAATGAAGACCAACACCTGCAGGCACATCTTTTAAGCTGCTGTTTTCCGGTGAACTGCATTGACTTGTATGTGAAATCTTCTCATCCCTTTGTGGCACTGACCAGAGCTGTTTCTGAGGGGGGAGGGGAATCTCCTTATCATTTCAAAGAAAAGTTTAAATAACAGAGGCTATAAACCCAAGAAGACTGGCAATTGTTAAACACAGCTTACTGTATATAGTAGAAAGTTACTAACTAAAGAACGAAGCAGAAAGAATTGCCATTTTTTTGTGTATGCCAGCTGTGTTCAGACACACCCCTTACTCAAGCACTTCTTCAAGCTATGATTGTTTGCAGACTACAAACAAATTTCAGATCTTGTTTCTCAGAGTTGAATTTTAATCTGCATTCTCAGGGTAAGAAGGAAGAGGTAAAATAGGGTCCCACTCAACCCTGTCCTGTATTAAAACACTAATTAAAATGCCATAGGTACATAAAGTCTCCTAGCTACTATTTGAGTGCAGTCCACTTGAAAAACTCCCCCGGTGCTGTTTTCTCTAACTTTTTATGGATTTGCAGAATGTATTTATTTGCTTGTATTAACACCAGGCAGAAGGTGACTATAAAATACCTTAATCTCAAGCATTTTTGATTCACAAGCAGGAAAGTTAAAGGGATGTTTATTGCTTTTAATTCCAACCTGCACTTGCTGTAGCTTTATTTTTCTTCTAGGAACAACGTTCTGCTACACTTTCTCCAATTACTGCACAACAGATACTTCTACCTGGAAAACCACTTTCATATCTCATTTGTCCACCAAAGGGTGGAAAAAGGTTTCTGTGGTAACAGAGCTAAACCTACAAAACCAGAACAGCCACACTTGTAAAACTTGAGTCAATAGAAGACATATTAAAAGCACAAGCCCACAAGGAACTAAATATAGGCTTGCTGTTCCCGTGCATGGCTGCCTCTGTGTTACTGCTTCCCTCCTGCAGAAGGCGGGGGACACAGCCAGCTTTGTTTATAGAATCACAGCTCAGCCTCAAATAACTGTGGGCAGGAAACTGCCCCTACCTCTGAGGCTTGTAAACTGAACTGCAGACTGCGTGTGTGCTTCAAGGCACCCAGAGAATGTTTCGGCTCCTAAAAAACTGTTTACAAAAGCTCCATTATCCATGTAGCAGTCCTTGAACATGAACCAAATGTGCACCCTCAGAAAAATCAATGAACAAAGAGTAGAAGTGTACTGTGCAAAACCGAAGTGCTGCTCAGAAAGCCGAAACTCCCAAATGGGAAACACTGACAAAGATACACCTGGCAGCTGTAGCTACAGCCCGACCCCACTCCAGTAACTCAGCACAAGAACTTCGCTAAACTTCAGGAGAGTCTATGGTGGCGGGNTTAAGGAAGCACTTCTTCACAGTCAAGCTGTACACGCCCATTCCATTCCCTTCGGCAAGGGAAGCACAAGCTACATACACGGTTCTTTTCCCTTCTCTCTTCTGAGCTTCTGCACCAGTTGTTAGCCAAAAATAAACCCCATTCCATGACCATATTTGTGCAACAGCCTCCTGGTGAGTGTGAGCACCCTCCAGCACTGCTGTTTTTCCACAAGGCCAAGGGACTCTGCCACTGCTGCTGAGCAATGCACATAACCCAGCTCAACCAGGAATGCCTTTTACATCTCTTCTCTTTTCTGGACAAAAACAGTAGGAAAAATCTAGCAAAAACATGCCACAAGTTACTAGAAGTGTTTCAGGATCCTTTATTGTGGTCTTTGTTGAACTTTCATTCTCCACTGGAACTAAAGAAGGATAATTTTCTCCTGGGACCTGCTTTAAAACACTTATCCATTTGCTGGTATTCAGAGAGAGTCAAGGTGTGTAACATTGAGGACTGGATGAAAAACAGTTTCCAGAAAGACTTCTGTAAGAGGCATGAGAACACTGTCAGTGATTTTTTACTAGACGTTTCCAACAGGTATGTTCTGTGGGTGTGAGTGTGCAGTAACTGCCTTGAGATGAGTGAAGTCAGTTATTTCCTGTCTGAAATGGAGCATGAAGTACATGACTGCTTTGCCTTTACAACTTTAGTGTGATGTAAGTACGTTTTACAGTGGCAATAATGTATATACTTCATCTAGATTTCCCTTAAGTCTACGCTTTCTTACTTTTTTCCCTAAGAATTAGTTATTAATAAGGGAAAGTGCACTCCTGCTTCCCACATTGCTGCTCAGCTGAACTCTACAATTCTGGCCGTGTCTGGGGGGTGCCTGGAGCAGAGCCCTGATTTCAAATAGTGAACATCCCTCATTACACCCCAGTTCAATTAACATGTTACTAAGTGTCAGCTTTAGTTCAGTCTAAGAAATAAATATTGCTATTATACTGAAGTTTAAACTCCTAGCTACTTCTATACTAGGGAGGGAAGAGAAATACCACCATGGAAAAGCAGCTCTGGGGGCACAGCTTTTCCTTCACAGCTGTACTGCTGCAAGGCAGCTCTGAGGAAGGACCAGAACAGTGACAGGAGGAGGCTCATGGGGTAGAGCTAGTCCTGCTGTGTGTGGGTAACACCAGGGCTGGCTTGGTCTCAAAGCAGAGCCAAGGGGCCGTGGCAGTGCCTTCCTGACACAATGCATCTGTGCCACAGCCCTCAGCTTTGGAACAACTGAGAAAAGCTAATGAATTACGGGATAGTGACAGGAGAGAGTGTCTTGGTGAGAGCCAGCAGCAGTGCAATCTCAAGGACTGAAAAGGAGCTTCAAAATGGATTAAATTGCAAGTGCCAGATTTCTGAAGCAAATGCTCTAGAACAATTGATAAAAATCTGGATTAAGGAAGGAGAAATCAGCATACCTGTGCCTAGAAAGGACAATACCCATTTTTGCTGCAAGCCATTGCAAGCATTCCCAGTCAAAATTCCCAGCAGTGTCTACAAAGAAAAATGCAAAATAAATATCCAGCTTTTCTTCCTGCATTTAAAGTGATTTCATTCTGTTACAGCCTTTCTTGACTGCTGCCAGCTTTTTCTTCCCACTGCTCCTAACAGAAAAGAGTTAGAAGAAAAATAATTCTGTCTAGAGCTCTCACTCTAGAGACCTCTAGTGAGACCAACGTTAACACAGACCTCTGTGTGATGCTCTTTTTAGCTAGGTGGATGCTGAACTGCTACTGCCTGGAGAGGGCCGTAAGCCAGGAGCCAGACATGGCACGTTTGCAGCTGCTGCACAGGGCCCTGCTCAGCACAGCAGCTGCTCCAGGACAGCTCCTGTACAGCATCAACACCCCATTGGGGACAGGCCTTTCCTGTACTTCCCCAGGCCTACTCAAGCAGCAAGAAAAAGCTTTTTTCATTTGCTGCATCATTGTTTACAACAATAGAGTTACCAGTTTCAGTGACTCTAAGGAAAGTTTAAGAGCTGTGTGGGGTTTGAACATCAACCCTCTTTAGGAAGCAACTGGTAAAGCAGTTGGTAAGCAGCAGTTGGATTCAGTAAATCCAAGGAGATAAAATATATCTGTAATTCCTTAAAAACGAAGAGTGGGAGTGCCTTACTTGCTCATGCTCAGCATGTCTGCACAGCAGTCTCTTCTCTTAGTCGTCCTCCACTTCATCCTGAAATGAATCTCCTCTCTACTGGGTCTCCACTGTCTGTGCCTGGAAAAGCACAGCACCATCCAACTCCTTAAGAAAAAATTATGCAGCTGCAGCTTAAATAGGCCTCCACATGCCCCAGTGTCAGCTGAGCTAGAGATGTTGCTACCAACAGAAAAAGCGAAGAGGTTTGCCTTTAGTTAAGCTGAACATTAAATCTACAAATGCGCTCACATACTTGTGCCTCCTTGCCCCTCTTGATGAAGAGGAGGCATTTTTCCAACCTTCATATTTATTTTTGATGCTATTTGCTTCTGCAAGCTCTATGATTTATTCCTCCCATCTCACCTGTCACAATCCTGCTTTCAGATGTCCAAATCTGCTGTCTCTGACTCTCTCTGGATGTGGCCATGTTACAGACGACTGCATTTTGCAGCTTCTCAAGAACTGCCCAAACCTGAAGAGCCTCAAACTGGAGAACTGTGTGCGGATCACTGACCACACCCTGGAGGCAGTGACCCTCCACGGGGCATCACTGCGAACGCTCCATGTGGATTTCTGCCGCAATGTAACACAAACTGGACTAGAGAGAATCAGGGAAAAGTGTCCTTCAGTAATGCTGAGAGCAGAGAGAAGTGCTAACATGATCCCAGACAGTGAGCCACAAAAAAAGCTGATGCTTGAAAAAGCATCAAGAAAATTGGTTCAACTTTCAATGCAGTAAATTATAAGTGTGGGTACTGTACCTCACTGAGGTAGCAATGAACTGTGGCTACTTCCGTGGGTTCTGGTCAAGTCCAAACAAATGGTTGTTTTGTAAAGGGTGTACTGGGAAAAGGCATCCTCCTGGATGGGCTTCAGGAAAAACCCATTTGTTCTCTGTTGTTCCTTGAAACTGGGAAACCCTGCATTGCTGTCACAAAATGCCAGATTCTAGTGCAGTTCTGGTACCTTTCTGCTGCAGATGCACCTCACTCAGAAGAGGGAAGCAGCAGCATGTTTATTGAGGCCAAATAATTTGATGGAGTTCAATAAATTTTATGGACTTTTAAGAAAGTTTAACAGTAGTTTGACACGGTGCAGTAAGTCTGATGGCAAGGTTCACTGACTGCAAGGAAGAAACACAGAGAGAGTGAACTGAGGCAGAATGAGTCACACAGGGACCTGAGAACACAAACATTAAAGAAGAGCTTCCCACTGGCTCACAAGGTTCAGACTGGACCCTGCCCTTTCAAAACCCCTTATGAAATGGGCAAGGGCATAAAGCCACAGCAGAGAGAGCCTGAGTCACTGTAGGATGTTCACAAATTCCAGAACAAGACTGATTTACAAACTTCTGTTTAAAAGGTATTACCAGACAGTGGTTCCATCCACTAAGGAGGATAACCACTCCCTGAAACATCTTTCTAGCAAAAGCAGAGTACTGACCACCAGCACTTTTTCAGTGATTAACAGTGGCAGCTAATTTACCAGGCTTTTTTACTTAATGACGGAAGCATGGATTCAAGGCACACAAAACAGTTTGACCCTCTGTATGATGTACTTACATGCACCAAGTTATTTTTTAAAGCTGACATTAAAGGAAGTGCAATATGAACAAGTGCTAGTTCAGGGAACTAACCCACAAGAAAAGACAGTGACTAAGAGCCTGTAGCTTTAAATGCTAAATTAGGAACACAGTACAGACCAGCTCTATATAAATACTCATTTCTCATGGCAAGGTACAAAACCAGTATCTATTTTCATCCCAAAGCACAAGGCTGTTCCTTTCCTGCACACTGCTTTGCTACCTGGAAGTCAAATTTTTTTTTACATGCTTTTGATGCTATGCCACCATCTACAAAATTTGACACCAAAGAGGATTTTACAGCTCTCAATGTAACTGAATATACCTGCCTCTCCTTCTGATCCTGGTTAATTGATCCACAGATATCCTTGGTACTCTCTAATTTGGCTAAGCTAAGAAATAAATCACATCATTACAGCAGCTTAGCATTTTTAAGAAACACTCACCCAGAAAACCAATGAGGAAAATAAATTATTCATCTTCATTACTTAGAGATATTTAACAGCATGACACTGTAAAATTTCATTAACTCCTTCCTAAAGTTGAAGTAGGACTCCTACGCACCACAAGGTAAGGAAGAAAACTGGAAGCGGAGGACAAACAGTAATCCTCGCCCAGCACTCTCAGCTGTGAAAGGACATTGCTGAGTTGAACAAATTTACTGTGATGTGGAAATTGGGAAGCTGACACAACTCACACCTTGGATACACAACAGCAGTTCCACACATTGCTGACAAGCCAGAACAAGGTATGAATTTATACAGTCATCACAGCAAGCAAAGACCTCGTACCACTAGCTCTCCCACCACTCTGTGATGAAAAACACATCTCTGTAGTTGTAACAGGAAGAGATTTTCAAGTAGCTACAAGATATGAAAGCATATTTGCATTTGTCTACATATTACTTAAGCCTTTTTGCCAGTTTTCTACCAGGACTAGGGGGGGAAGCAGGGGGGAGGGGCAGGGTGTGGGGTTTGTGGCTTGTTTTGTTTTTAAATTTTCTTTTATAGAGCTAAAAAGGGTCTTCAAACACTCTCCACTTGGTTTCTTTGCCTATTTGTATTACAATGTATTGTATTACAATTACAACTTACTACTTGTTCTTCCCCTCCTTGAATGGGGATATTTGTTCATGACATGGTAAAATCTGGACACAATTGTACTGATGCATTTTTTCAGCATCAATAATGAATTTTCTTACTTCACAATCCAATTTGAAAATTGAATATAGAAAACGATGACATTTTAGTTAGGGTATTACAGAAGGATGGAAGCATGTCTACAGTTTTCTTTAGTTCCGAGCCATTAAAGTTCTATCAAGCACAAACCTTTACAGTAAAATGAGAGGGGATGTTGATTAAACTGCCTCTAAAAAGATCTTCATTATCCAGAAAGCTAACTGTACAGTCCACATAAAACTGCCATACTTTCTGTGCTCATTGAAACAGGCTGACAAATCTGTGCCACTAAGTCAGACACATCTATGAGGTGTAGAAGGCAGTAATACAGGACTTCATACAGCAGTTTCTCCATTTATTTAAATATTGTATTTTTTACCTATTAAACCTACACATTTAGGCCAAGATGTGACTATACATCCTCACAACACAGTGATGGGACATCAGCATCTCAGTCCAATTTGAAACCTAATTCACAATGAGGCAGGAAACCAAGTCTACATGATTTCAGAGCCCTGAGACCCTCCTTCCCCCAACTCCTGATCCCTCTCAATGTTTCACTCTGCAGTGTGGTCTTAGGCAAAAGCCTAGCTACGATCATTTTCAAGAGCCAACAAATAGTCCTAACTGAGAGAACTTCACCAGATAAAACCCAGATAGGCAATTTTTTACAGCTTACCAAGCCCTCCCTCAGAGCACTGTCATCTGGCAGCAATACAGCAGCTCAGTCTTGGACAACCAGGAAATTTCCCAATCAATCCTTGCTAATGAACAAGAGACACATGAGAGAAAATAACAGGAATTGCTACCTAGACTCAGATGGACCAGTCTTGCTCCAGGTGAGATGACACTAATAAAGATTGTCACCAGCCCTCAGCCCCCACAGCATCTTCCCAAGGAGCTGAGGGAGGAAGAGGCTGGTGGAAATGGGAGCAGAGCAGCTCTGACTCACCTGGGGACAGCCTCTCCCTTTTTCCTGCCCCAGGTACATCCTGCTCTGAACACCAAGCAACATTTGTAGCTTGACATCAGTGATGTCTTTCATAGAGACAATGGGCAATTATCTATTGTCCAGTGCTCTCCTAAGGCACAGAGCAGAAATCTCCTTGTGCAGTACACTGCTGTCCTAACCCAGCCAGGAACATCAATCGCTGTGTAAGTCAAACCATGCTGATCACAAGAGTTACAGCTGCAAAAAATTAGACCAAAGGCAGAACTAAAAGTGTGAATAAAATCCACAGCCTTGACTACTACCCTGTCCCTTCCATTGTAATTTTTGTGTACTCTGAGCAGGAATCAACTACATCAATATGTCCATTAAAAAATATTATTATAATTTGCTCAAAATATTTAAAGTTGTCTGCATCAAGGTAGCAGCATGCTGTTATTGTCAACAACTACTATGGAGGAGCAAAATGTTTAAACAAAAAGCAAGAAGGAACCAAACACAGCATGAACTTGTATTGCAACATGAGGAATAAACAGCAGTACACCCAACCAGCCAGGGCCACACAGCACAGTCTGGCAGGGTAAACTTTTTAAAGATGCTTCAAATGTCACACCCTGTCTCAACACTGTAAGACTATAATTTCCTGAAACAAAATATAAAAGTATGAAGCCTGAGTAAACCAACCACAGTCCACAAATGCATACAAGCAACCGAGTCTTGAATTTGCTTTATTTTTCTCTGCAGAAAATAAAGAAGGAACCCTGCACAGGCAATTCAAATTAAAACAAAATAAATATGTGAATATCCATGTAAAACTGTCCTGGCTAATGAACAATTATACACAATGTACAACTCTTCATGTTCACTGGGAAGGCTTACAAGTGTACTATTCCCAACAAAAATGCACCAAAATGTCTCCATGCAAACTTACCAAAAGTGACCAAAAAAGGAGAAAAAAACTTACCGATCATACTTTTTTGTTTTTCCTTTTTTTCTTTTTTACAATCACAAAAAAATAAAAACATCTAATTTTTTGTTACATTTAGAGTAACTAAAATGTGGCCACCATCTATTAAGATCTGGTTTTATGCTCCTAAAACATCTATGGTTACTGTAAAATTATGTCAACGATGAATTGGACTTAGGGCACTATTTGTAGTAAAAGGAAGATGATTTTGTTCACAGAATGTTAATAATCTGTGTCTGAGCCCTCTGCATTGTCCACATTCCGGGAGAGCATGTAATTGTCCATGTCTATAGACCTGCAATTATTGATTGCATAGCGCAAACGCTCTGCCATGATTAGTTGACTGGAGTAAGGTGGGAGCCTCAGTTGAAAGAAACAAGTCTGTGAGGTAGGCAAGCTGTCGTAAGGCTGTGGAAATGGATAAAAGGTGGGACACTGGTTAAGTTGTGAATGAAGTTAAAAATGCAACATATCCACATTTCATTGCTCCTTGCCTCTACCATTTTCACATTCTATCTCAAATTCCCTTTAAGAAGCAGACTGACCTCCCTTGTTTACAGCATTTGTTCCATCCTTAAGTTAGTCCAAAACAACTGTAGCACCTACTCTGCAAGTAACTCCACCCACTACTTAATTCAGCCTTTTAAAAAGTTGATCACATTGCTGTTTAGCAGCCCACTGCAGATATCAAACAATGTTCAAATTACATACCATAGTGTGCCTTAGCATAAGGCAATCTGAGAGACACCTAACCAAAGATGACAAACAAACCCCTGTCAGCTGAGATTTTGTCAAGTTTTTGGTTTGTGTTGTTCACAGAGAATGTGCTTTCACTGCACAATACTCCAAAGTAATTCCAAATGAATGCGCCCTGTATGTAAAATGATGCACTGTAAACTCATTGCACTGGTTTTAAAACACTAAGAGTTCACTAATTGTCATATGTTGCCACTTACATGAAACTAAAAAGAGAAAGAAAATCAGGAGGTGAAAAGAGATTGAACAGTTACAACAGACAAAGGTTTGTTTCTTATCTTGATCTCCAATCACCAATTGCACCAATTAAATTAAGATGCAACTCATGCAGCCTATGTCCTTCTACACAACCAAAATGTCTGAGTTTATTAACTCAGAGCATATCCCGTCCCATACATTTTCCGTAAATTTACGATTATGGAAATTGTCTCCTAGTACTAAAGCACAGACTATAGTAGAAAGGAAATAACAACAACAACAACAATAATAATAATAGTAATATCAGTGTCTTACCCTATCAACCTTCATTATTTGGAATCGCTGAGAGATATCAGCTGTGTTGGCTGGCAGTCGAGATCTTCCTGACACAAACCTCATGAAAAGGACTCTCTCCTCATTTGAAAATTCTTCCAGGGTGTGCCAGAACCACTGCACCAGCTGATGCTGCTCATCAACTTCTCTGTATCGCACAACCTTCTTCAGAACCTCAACTGATATTTCTGGCATTCCACAGACCATCTGCTCCAACTGCTTGGCAGTCAGAAGGGACAGCAAAGGAACAGGAACAATCCAAGACATTCCTTCCCTGACAGCAGCCACCTATTGGCCAAAAAAGGGAGAGATGTTTGAAGTGCAGCTGTCTGATCTCTGCCACTTCCTGGACTATCCAAACACAAAAGTAACTTTGCAGCTGAGAAATGGCACAGAGAGACAGAATTACCAATGTCTTCCAAATACAGCCTCCCACACACACAGCCCGTGCAAGGGCTGTATAATTTCTCAAAATCCTGGAGAATATTACAGATATTTTAAATTGTAGGTGCACATTAAAGAACACGTTCTGATTCAAAACAGAACCATTTTTAAAAGATTACAAGTTGGCAGCACAAATAATGATGGCTAAACCAAGAAGCTGTGTTAATACAAAAAAGACTTTGTTCCAGCTCGGATGTATGGTGAGAATGCTGTACTTGTTCTGCAAGACTTGGGGTTTGGTACCTCTAATGAGGAAGCTGTTTTCTAATGCCGATAATATCACACAGGCATCTTTACCTTATAATTAGAATACTGCTTTCACAAGGGTCCCTGTACAAATGACAAAATACACAGAACTATGCAAATAGGTAATAAGCACTTCCCAAAACATACTGTGAAATATTTGCAGGATTTGTGTTATATCCAAAGAGAAACAATTTCAAGTTAAACAAATGTTTGTCAATAATAGCCAGTCTCTGTGTTGTCCACATATTGTTCACATGTCCAGTTAGAGTACCCAGCATGCCGAACTGCAGGTCTTTTTCTCAAGTGGGGCTACTCAAATGGAAGACCAGCTCTGATTTCTAACACTTTCGCCAACCGAGCAACTACTGAGAAGAAACAAGACGAAATTTTAAAAAAGGGCCAAAACAGTTTGTGGGGAAGAAAAGACACAGAGACCCAGAAAGATGTGGAAAGCCAAGCTTTTCTTATTACTGAATAAACTGTAATGGAAATAAGCACAAATCACCCCCTGTTCCCACTAACAATGGGGCCAGGTCACAACAAGGTTCTTACCTGTCGGTCCATTTCATGGAGTCTGTACTCAATTGCCCTCTCCACATACTCTTTCCTGTTTGAAAAGGTAAGTGGGATACTGTTCCCTCCAGGGATTATGGGAACCATTTTACCATCAGCACTTTGGCCAACAAAAGAATCTAAAGGAATCATCTGTAATGCAAAACAGGAAAAGTGTAAGTCACTCCAGTGATTCAAGTATAGCGTTTTACTATAAGTCATCTAGACCCACATATAATAAGATCACAAACTGTTCTAAACGCACAACTGCTTGTTATCCCAAGAATGGAGATTGAAATTATAGAAATACTGATGTGAAGGTCAATCTGATAAAGTAACTGCTTTCAGAATAAATCTAGAAGTGTCAACTTTCTTTTCTTACCTCATGGAAATTTTCTTCAGTAATCCCACTGTCTTCAATGTGAAGAATGCTGTTGAGGGTCTGCACATAGAGCAGATCTACCTCCTCCAAATCCTCCAAGATGAGTGGGATACAACAAAGTTGCTTCCAGACCATTGGAGCCAAATGAAGATCTAATGGCTTTTTCGTACGAATAGCTACACCCATGAGAATGCCCAAGAACTTAAACTGCATCAAATGTTCATCTAAACATGCTGAAGGGTTAAAGAGAAACCTGAAAGCACAAAAAAAACAGTGAAAAGACTACTATTTCTATGCTACTTCCATTAGGAGTAAAAGAGAAAACACTTCCAAGCACAGCATAGTAACTGCCAGCACACTTATCAGCAAGGGCTGTCCAAATAAGATTATTGTTATCTTTAGCTGGTAAAACATTGGAGGCTGAGGGAGGCAGAACTTCTGAGCACAAAGCCCAACATCCTGATGTTTGTCTTAGGTTAGAAATGCAAGATGTGGTTGGGGGTGTGTATTCTATTGCCATCTATTAGAGGTGGGACAGTTATCTTCTGTTAGTTAGGCCACCTATTAAAAACCAGGTAGGGCAGTTTTCTTTATGTCTTCCACAACCAATCCTCCCTCCAGGAGATATCTTCTATTCATGGGCCATTGAGTCTCACTGCATGACTGATAAAAATTACATTATCCCATTGTGAGATGCGCCACCCAGGAAGAGAAGCCAAGCATTCCTACCTGTATATAATCTGAGACCTGGAACACCACAGGCAGCCTTTCCCCATTTGATTCCCAGAGGAGCAGCTTTCTTTTACACTGGATTCCCAGAGGAAGACCAGGTCCATCTACACCACCACTAGACCTTCAGAAGAAAACTCCACCCTTCTACAGGATCACCGCTTCAACATAACCATATCTGTCACTGCAGGAGGAGCAGTCATCATTTAATGGGACTGCTACCAACTGACCCACAGGGTGTCAGGTTGTGTTCTGACTCTATCAGTTGTTTTGTATTACTGCATTTTTTTCTTTTTTTTTCCTAATAAAGAACTGTTATTCCTACTCCCATATCTTTGCCTGAGAGCCCCTTAATTTCAAAATTATAATAATTCAGTGGGAGAGAGTTTACATTTTCTGTTTCAAGAGAGGTTCCTGCCTTCCTGTCTTTTCAAACCAAGACAATGTTACTCTGAATTCTGCCATCCAGAATTCAGCAAGCCCATGTTAAAAGTCATGCGCTGGCCCTGGCTCCACAATGAAGTGACAACACACCTTGAAGGAAAAAATATACTAGAGACAACCATGAAGTCTCATCATTTGGTATAAAAATGTCAATGGAAGATTTGGATTTTCGCCCACTACCACCTGCAATAAAAGCAAGTTGTGGACAACTTACCTATCCCTATTGTAGCCTACTTCAGCTGTAGCATTCGGGGAAGGAATAAGCAGGTCTACTATTCCAGTTTCCAGTTCCTTAAAAATCAACAACAAAAAAGCCTTCTTAGAAAGAGGGAAAGCAAACTTATGACAGAACTATTAAGACAATATAGAAATATAATAAAGACAAATAAGACAATATTTCACTACAGTGATGATTACTCCTTACAAATTCATATGAAACACTGAGAGAAAAGTAAACACGGTAGGATGATTTTAAGTAGTAAAGACATGTTTATTTCAAGACCTGTCTTTATGTCAGGCTACAATTTTTTTTTCCTTGTGACTGCACTGTGGTACATTCCTGTTACACGTTTCCAAAATATTCAGTTGTACCTGACACATTTCTGTAATGGTGTCATCAAACACTCCACCTGCATCATCAGCTCCTTCTCCAACCAATTTCACTTTCCAGGCACGGGAGGGTAAACGAAGGTCTGATGCATTCAGCTTTACCACTTGCCTTGCTATCTGGACAAAAATGGGCTTGCACTTCCGACCCCTTTGGGAGAAAGACACACAGCCACAAATGTAACTCGCAATCATGTAAAGGCTCTGAGTCAATCAATAAAGCTGTACAGAGACAGCTCAGAATGCCAAAACAGAAGGCAACATAGGGATCTCAGTATGCACACAAGGTGTAATCCAGTGCCTATGAGAGCAGCACTGACCTGGTGGAGATCCTTTTCACAGTGATCTGGGGCCCGTAGTTCTTGCCCTGCACCATGGTTTTGCCTATGGAGCGCACCATGGGCAGGGTGTACACCCGTGGAGCCAGCAAGGGCCTCAGCTGTCCCTGCACTATCCCCCATGTTCCAGCATTGTAATGAGATGTGCTGTTCTGCAATAAAGCAAGAATGAGAATAAATGTATCAATAAAGGATATCATTCCATTCTTTACAGAATAAAACCCTGAGTGGCACTTCAGTATTTCAGGAAACAGGTTAGCACTTTTTGGTTTTAGTTTTGAAGCTAGTAAGCTTTTGGAAACCAGAACATTGACTTGTCAGTGACAGCATAAGTGAAAAAGTCAAGCAATACTTCCACAATGTTTGCTTTATTATGGAATTATTTATTTTTAAATTTTTTTAAACAAAAAATTACAGAGCCTATTACTAAGGTCCATCTAGATCTGGTAAGAAACTCTCTAGCAGAACAAAAAACCACAGCCAAGGCAGTTTTTTCAAATGGAATTTTACCTGGTTATTGGGACTGAGGTTAAGTAATCGCCATGAAGAGTACATGAGGTCAGAAAAATGGTAGAGCAGTCTCAGCCTTGCTCTCACAGTATGAATGCTCACTTCTTTCAGTGCTCCATACTGGGGTGGAATGACATCAGGTAAACCAAGCTGCAAAGGCACTGAAACACCTGCCACAGAAAGAGAAACCAAGCACTTGTTTGAGAAAGGGGAGCTGTATTGCTTCGTCTGAGATGAAGCTGATTTTCCTTGCAGTAGCTTCCACGGTGCTCAACTGCCTACGGGGTTAAACCATGACAGAAGCCAAAAAGTGTAAGATAATTTGGATATTAAACAAAACAAGGTATGGATATAAAAAAACCCCAATTTTGTCCCAAGTATCCAGAAATTCTTGTTGCACTCACAGCCCAGGAGACAACAGGACTATAGAAAAGGCCAGACAAAAGCTTAGTTCCTCACCTGGAGCTCGAGGGGGAACAGGCGGAGCTGTCCAGGCCGCACTGTGGCAGCGGCCCGCTGAGATCTGCCGCACATTCTTCCCCTGCAGCACCGTCACCAGTGTGGGCTCTCTCACGTGGTTGGTGTGGCCCAGCCCCAGCTGCCAAAAGTCAACAATCAACTACTGGTAGTATTGTAGAAATATCTCGCTGAATTCTCCAAGCAAAAATTCAGAGGAGATGGTAAAAAAATCATAGTTGTTTACAGCATGTATTGTGATTAAAAAATATCTGCCTTACATGTATTTTCACCTTTTATTTTTGACAAAATACTGCACCTGCACCCACCAAGAGTAACAGATCCAGGTGTCAAAGAGACCTGAAAACAGCTGGAGACTTCTTGAAAAATCTTTCCTAGACTGAGGATCTGATCCATGCTTCTATGTCTTGTATTGCAGTCTCTCATACATAGACAGTGAAGTTCCTACGTCTCCTCTGTGCTATTAAAACAGCATTTTTGTTCTAGAATGTAAATCCTGGTTTACAAAAACACAGTTTGTGTAAAGAGAACATTTACTGAAGCTGTTGTGACTTTGCACTAAATTTCATATCATATCCTTAATTTCATATTCTTTAAGTTAAAAATTTTGTAGCACAAAAGTATTTTTCCCCACTTCATATAAAACCAGTATTTTGAAGCACAAGGAAAATAATATAAACAGCTTTCAGAATGAATATCCCTACATTTTTACACTATTTTTTCTCTTCCAAAAACACCAAGTACCATATTAAAAAAAAAAACCCTAATAACAGCAATTTAAAAAAAACCTCAAAGAAGTTACTCAAAAATTATTCCAAACACCTCACTCAAAAAGCCTTCTCAAAAACTCAATCCTAGAACACCACAGGATGAAGTTTGTCCAAACTTCCTGAAACACCAGTAGCAAATACACCAAGAGATTCTTTCTTAAATTTGTAGCCTGCAGCAGAAAAATTTGAGTTATATATGTGGTGAAGGAGGAGAATTTCTCATTCACTAAATAGTTTCCGACTTCAAAAAAATCACTCCTTTAAAAAGGTTAATTTATATTTTCATTATTAAAAGCATCTAAAGAGTTCAAAAATCTGACTGATATCAACCATAAATTTTATTATATTTAAAAGATTGATGACAGTTAAAGAATTAGGAGCAAATCTGCAATTTTTTTAAAAAAGCTTGGATTAGAGTAAGTTGGGTAGCATGTTTGGAGTGCTTTCCCAACCTGGTACCATGGAAGAGCACAGAGAGTAAACAAGAAAATAATGGAAATTGCCTAAAACATGATCATGCTGAGGGGTGAAAGTGGGAAGGAAAATCAAAGCTTTCTTTTCCACCAAAGGGAAACCATGCCCAGCACAGCTGTGAAGGGCAGCAAGAGGCTCCTGGAGGTCAGGAGCAGAGAACAGGATGTACCTGGCCTTCAGAGTTGCTGCCCCAGGCGTAGACGTCCCCTGTGGAGGACAGGGCCAATGTGTGCTCAGCACCAACGGCGATGTCCTCGATGAAGACCCCGGCTAGTAGCGGCACTTGCTGTGGCCGGTTGTGGTTGCGGGCGCGGCCTTCGGGCAGCCCGATCAGGCGATCTGCAAGGGCAAGCACCAGGCTCCAGGGTCAAGCAGCACTCGGGGAGATTTCATTACAGGCACAAGCAGGGGAAGGACAGACAGCAGTTCTGTACAGTCCTGGGGCTGGGATACATGGGGAACCCTTTAGGGACAAAGGGCGTGAGTGTTCCCTGCAAACCAGTGCTGCCTACAGTGCTACAGCTGTCGTGTCCATGGTCAGTCTAAAACAAGACCAAATTCTACTAAACCAAGACCTCTAGATCTAAATGCATGGGGTTTATAACAAACTTGAATTAACTGACTTCAGAAGTTTCTGCATGTTTCATTCAATGCACATGGAAGTCCTCTTGCCAAGGAGACTGTTAAACGTGTGCGTGCGCTTAATTAGACAATGTAAACTTCGAAGTATCCCAATGTTTTTGGATGTGTGAAATTCATTGAAGTTTTAGGAAAATGCTCTTCAAAAGGTAAATTAGTAAAATGAAAGGCTGTTCTGAGATCACACTAGACAGAGCTACAAATCTGGATTTCAGGTGTATGTTAAAATTGCATTGTTGAAGTTTCAAAATTTAGTTTAGGGCAGCATGTTTCTAAAAAGTAGCATTAGGTCAGTCTTAGAAATATGTCTTAATATTTCTTCTTTTTCATCTGCAATATACACAAGCCAATACATGGAAATGTCCAAAGAGCAGCTTGTCTTACCTTGGCCAAAAGTATACACATGACCATCTTTTGTCAGTGCAACAGAGAACTGAGTTCCACAGGCAACTTTTTTAATTCCAATTCCACAGAGAATATCCACTTTCTATGGGGTAAAGTGAAAGGAAAATCAGCTATAGTATTACAAGGATATAAACAGAAAGCAAACACAAATTTAATCTGTAACTCCTGCTTCCAAAAAATAATTTTTTTTATTCCCATTGTGCAGCACATACATTGTAGGATTATTTAATTAACACCTGGAAATTAGTACAGGAAACAGAAACATTGTTTTTCAATGGAATGAACACCTTATTCTATGTAAGATGATTCAAAACACTTTTTTTCTGGGAGTGAGGGGGAGCGGCATGGGAAGAAGTAGATGGGTGTGTAAACAACCTTCTCTAGTTTCTAAAAGAAGAAATCTCTCTTCTCTAAGATAAGACTCAGATTTTCACTATTTGTACTGCTACTGGCACACAGTCATTATGACGTACACAAAATTCTTGAGGGTAGCAGGCTCAGCATAATGTATCATCAGAATTATTTGTGCCAGATTGTGTAACAACAGCATGGAATTAGTAACATCTGGAAATCACACACTCAACACTGTGTAACATCTTTAAGAGTACTGAAAGTTTATGCAAACAATCATTTTCCCAGGAATCTAACCTGTGGTGAGGACTTTGCAGTGGAATTTCCCAAACCAAGTTTACCATAATCTCCATCTCCAAAAGCCCAAACCATTGAGCCATCTGTTGACACAGCCACAGTGTGATTGAGGCCACAGGCAACCTGTGGGAGAGAAATAATGTTATTACCACCGCTTTTGCTGACTTACTAACTCAAACATACTAACTACCTTTAAGAAGAAAAACCGTGTTTTAAAAATGAACTATCCCTGTAAAACCACTAAAATTTCCATTGCTTATTAGAGTGCCTTAAAGACACTTCAGACTGAAAAAATACAGCAGTGTTTTTTCAACACTTGCTTTCTCTCAGCTCATAGAACAAAAGGATGATACTATGGTACACATGGTCCCTGCTTAAAAATACAGAAAATCTCATGAATTCACACTTAAAAATGCCTAAATCTTGAAATGTTAAAAACATGGGCAGTTTTGCACACAGAGGATCAAAAGAGTGAGGAAAGTAATTATTTTAAAAATCATGCATAGTCAAACTCTGCCATCATAATCAAAATAAAAGCCAAGGTTAAAAATCACAACCGAACCCTTAAATATGTTAAAAACACAAGCTTTTAAACCAAGATATATTGCTAATTTTAGATAAGTCATGCCTGGCCAATCTGGTAACCTTCCAGCGCTGTCACTCTTTCTGGAAGTTTCTTATTGGAAGTATTTCCAAGCCCCAATCGACCATAATCACCATTTCCAAATGTGAAAAGTTTGCCATCTGCTGTCACCACAGCTGAGTGTTTGAAGCCACATGACATCTGGAAGTAAAATAAGCATTATTTTTACACATATTTAGGTGGAAGTTTATATTGACTATTACATGTACATATTACATGGACCTTTCTTGACCCTAAACTATATTCTTTTTTGAAGAGCTAAACCAGACATTTTAGTATTAACGATTTCTCCAGCAACTCACCTCTTAACTCTCTTCAATGGCAATGTTATGGAGGGGAACTGCAGGATATTTGCATGAAAAATTTGCTATATGATTATCTGATTTTTTTATAAAGAAACCTACAGTCAAAAGCAAGTATGGTTTTGTGCATTGTTAGTACTTAGGAGGAGGTCTTGGTGACCAGTTTTGTGGTCAAAGTCACCTGACAAGGATGAAGGGAAGCTTATAAATCATGTCAGCATTTTGATAATCTTTAAATCACCCCTTTCTTCCATGCTCTATTTTTAGTCCTCTCCAGTACCAGCTGTCAATTAATATATCTGTGGTATCGACATCCTTTAACTGGAAATGACCACCTTGGTTCCCAAAGCCCAGAGAAGTAAGAAGTTGCCTGTTTTCATTTCAGTTGCAGTTCTACAATGCTGGGTTCCCAGGCCTGCAGCTAGAAGGAGACAGAAATATTTTGAAACCTGCACGACTTCTTCTCCCTGCAGGGCCTCAATCTGCCTGGGCCTGCGCTGCCTGTCGCTGTTCCCGTGGCCCAGCTTGCCATAGTCCCCATCTCCCCAGCTGAAGACTTCCCCGCTTTCTGTCAAAGCCATGGAATGTCCATCCGACCCACAGGAGGTCACCAGCTGTGTCACAACAAAGCCTGGCAAAGACAAGTGAGAAAACAAAGTTTAGTATCACTTGTAACAAACTCTTACATACATTTATCCGTGGGTGCCTTGTGGCAGCCAATTAGGTCTGGGGAAAGGAACAAACCGCAATAAGGCTTCTTTTATAGCAATTAATTTACTTTTATCTTGAACAAAACCTTTGTTTTCTTATGGAGAACTTGGGCTTCTCTCCTGCAATTAGTTTTGAAATTAAATGTTCCTCATTTGAGCAGAGAGTTTTCCCTGAAGCCTTCTTAAAATTAAGGAATTTTAACACACTACTATTTAAATCTTAAGGAAATATGAAGATCTTGTTTATTTGTTCAAATTTTTAATTAAAAACAACCATATTTTAATTACTAAATCTGCAGAAGAGCATCAGCAGAAACAATTATACTAACTACCAAAATGCTTATTTGTGCTCCATCACCGGATTCTTCTCAAACACAACAGTTTTACCTTGCAGTGCTGAAATGACAGTTAAGACATGAAGATCATCAGAATTTCCTTGTCCCAGTCGCCCATAGCTCCCTTCACCACAAGCCAAAACTGTGCCATTGGCTTGGATGACAAAAGTACAATTCTGACCACAAATCACCTAGGTTAGAAAGACATGAAGGAATGTTAATAAATTATATGCTAAATGCAGCAATGCTGTAATACTTGCATTACAGTGCATAATTTCCTTTTAATTTTTTTCCTTTGAAACTACATCAAGACAATATTTTATCAAGTCAGTGTTATTTCAGAAAGCATAACTGCCACATGTATTGTGTGAAAGTTGTGCAGGTATTTTCAAATCATGCTCATATAAAATAATTCTGTGTTGTCAGATTTCAGTGGCTTCTTGGTTTGAATTTGTTAAATAATTTAAGATTTCCTTTCTAGTGAAACCCACGTTCTGAGATACTTAAGAGTTAATTCAAACAACAAGTTGAAAAGACATTTAGAGAGAGATTTTGACAAGCTGTACACACAATAGATGGCAAATGATGAAATCATGACTGCTTCTAAGTGATCACCTGCTGGGCCTGGGAGAATGAAGGTGCTGCCACTGGGATCATGACATTTCTGCCAGCCTCTGCCAGCTGCCCGTGCCGCCCTGCTCCCCACAGGTACACGTCACATTTGCCTCCCAAGTGCCAATCCTTGGGAAGAGCATGAAATGAGGCTTTAGAACAAGAGCATTTTCAACAGCTTGCCACATTTCAAAAGAATAAAAAACCGTCCAAAACACCCCAAACCCTCCAAATAATCAATTTTACTGACCTCTGGCCTTGACGTTGCCCAAGACATGATCTGTTCATCCATGCCATTGATCCACTTACTGTTATCCTACACAGCAAAAGCCACATTTACCACATTCAGCTCAAGACATGCACATTAGTTTTCTGTTATACAATACATATTTTCCTAAAAACAGTATTTAAATTATTCTAAAAAATTTAGCAATAAAAGAAATGCGTGCAGACTAGCAATGACACTGTTACCCATGACTTGCAATCTAAATCAATGAAAGAAGAAACTAAATTCATTATGAAGTCATCTTCTTCTACTTACTGATGCATAGGGCTTTCTGAAGTTTCAATTGCAAACACTGGCTTGAAATGTTATAAGCTTGCTTATAAAAAAATTCTTCAAAAATTTCTGTTTTGGTTTACATAACAAGTCATGAAGAAAATTGACAGTAGCAAAATAATTTGGTGTGGGAATGTGACAAAATGTTATTCTTAAAATAGCACTACAAAGCTCTACAATTCTTCCTATCACATATGAAAACTAATGTCATAGTTTTGGGGTTTTTTGTATTTTAATATACAACTGACTTGCACTCCTTACACATACACACACAGAGAAATCTTAACAGTATATTCTAACCAGGTAATTAAAAAATAAACTTACACTTATTGCTGGTGCTTATGTTACTAAATATAAATGTTTACAGTTCAGAGATGTTCAGTGCATGATACCATGTGCTCAGTAACAGCACGCTTGGCTGTTGAGATAATACATCAACTTTTACCATCAGGAGAGTAAGCTCATCCTCTGGAACAGGCTCCAGGTCTGGGACAGTGAAGGTCTCTGGGAACTGAGCTCCCTTGGCCAAGGCTTCAGCAGCTTTTATGGTGGTGGAGAAGCACTCGAGCCAGGCCCATTCCGTGGGGTTCCAGGCAGAGGGGTCAGGGAGGCAGCTCTGGTGGTGAGGGGGCACAGGGGGGTTGCAGAGCAGTTGGTCCAGGCGCAGCCCCACAGCCAGGGATGCCAAGCACTGCATGTAGGGGCTGTGAACTAGCTGGTCCCCACACACCACATGGGGCTGCAGGGCAGCAGGGAGAAAAAGGGAACACCCAGTTAGAAACATACATCAATCACTTCAAAATACAAGTCCTTAGAAGTCCTGTAGAGCAAAATTTATCTAATAGTTTCAATATTTTCAAATTAGGAGACTACTAGCTTTAAGAACAGTGAAAGATATTTCAAGTAGAATGTAGGAAAGTCTTCTGGGTTCTCTGGTGAAAGACTGAAATTGGCTGAGATCTAAACAGTGAACTCATGTCAGCCATGAATGCTAAACATTTGAATTACTCATACCTTTTCATAGGCATACTGCTCCTGCAGCATCACAGGCAGGCGCTCCAGGAACGCACGCATGCACGGAGCCATGTTCAAGCCCAGAACTCCCTGCTGCTTCAGTGCAGTCCTACACGTTGCCAGCACATGATTGGAAGAGATCCACTCTGAGGTGCAGTTCACCACCAATACATCCTGTTCAACAGCAGTCACATGACACATTAGAAAGTAAAAATTCACAAAGCAGGATCATTCAGCTCCATGGATTTATCACCAACCATCTTGGTTTCCATAGGGGTCAGAAAACACACAGGTTCAAATATTTCTGTCTCACCTTTGATCTGTTAGAGCAGGCAGCTACTCCAACCTCAGGGATCCACACTGCAGTCTGGATAGCTCCAGACCCTATCACAACACTCTGCAATACTGAACCATCCTAGGGAGAGAAGGTGAAAACAGAGCTATAGTTTTGTTCAAGTGCATACACATTTCTAAGGGACAATACTCTACAAAAGCTTTCAAGAACTATTTAAAAACTGAACTGCTTAACCTAAAAGCAGAATTTTTATCATATTAAGGAGATAATATAACTAAGGATTTAGAAGTGCTTAATAATCCACATTATCTGGCTCTTTAAAGAGTCCTCAACATAAGACAGTACTGTTCTTAACTATAAAGAAAGTGGCTGGTTCTGCAAAGACTAACATACATGACCAAACCTACAGAATCAATCAATACTGAACCATAAATATAAAGTACTTCAATGCTAAGTACAATTTCAATTTATATTTTATTATTAATGATGTTATAACATTATTTTATGCCATGCTTTCTCTAATGTATCTAACATGTGGTGGGGTGGAAGCTGGTCTGATACCTTGACCATTTCAGATACTCTGACTAAGAATGAGAATCAAGCCACACCAAAGATGATCTTACCCGTAAAGACCAGATATTCATGAGGCCACCAAGGCCCCCAGACACCAATGCCAGCCCATCGGGACTGAAAGCAACAGTTCGGACAGGAGTGATGTGTCCTCTCAGCTGGAACACACACTTCGCCTCCACTGCCTTCCTGCAGCCATCCTGCAAGCAATTGTACACTTATGGAACACTGCACTACTTCCATAAAAAGGAGTAGCACAACAGCATCTGTACTCTGCAATAAATACTGATCATCCACACAGATGGTGAAGTTCCACTAAATAATTTAAAATCTCCAGGACCACAACAATATTTTATAGATATCTTGATCACATTATCAGCTTTCCTTCCCTTACAAAATGCCATCAACATCAAAGACTACATTGCAATTTACGTAGGTGAAAGTAATTTTCATCTTTATCTACAAAAGACTTTGAACTGTCACTAAATTTTAGGATAAAGTGATCAACTTTTAAAGGAAAGAAAACAGATCAAAATATAATCTTAAGCCTTAATCCTAAAGAAATTTTTCAATTTCCTCTTCTGAAAATGCCTACACATACACAAATGCAACGTAAACTTTTTTTAGCAGATTTCTTCTCTCAGGAAATACTGAGATTCAAGTAACTTGCTCACATTCTTCTCCCCTCTCAACTTCACAATGTGCAAACAGAATTTCTTACACACCAAGTTTTGTCCTTTTACCTTGGCACTTGTTTCTTGCTCCCACCATCCTTCTGAGCAAGTTGAGCTGGACTGCAATGTGATTACTATGTCCTGGGGAACAGTCCAGACACACACCAAACCATTGTGGCATCCCCTAAAGCATGTCAGGTGACATTAGAAAAACAAAATAAAGATATTAACTAACAAAATATCAGGGGTCTGGTATTAACTTATATACCAGTAGTCTTCACCACATTCCTATAAAACTACATTGCATCAATTGAGCTAAAGTAGAAAGGCCTGTTCCCAATGGGTAAATGCATTTTTTTTTCTATTCCTCAAAGGCTGTAGCTTTTCCATTTCTACTAACAATATTTTCTCAGAAAAAAAATTTGGATGAAGCAAAAAATTTCCAAGCAGGACCAGCACCCACAGGTCATGGAGAAAACAGATGGTAACACAACCAGGGTCATTCTTTTTATTTGAATTATGGAACTTCACGAATCTCATGACAACTGACTTACTGAAGGACTACTATTTTTTAAAAAACAAACCCTTTTATTTGCTACAGACACTACAGACTGAATACAAGACCTGCAAAAGAACTACAGAAACAACAAAACAATGACTTACGTAGCTAACAGAAGCTGGGCCTTGGGTCCTTTCCCTGGCAGAGCACACCAAGCAATGCCATTCACCAGGGCTGGGTGGGACAGGGAGTGCAGGCGCCTCCAGCAGCCTCCCAGACACCCCCAGAGCGCCACTGTTTCCTCTTTGGCACAGGTCAGGAGAATCTTACCAGTTGGATCCCACTTCATACTAACAACCATATCCTATTTGATTTAAAAAAATTAAAAGTTGGTGTGAAGTAACACAGCAATGAGGAAGAAATTTAACTCTCAGAGCTAATGTAACTTTTAATTACTAATAACAAAAACATTTTATTCTCATATAAATCACAGATAGTGAGTTGCAATTATAAAGTCATAGTGATACATTTTAGAACTATCAAATCAGAAGGACATTAAAAAGTTTGCTGAAAGAAACCAAATAGGAAACATAGAAGAAGACATTTTCTGTTCACTGCAAACCCTTCTTGATTATTTTTCCCCAGAAGTAGCTCTGTTGTTCCATGTGTCAGGGGTCACCAATTGTTGTTGTTGGGAGTCCCGGCGAGGGTGAATCAGTACTCTTGACTCCAATATCAGAAGGCTTATGTTATTTATTAAAATGACTCTATTGTTCAGAAGGATTTGGGCTATTTCTGCCCAGGTACAGAGCTAACATCTTGCTTCTTCCAGCTCCCTACTCAAAACTGCTAGAATGCCAGAAAATGCTTACAAAGTCAGAGAGATATCAATTTTTATATCATAGGTTGGGAAAAGAAAACCACATCTCCCATATTGGGAGACAGGTAAAGGAATGCATTTTGTTCTTGAGACGCATACACGAAGATTTGAAATTTGCAGAGAAAAGGAGCTTTCCCATGGAAGAAAAAACTCAGCAAGTTTGCATCTAAGAAATTTTATAAAATGTCTAGTGACATAGCTCTGAGTCTGAGGGAGGAAAGGAAGACAGCCCATAGTAAGAAGGCAAGAATAGATTTATTGCCAAAGTGTGCTCCCTTCTGGGACTGCCCTGCTTCACACACCCAGAGCAGCTCTTGGAAGCACTCAAGATGCTTTCATTACACCTACATTTCAGGAATTCTGCTCTTAGCCTAACAAATAATTCAGACTATTAATGACTCATTATTGCCTTCTTGCCAAGCAAAGGTTCTAAACCCTTGCAACTGCATATTTAGAAAAACACCTTCTGCTTTGCACAGGAAGCTAAACAAAAACATGTGACATGATCAAAATTAAAATTTATTATGACCACTTTTACCAAGTAAAACATTTAGTCTTTTAAATCCAGTCAGTGCACAGCTGTGTGCTTAGTTCACTTCTGCCACTGTATGTGCATACACTTTGCAGTGACTGATAGCAAAGAGGGTATCAAGTTTATCTTTCCTTTTTTTTTTTTACATTTGGTAGACTGTTCTTTTAGAGTACATTATGTTAATACGTGTATCAGAAATACATGTGAATTTTAAAAATAATATGCACTTATCTTTATAAATAGCTTTCAAATCTTAAACAGATTTTGCCTACAAGAAGTCTACATTAGTTTAAGAAAGACCAGCTCTACCTTATGTGCATCAATGAGAATGACTCCTCCTTTCTCAGTTGGTTCCTTTGTTCCTAGGAGCAATTTTCCATCTGAATAGCCAACAGCAAATGGTCTGTCTTCACTGAACCAAGCCAGGCACGTGACAGACACTGTGTGAACAGACAACACAAACATTCATTAAACTAAACTGAACTTCACTCTTACCAAAGAGGTTTTTGCAGTGCAGTTGTCTAAACTATAAAGTGCATAACAATGCCCACCACCAAGGTCACTTAACATATTCTGGTCTGAAAATTTTCTTGAATTCATATGACAAAGATAAAACTGAGTGTCACTGTAATGACAGCTGTTGAGATGATTTTGTACTAGTTCTCATTTTTCTTTTTATAAAAAGAATTGAATTTATATTTCTGGCATAGTGAAAATAACTATACTAAGTAAAAGAAAAAGGGTTGACTGTATCTTACACATGTATCTGAGACAGGCTTCTGAAAATGCTCTGGAAACAACTTGCCTTCCCTAGCAAGTAGATATTGCTTCCCTTGATTCTTCCAAAAATATCCTGAAGAAGCAATATGCAAAACCACACAATACCACCAAAAATGTGCTACTTGATATCCTTTGGGACTGAAGCTACAAAGGAAAAATGGCAAACATTGAGGAATTCAAATGACACTGTGCAGGCTGTCTGCAGACAGAACAGACACTGCAGGGGATCTCTACTGATTGTCCACAATGACAAAGAATGGAAGGGTTTTACCAGGTTACTACAAACTGTTTGCCTCTGCTGTGGGGGAATCAGGGTTCAGATAGAGATCCCACAGACTCTTCTCCTCCCATGAACCAGAAATCATATCCCATGAAAAATAACCAAAAATTATTATATACTTCCTTAAGAAAAAGTGGGAGTGTGTTCACAATTTTAATTTCAAATACTGATGCAGTCTCTTACCATCCTTTCTGTAGCAGTGTTCCAGTTCCAGCCGCTGCATGGCTGAAATATCTACAACTTCAATAAGAGCCAGAGATCCATCCATGCGCCCAATTAACAACAATTCTGGGGCATCTCCTGTCCATGCTGCAGCTGGCCCTTCTTCTGGCCAGGCTAGAGCAGATACCCAGTGAGGCTGAAGATCTAATAAGCCTTTTCCTCCTGGGAGATCAAAAAGCCTGTTAAAAACTACTTTATCTTAATAAACTAAAGAAAACAATAATACTTTCCATGTGAAAAAAAAAAATCAAGAGATCTTATTGAGAGCTAGGACATACTATAAATTTACCTAAGTTACAAGAATACAAAGCAATGGTTCACTAATCTATGCAGATACAAAATCTAGGTAACAAATCTCAATTACCATTGAAGTTAGATACTTTTTTAAGGAGGGAATCTGAATTCTTCAGCACCCAGTAAATTTATACTTTTCTTGGGGACTGTCTATTACCATAGGCACAGTAACTGGTGACTTTCTTAAGTGCACAGCAACAGAATGAAGCTTCCAACATTACAAATTACAGGGATTGGAAGTCTTCCTCTCAAAGATGTGTATCACACATCCACTTGGGGTTAGTGCCTTTCTCAAACTAAACAGGTTCGCAAGACACTGTGGGAGATGGTAGGCATTTAAACTGAACAGTTCAACACTGGGGTAAACAAACATGCAGTGACTTGGCAGCTCCCCCTATTTCTATATGCTGGACCAGGCAGTGCCTACAGGCAGCTCAGGACGTACCATTGACTTGCCAGATGTTCACCATCTTTTCTGTAGCTCCAGCCAGGTACTTGCCACTGATGCTCCAACAGACAAGAGATAAACTAAGGTCACTGGGTGACCCCAGACCTTCTTCAGAGTCAGCCTCTCTGTAATAGAACAAAACAATTAAATTAAGAGGGCATTTCCTTTAAGCACACAGGAAAACCTAGAACTCATAAAATATTTGAACTAGAACCTGGAGTCCTGTCACTGCAGCAGATTTACATAACACATTTTTCTGCTCACAGTACTACATTCACTCTAAAACCACTTCAAATTGCAGAATGAGATACTACTTATTTCCCAGAAATTTCAAATTAGGTTTCAAACGGAAACTCTTTACCTTTACCTATTCAATCTCAAATTTAGCATCTTCAGCAAAGGCAGAATTTTCTGGGAAGTCATGAAATGCAACAATAGCTGGGACAAGAAATAAAAGAGGCACATCTTACTATCAATTCTACTTTGAACTCTTCCTCCTGTTACAATCCTGTTACACTGTTCTAAAACTCCATTTTAAAATCTGCTTTGTCTAACTGTAGCATGGCTGTGGATACCTTTAGTTGCCCTTAAGATCATACGTAACAGCCACATTTTTAACTGCTTTTAGTACAAGAAAAATGAAGGACATAATACTGTTATATCATTCTGGTTGTTCCTTTTAAGGCCATATATAACAGCAGCAAGCAAACAAGAACTAAGCCAACCACTAAAAATTTGTCACAAAACAACCTAGTAGTTCACTATTGTTTCTTCATTCTTCCAAGTTCAACTATGCTTCACTAAAGAATCAGATTTTAATCTTTCCTTTTGCTTTCTTTTTTTCTGGACACAGCCAAACACTCACACACCCAGACCAAAAATTACTTCCAAGACACTCAGGTAGGATTACATGTAGTTCTTGTTTCTCAGAATTCTTTTTTCACACTTGAATCAATGACTTGCAATAACTTATATGCTGGAGCTGTCCACTTGAGGGGATACTCACTTTTCTGCTACGTGACAGTCCCACACCATTTTTATTTTACCCATGTCTCCTTATATAAATTAAGGATGTTTTAAAACAGCGTTGACATGATCTCTTTATGGAGACTCTCACCAGGTTGACATTTAAATTCTGTTTTCAGTTTTAAGCTATTTCATTTATTTTGCATGCCATAAACACAGCAACAGAAAACAAATGAGAGATTTTAAGCGCAGGAGATAATGAGAACAGCAAACCCTAGAGTATCTTACACAATTACAGCTTAAATTAAATATCTGACTGTTGTAAAGAATCAACTTACAGCTTATTGAGCACACAGGTCTGTTGCAATGAATATTGCTTCTTTGTCACATTCCACACTCTGATGGTGCTATCATTCCCACTTGTTGCCAGAAGTCCCTTTTTATTGCACCAAACACATGCCATGACCTACAAATACCAAAATAACCATGACAAAACTGAAATTCAGAACTTGGGTATGTTTGCTCACTAATATTAAGCAAACACTAACCAAGAGACAGTGATTGAAATACCCTGTAACAACCAAAACAGATTTATTTTTCTACTTTCACAGCATTATTTACTGCAATTAAGCAGGCTTGATATGGATGCCACACTTCATACAGCGTCATGCTCCACTTGCCACTATTGCACAGAATACTGCACAGATGTTAACTACTATGACAGAAAAATTAATGCAAATTAATATTAAGGAAATATTCAGAGTGATTCTGCTGACTTTATATATCATGAGAACATTTTCATGACCCCTCTAATTGAAGCCTCAAAGAAGCTGAACATTTTTGTGCATCAGAGGTGCAATAACTTACATCAAGCAATAACTTTGTCTCCAAAAAATTACTTCCTCTGGGAAATCATTTCAGTCAGCGTAATTGTAAAACGATACAATCTTCCTTTTCTGTGCTGTGCCAGAGAGGAGGGCAGTGGGTGCAGTGAAGGAGCCATGCTTACCCTGTTCTGGTGAGCCTCGAGCTTGATGAAGGAGCACTTGCGCAGGTCTCCGCCCATGTCGGCGAGGGTCTGCGGTGCACTCTGGTTGTCACGGTCATGCGCAGCCAGCGTGTGCACCAGCTGCTGTGCCGCCCACTGCCGGTGCTGCGACGACAGGCGCGACGACAGGCAGCATGCGGCCAGTGCGTTTGCCAGCTCCAGAGGGCCTACAGCAGAGGGATCATAGCAAGGATGGGCATACAAATGGGCAATTAAACCTGCTTAGACAAAACAGTGAGATGATGCCTAGATGAGTGAACACAGCAACAGCCAGCATTTCCAGAAAGAGATTAACAAGCATCTTAGCACAATGCTGCAATCTGAACTACAGTAAACACATTCTTCTGACACTAAGAGCAAAATAATCTCAGTTCAATTTTTACAAAAAAAACCTTAAGAACAGAATTCCAAATAGCCTTTTTCCCATGATATGAAAATGGCTGGTCAAAGAGTGAGTGCTTTCTAAACAGGAAAAGCCTCCTCTGACAGATCTGGCACTGTCACTGCCCTGTCCTTCCCTCTCTATCTCAGCACCAGCCTAGGGGGAGGCACAGCTGTTGCATTGTGGCTCCCTGAGCTCTCAGAGCAGAGGCAGCAAAAATTTCTGCCTCAGACACAGGACTGCACTTGAGTAGTGGTAATCAGCTGTTACGTTCCTTAATTTCATCAGGAAGCACAACCAGGCTCAATGTCTCAGCTCTATGGCTTTGAATACACACACCATCAGACTATATTTTGAAGTGGTGAAAGACGCAATTACAGAATAAGACCGCATTTCTAAGTAAAATGTGTGTCATAAACCATAATATTCCTTTGATAAAAACAAGTTTTATACATTTTTAAAAGTGTATCTATTTATATAATATTCTAGCAAGTCTCTTCCTTACATACAAATGAGGAACTGAAGATCTAATGATTAATATTTAAAAACAAAGCTGTATCATACCTTTCTTTTCAATTTCAGCTTTATCATAGTTTGGCCTTAGTTTGGCCCCTTTGTCGGCCAACAATGCTACTAGTGCTTGAGTAACCACAAAATTTGGAGATGTGACAAGTTTGTTTTCTTCTGCAATTCCTCTTAAAAAACTTGGCAAAAATTTTCTCTGAATTGGATCATCAACTGTTGTCAAGTTCACACCAGTTGCTGCAGAAATCAAATTCTGAAAAGAAATAATTGATGATAAATAATCAGAACAAACAGAACTATAAAATTTAGAAACATTTTCAGTCTCATAATTGTGCATAGTTTTACAGATTTTTCTTTTTTCTTCGGTTATCTACATAGAATTGACTCAATTAAAAAAACAATACCTTAACAGAAAAACCCTATGAACAGAAAAAGCACATCCATTTTCCCCCCTTGAAAAGAGTACTCAGCAAAGACACATACAGTTACTTGATTTTCACCAACAATCAAACATATCCCCATGCAAAGCCATAAAAAAGGACTCTAAGGAAGTCCTCAAACTGAGGACAGTCTCATCCTAGCTGTGAAGTAAAAGCACAAATAATCAAACTGGTCTCAAGTAAGTGCTGAAGTCCTACCTGTGTACATAACTGCACCAGCAGCTTTGCAGCACTGGGAGTGTTTGATGCCAAGCAGCCAACTGCAGTGCTCAGGTAGGCAAGGCAAGAGATGGGCTTGCTGGTTTTGCTGTGGATGCCCCTGGATCTCTCAGTGGAGCTGGATATGATGGATGGGCTTGTCGACAGGCCTGCTCTCCCTGCTGCCGCCAGGCACATCAAACGAACCAAAGTGCGGATGTCTGTCAATCCTAGGGATTCAAGGCCAGCTGCCAGGCTACAACTGGAACCACTGTGGAAATGGATATGGTTCAAAAGAACAAAATTAACTGAACTTTTCCTCTTAGCAGTATTATGTAAGTACAGACACGAGAATTGCTTCCCCAATTAGTTTGAAATTGCATTGTTATCAAACAGAACAGGGTTAACTGGTTACAAAATGAAAGGTGGAAGCGTTGCCAAAGCTGCCACAAACCTGACAGACAGAAGTGAGAGCGCTCTCATAACCATTGTTCTTGCCAGGAGCACTTGGGCAGCAGCTGTCACTCTTCTGAGAGCCATGACACGGTCGTGTGGATTTACTAGGGCAGCTGCTTGTTCTCCTAAGGTTATCCTACCAGAAGAACTTTTTTCTACTGAGCCGTGACAGCCTTGGAAATAATGATGATTTACATTAGTGTTTAAAGAAAAACAAAACATTATCATATAGTAATAAGCACAGAAGCAAAGCCGGCCTAAGTTACTCACTCATTTTTCAGTATTTCATATATACAGAACTACAATAATAATGACCGAGAGGAAAATACACTCCTGAATTTAGTTATTCCTTATTTTCAAACAGACATGAATGCAATCTGACATACCTAATCTTAATTCCTCTGATTCCCTTTTCTATCAGAGAGGATTATTCCCATGTTCCAACTCAATCCATTCATTTGGTTCTGCAAAACATGTTACTGGCATCTACTATTTGACTAGGGTCACAAGTTCATTGGCAAAATTCAATCCTTCTGTCAATTCATAATGCCTCACACTCCTCTCTCTAATTTCCCGATAACAAAAGGACAATTCAGATCCGGTCTCCACTTCCTCATGGTGGCAGGCAGGAAATACTGTCAGGATGCTCCTGACAGCCTTGGCTCTAGAAAAACCCCACTAAAAAGGGGAGGAGGTGGTGATAGTTGTTATCATTATTGTTTTTGCTGCTGCTGTTATTATCCTCATTTTTTCTTTAAATGAAATTGATTTCAAATGTACCTATTTGCATCAGTGTTTCTTCCATACTGTTGGTGGCTGTCACCATTGCAACTGAAGCACCGAGAGGGTCACTGTCAGGGAACTGAACGGGTTCAGGTACAATGCGTCGATCATTTAACCCAAGAGGCCCAGCCAGTAGTTCAAACTCCTCTTCTCCTGTCAGCTTTTCATCTTCATCCACATCTAACATGTCCCAGTCTTCTAGAATTGGAGAAATATGATTAGACTTGGTTACAAAAGCTCAAATATTAATTTCAATTAATTAAAAAAACCAAACAGTAGAAGGTATGAAATGTAATCTACATTATAATTCTGCTGTAATCTACAGCACAGCAGAATTAAAAACTCAGCTTCTGATGTTGACACAGACACAAAAAAGTAAATCAGAAAAACAAAATTTGGTTCTTGACCCTCTCTATTCAATTTGATCTTTTTACTGCACAAAAGTTTTATGGAAGATTCTCTGAAGTATCAAACTAGCTACTCTTTAAAAACACAGACATTCGGGGTCATCACATACAGCACAAGACAGCTCCAAAACCTAGGGTACAGTGAAAAGTGCAGGCATACAGTCATGCTTTAAATCATGGTAACAAGTGCGTATTCCAAAGGACTGAATGGTAAAGACGTGTTAGAAATTTCTGGTCTTCCTATTTATCAAAAAGGCATGCATTAGTTGATGGGTTATAACTGAACACCTAAGCTTTTGCTTTGCATTCCCAGGGAATAAAAAAACAAACAAACAAACAAAACCCAAACAACAAAGAAAAAATCACTAACTGCAATTCACTAACTTCCTTCACTTGCCAACCACTTACACACAAGTCAGCTCATATTTTACTGATCTCTCTGCTCTGTCTCACTCCACATACAGTAGTATCAGAACACCTCTGATTTACAGCAGATAGACTTGCCCTAAGTACTGGAGCACTCATTTAGTCTCAAATAGATAAATGTGGTAAATCACACAGTTGTGATCACAGGAGCTACAGAAAGGACTAGAATCACAGAACCACCCAAGAAAGGTTTTCTACACACATCAGAAATAATCTGTTTAAAGTGAAAGCCACCCACAGAATGCTCTCAGCTTGGACAAAGGGAGAAAAATTAACAAGACTAATGGCAGACTTTTGGGACACTAACTTACACTAATTAATTTCTCCCACAAAGACAGCTGAAGAAAACCATTTGAACATAAAATTTTCTATGTGCAGTTCTGGATGTAACATCTCCTCACAAGACCTTATCAACCTCAAGTTAGGTTTTTCCCCTTTTAGCCACTTACATGAAAGACAGGGGAAAGAAGTCACTGATTTTTTTTTCTGATTTGAACTAAATAAAACCCCAAAACTAAAATACTGCATCTAACTGAAAGAGATTTTAAAATACACCTCCAAGTTTATTTGCATGAAAGTACCTCTCAGACAAAACAAAACCCTGTGCAACTTAAAATCATACCTTCATACACACTGTCTTGTTTACCTATTAGATCAGGAGCCTGGCCTTTGTACCTGTATGAGAAAATAACAAAGAAAATTACTGAGTGGCTCTAATATTTTATAAATATACATAACAATTTTATATTTGGTTCCCTTTTTTGTCTAAATTTACTGTTAGGTCTACATGCATTTATGAATGATTCCAGAAAAGCCTCATAACAGAGAAACAGATAAAATGGCTTCTGAAAGTGTGTGTGGAGGGGGGAAGCACCTTGCACTACTAATGTATAAAACATCCAAGAAAAAATATTGGAATTGTCAGACAAAATTGATAAAGTGTTTTCAAAAGTCCCTAAGAAGGAGGCAATATCCCAAGAAATTATTCCTTGTTTTTAATTTAAAAACCAGAAATACCAAATCAGCCTCTTTTTTTTCTGAATATGCATTTGTCAAATACAGAGAATGATTTTAAGTATCAGAAAAATCGTGCTAGGAATTCTTATCTCTTAAATCAAATTCTTAAAATGCTGATGGCTCGTAACCACATTACGTTTCCTTTCTTCATCCACTGTCTCCTATTTCTGTACCTTTCTGAGGCTGATATTTTAGATTTGCTCTTGAGGGCCAGATATTTCTCTCTGCAGATGCCACACAGGAGGTAGTAGGGGTTCCCACTGCCACACTCCCCCCCGAACCAGCCATCCACATAGGAGCCATTGCTGCGATAGCCCTGGCGGTTGGCACTGCGCCCGCAGCCAGGGTGGTTCCTCTTCATGTGCTGGTTAAAGCTGACCACACTGGATTCACACAGCTCACAAACCACCACTTCTTCTCTGTCTTCAGATTCACAGACATGCTGCACAGCAAGATTTTCACATGTTATTTGTATAGAATAAGTGTCTGCACCTTAAATATAAAACATGGCAATATCCTGAGATGGGTGTCCCTGCACATTTCTGTCACTGAGTGATATTTATATGGTTGACTTGTACAAAAGCAAAGCATAATGAAGACTTTCTCAGAACAGGAGAAACATTTGGAAGTAAAGTTTCAGAGCAGACAATTTCCTATTTCATGTTAGATTGACTTAAAAACTCTCGACAGTATAACTTTTCATTTGTAACCCTGTCACATTCAACACTGGCTCTATCTGGTTCTCCTCAGAACTTATCTGAAACTAGAGCTAACTAAGGAAAAGAATCCTTTTCTGCTTTCAGACAATCAGACTTTACATTTACTGGGCAACAAAAATTACCATTCGTGTCAGCAAATATCAAGGTTTTATCTCAATATTAAGTCAATTTTTCATAATTACTTTTCTGTCCTAAGTCAGTAATTTCACTGAGATGTTTCAGTGAAACAAGTGCTCTGAAAAGTTCAATATGCAACTTGCTTCCATATCAAAGCTAGGTAGCATTATACTAGGAGATGAAAAGCTGAGCCTTATGGGTTGATTGTCTAATCTGACATGGATAATCCAAAGATTAACAAAGTGCTGTTATTGTATTTGTTTTCCACCTCAAGAGTTTATTTAGTGCTCTATACAAAAATTCTGTGAGGACTGTCATCACATCCTTCCCAGAGAATGGACTACATGACACAAATTAAGAAAAACTGATTTAAGGGCAAATAATGTTGCTACAGATTAGATACTATTATCAGTAGCAGGAGAAGAAATATTTACAACTGTGCTTGTTATCTCACACAACTAAGCCATCTGGAACACCTACTTGATTTCTAACTGGTATTATCAGAATAGCTATATGAGTTCTGTCCTCATCTTTCAGGGAAGGGAGAAGAAAACTACATGTGGAAGTGCAGAGCAAGAAACACAATCAATCACTATTCTTAATCTAGAAGTGATGCTACAGAACACAAGATAATTTTAAGTACTGCTGGCACTTAGTAAGATATTTTCAAACAAGCTCTAAGCATACATGTTACTTTAAATTTGAAAATATAAGCATGCAAAAAGCAGTAAGTTAAAGCAGCCCCTGCTGCAGTCACACACACCCAGGTAGGCCAATCCAGTACCTCTGGGATCCACATTCCCAGAATATCATTATCACTAGCCAGGTCTTGCCCAAACATAGCTTCCATTGCTTCATCATCAAGGTCAATCTCCAACTCCTCATCCAAGTTGAAGTCATACAGTGCCCCTGGATCTTGCTGCAAGGAGATCCCTTCCCTGCGGCTCTGGTTCCTGTGGGCCTGCACTGAGCGGTACAATCCCGCTCAAGGTGGGAAAAGAGAGAAACAGGAAAACAGGACTTTTATTTTCTGTTGCAGAGAGGTGGCTGTAGTTCCAATTTCCTTATTGTTTTAACTCTTCTGCTAAACAACCTACTTTTCACCACATAAAACTTTTACATATTCATTGGCACACATATGAGAAGGAGTATTCTAAATGTCATGCAAAGTCCCAGTCCCCCTCCTATTCATTTCCGGGATAAGCAAAGCCCTTGGAATTCTTTCCATCCCTTACCAGCACGTGCCAGCAACGTTCGGGCAGCTAAATCAAATTTGTGCCTCCGTGTGACAGCTGACCGACTTCGAGAGGGAGGACCACTCGCTGCAGCTGCATTATCCACATGATCCAGATTATCAGGGCTACAGGAATTCAGAATTTACAGGTCAATCAAACCAAGTTTTAAACAACCACATACAGCAACTAAGTCATATTTATTAGCATTTTTTCCTTTCTCTAATGGAAGAAAAAAAAGAAATTTGGAATTCAAGAATCTTCCGTTTCAAGGAGCACATATATACTGGTTTGACTCAGAGTTACCTCAAACATATCAGATGCAGCAAAGTCAACACCTATTTGATCTTCTGGAGTGCCTAAGCACAGCAGAAATTTTGAGAGAACACTCATTTTATACTAGGTTAATTAGCAGCTTGAATAGTTACTTTATCAGCTTGAATTAGTTTTTTCTTCTCTTTCGAAGAAATAAAATCATCTCCATTGCTGCTGGCTTTGCCTTTGGCCTAACACATAATTTGGCAAAACATGAATTTAATGGAATTTTGCTTTATTACTTGGTCTTTTTGTTAAAATACAACTATAAACCCTTTTTTTTCATTCTTTTATTTTTTTTGTTGTGAAGAAAACATGTTAATTATATTCTTCCCCAGTTCTGCACACAAACAGTACTGGAAAATAAATGCACCATGTACACCTGATTTAATTGCATCTTTGCTTCTGCTCATGCTGTAACAAAGTTTGAAAGCTGCATTACAAAGCAACTCTCTGTCAGCAACAACGAATTTGCCCCAAACCCAAAGTTTCTTTCTGACTTGCCACAGAAGTGATGTCTAATCAATGAAGAATGCACTAACAAGAAAACACTGTTGTAAAGACACTACCATGTCTAGAAGCAAGCCATCTCAATCTTTTACGAGATTTCCAGTTTCAGGAACAGATTACAAGCAATTACAAGAAGATTATTGTACCTCTCACTAAAGCCTTCCTCCATTTCAGTGGCATCAGCAGAAGGGATATCACCTGGAGACTGCAAATAGCAATGATCCCCAGATTTCCCACCACTGCCAGAGACAACTGTTCCACGCCGTGACTCTGCAGTCCCCTCTGACTGAGGCTCTTCATCATCTTCGTTTCCAGGATGCTCGATCATCCACATGGCCAGCACTGTGATGTTCTGTGCATCTGCTTCTCCTCTGGCACCTGAATGCAGGAAAACCACACTTTTGACTTGTATTTTACCACTGATGGTTACAAAAAAAGCCATGTTTTTTCCACAGAAATTATTATGGAACTTAAAAATTAAGTATTTTACTGGAAAACAAGTGTTTCATGTGTATCCAATCTTTCAGTTTAACTGATATTATAGCTATAGATTACCTGTAGCTTCCATAGCTTTTGCAATTTGCCTGAGGGAGAACCCCATTTCCAGCAAAGGAACAGCAATGGCAGGAGGAGGAGGGGATGTTGAAAGTCGGCTGCTTGGATCAGACAAAGCTTAAAAGACAGAAAATGGTAACTGTAAAGCACATAAATCTTTCTCTAGTATTACTTTATTACACCTTACTTTGATATATCAGCTTGAACTAAGGAAATAATCACTCTCAACTTTTCTCTCAGTTACTTTCCCCAAAGTAAGATACTTTCTTCAACTAAACCAGATGGAGTTCATTCTTCTTCGTAACATACATTATGTTGACTGACTCTGTTTGATCAAGTAGGATACTGATGATATGCAAAGAACTATTTATGCAATTCCTATTGTTTTCCTTTTGAACTGTATCAGATTATCTATTTGATCTATATTTAGGTAGCCCAGGTACCGTTATCCTTGTCCAAATCATCAAGATTCCCAAATGGTGAGATCATTATACATTCCTCTTAAGGTACAGAAAGAGACCTCAGCTGAACTCGGAACGTATCTGAAAAACCTCTTCGTGGATGATGGCTGTATTTCTGTGCAGTCATTCAAGGCACTCTAAAGAGGTCAGTTACAGCCCCAAACCTACCGTTTTTTTCTGACTTGCCATAAAAGTGATGTCTAATCAGTGAAGACAAAAACGCACTAACAAACACTGTTGTAAAGACATTATCATGACTACAAGCAAGTAATCTCATAATTATATCAAAAGTAAAAAAAAAAGACATGAAACTGAGCAGACCAGTTGCTATGCAACACATGAACCACTAAACCCCCCAATTAATAGCATAGATATAAGGGCAAGAATAAAAAGTACTGGTGCGTGTACCATAAAATACGTCAATTATTGTTTTCTGTGTCGTATGCGATCTAACAAAAGCTATAAAATTACTGTGTTTACCAGCAGCACACAACCAAGTAAATAAGCACAGATTAACATTTTGAAGCAGTTACCAATTATATACTTCATTATTGTTTTTGTATCCAATCTACAGCTTTCAAAAACTCATTTCATTTGTATTGTTGTGCTCGATGGTGAATCAGGACTCTCCGACTCTAATATCAGAAGGTTTAATACGGTTTATTAAGATGACTCTACTGTTTAGAAGGCTTGGGTTATTATGTGCTCAGGTACAGAGCTTACTTCTTTATGTTTAGTACAAGAATGTTAGAAATGCTTACAATTCAGTGATAACAATTCTCCACATCATTGGTTAAGAAAGAGAAAACTCACATCTCCCATATCAGGAGACAGGGTAGCTAAACGCTACTTGTGTCCTTGAAAAATACAGCTCAGAGATATGTTTATAGAATTCTGTGCTGAGAAAATAAGCTTTCCCCTGGGAAGAAAAACTTCTGCAGGCCTGCACCCAGGAAACTCATAAAATGTTTAGACGAGAGTTTGCTTGATAAAGCCTATAGCTATATATAATCTGTATCTTTTTTTCCTAAGATAGTGACAAAAATGTTTTCAACAGTGCTTTGTATGTTAGTTTGCCTTAAGAAGAAACTGTTGGGTTTCATTTCTTAAATACAGCCCCTGAGCTCCTGTGACTTTCCTAACTCGTCCCCATTTCTATTCCACTGACAAGTTTACCTGTGCGATTGGCAGGCCTTGCAGATTGGGAATCTGGAGAGGTCAAACTTTGTCTCCTTCCAACTTCATCTGAAGGAGATGTTGGTAAAGAAGATATTGGAGGAGTCTGAGCACGTCGTGCTGGAAGTACAGTTGTAGTAGGATAACTGGAGAACATTTGCCTTGGAAAAAGAACAATATACATTTATGTTGAACAGAATCATGCTGGAAAAGGTCTGACACAAGAAGTATATCCAACTGGAGTGCACTTGACAAATCCTAATAGATGAAATTGAGCTTAGCAAGGATAATACACAATATATACTTTGACACAACAGCTCATTTCTACCAACTTTACCTGTACAGTTAAGTTCTAAGCATGACATTAAAAAATCCCTCAGAACCAGGAGGTGTCCTAGAAGATAAAAGATCAAGAAACACTTCTCCTATTTCCATGGTTTTTCCTGAACTGAGGCTGACTAATAAATCAGGTATTTGATGTTCACTGTCCTAGTATGACAACATTGTTCTGGTTTTTACCAAAAGATGTCTGCAAAACTTCTACAAATTAATAAACTTTAAAGTATTCTATGCAAGGTAAAGCCGATTTCCTTCGACAGCACAAATTGCTTCTACAAATTCAGTAGTTTATCTTCCATTTCAGTATGTCAGGGTAAGCTGAAACAACATCTTAGCTTTATAGGCTGTTACCTACCAAAATCAATTTTAGTTTGAGAATCAAATGTTCATTAAAAATGAATTTCAGAGATTTGTAATTTAAACTATACCAAATAAACACGAGAACTGAAGGACAACTTAAGGAAAACATTTTCTCTTTCTTAAAGAATTCAGATATTACACTTATATACAGTGTATAGCAAAATTCTAATAAAAAACACAAACCCAGCAAGGCAAAGTAACATTTAAACTGCGTCCCTCTGCAGAGGCAGTTCCTGGCAGCATTTTTAAAGGCTTAGGCAGCTAAAAACATATACTCTACATAAACCACACAACTGGCTTCCTCCACCCACAGAATCATATGCTAAAAGTGTATTCTACCTCAGGAGACTGAGAGGCATAACACCAGGTGATTCTGATGCTGGAACTGTTTCTGTATCAGTTACTGGAGTAGTAGCAGTGGTGGTATCCTCCAGAGAGCTGCTCATGAAAGATGTTGTGCTAGAAGCAGAAGGGCTGGTTGTAACTGGTGTTTGGGCTTGCTGAGACTGATCACCTTCTTCTACTTGCTGCTCCACTTCTGCAACAGAAAAATAAGAATGTTACAGCAACATTCATATAATTGTGTAGATCAAAACAGTAGCCACAGTTGAACTTTCAAGTTTCAAAAATAACTATTGTTATTTAGAATTCACCCAAGACAAAGAAAGGGCTGTGCAGATTCTGCCACTAACTCATGGACTTGAGTAAAGAAACAAGTCCAGGATCTCTTGCTGTTCTCACAACAATACAAGGTAAATAGCAAACAAACCATTTGCTTAGGCCAAAGTTTATGATATTCAGATTTCTGGTTGTAACAGCTTGGATTATTCTCAAAACAGACAAAAGGGGAAAACATCTTAGATATAAATACAACTGATTAACTATAAATCTATTTTTAACTCAGCTGTGTAAGTAGCATTTTTAAGGGGTTTTTATTATTGGTTTAGAAGAAGTGCAAATCCTTCTAACCAAGTATATACAGTATTGCTCATTTTTAAAAGTATTGAAGACATTAAAAACTCTTATTTCTGATTGATATGCATTCACTTTTTATTAAGATAAGGAATTAGGAAACAGGCAAAAAAAATCAGTGTTACATCTATAAAACAGTAAACGGAGTTCTGCAAAATTTCTCTCTGATTAAGATTCCCCCAAAGTATAACCACTAAAATCAACAAGACTACTTTAATTGTATTATCATTGTTACTATTAATTTTAATCTCATTTTGAAAACTTACCTTGTTTAAGTCTGCTACCGAACTGGTCCTCCAGCAGCCCATGAACCACTAATTTGTAGATCATGGCCTGTGCCCGCTCCAGGTCTGCCAGCCCCAGAGCTCTCTTGATGGGAGAGCGCATGACTGCACGTTTCACCATGTGCCGCATCAGGAATTGCAGCGCCGCACGCAGCTCCACATCCTCGTGCACCACCGGTGACCCTGCACAGTCAGAGTTGTGGCCATTCTCTGCCAGCACTTTGGGGATTAACAGCAGCTCAGCATACTTACTACAACTAAGAAGAACACTAAGTGACTTCATAGCACCAAGATAAAGGTAAGACAGCTGTACAGCTCGGATTTCTGACTGCACTATATCATGACTTCGTGGGGTGTGTTCATGATTCTTTTTTCTTCCTTCAGCAGGTTGGTGCTGGGATTCCATACCTAGTGTTGATGGCTCTAAAGAAAAGGAAACAATTTCATTTTCCGACTTAGATGTTACAGAACCATGTCCTTTGTTATCATCAGCACTTTGGCCTAATCGTATATCTGATCCAATGTCACCCTCGATTTTCTGCTCCGTTTCCCCTTTATCTTCAGATTCATGTCTGTGTTTTTTCTCATGTCTCTTGTTGCTTTGCTTTCCCGTATCTTCATGAATGCCAGTCAGATAGGTAAGGTCCAGCAACACAGTAGCTGTCAGCCCACGAAATCTTGCAACATCAAAAGGCAGTGGTTCACAGGGCTCCAGATTATACAAAGGAGTATCACTAGGCGACCAAAAAGTTGGGAAGCTTTAATAAAGATCAGAATGACACAGGAAAAAGCAAGTGAGGGAGAGACAGGAGGAAAGTACAGGAAATCATGTAGGCAAATAAGATGTAGAATATATTTAATAAAACAGACCAATTCTAAAAATTAAATGCAAGCAGGGGAAAATGAGATTATGATCAGAAAACAAGGGGATATGGTTTCAAAGCAAATGCAACAAAGCATACACAGGTTTTCAACAACAAGCACTGAAACCCAGAAGCCCCACAGAAGCTATTCATTCTGTGCTGACACAGGCTCTGGATATATTATTTATCAGAAATATGCAACAGACTTTTATGAAGAAAAACCATCTGAAGGTAAATATTATCATCATACCTGAATTTTGGCAGGTATAAGAGCTTATAAGGAAAACTTATAAATTTAAGGAAAAGCTTTGATTAACCTCAGCTATTCATCACCACGAGCACACTACTGAGAGCTCAGGACAATTGTGTCTTTGGTGTGTCAGGACAGACCACCTGGTGAGGACAGTGAGCTTTGAAAAACAACAGGTCATAAAACCTAACGGACATCTATCTACCTCTCCATCTATATTGAGTGATATTTTCTGGTACTATTTAGGACTGCTACACTTGACTAATTTTCACTTGATGCAGCAGGACAAAATTCACCAGCCTGTATTTCCATATGCCTTGTATTATCCATACATCCAGCAGATAAATGACTTTTAAATCTTCCTTTTATTATCCCAAAAAGTCTTCCCATCTTACAATGGGGTAACTTCTACTTAAAAATGAAAGCAAGTTTTAGCTGAGTTTAAAGGGTAATTAAAAGGGTATAAAATGAAACTAATTAAATGCTTTACCAAAAGCTTGCTAATGTTCAAGTGCTGTTACACGTCAAACAAAGCTTCGAATTATTTTAAAGGCACTCTTACTTTAAGGCTATATTGTCACATGCGCATACTTGAAAGAATTTATATCTGGAACTAAATCAACTGCACTTCAGTATATTTAGACAAAGTGACAACAGCCTTTGCAAAGACAAAACAGACATAATGCTGCAACAGCTGGAAAAGTAAAGTGACCTTGGCTATTTCAGAATGTAATTTTAACTGGCAGGAAAAAGAAAAATAAAAAAATCACTGCTCAATTTCTTCAAAAGACTTCAGCTACAGGCAGAAGGAGTTCAAGAAACTAAGTTAATCGAATAGTTTCCCCACAAAAACACAGGCAATTCTTGTGAGAGCACCAAGAAGCTCAGAGAAGCTTCACTTCAGCTTCTGTCCAGGTGCTTTCCCTTTGAAGGCTTGTCTGCAAGACAGGTGCGAAAAGGAGCATCTCCTTCCAGCCTTGAACACTCAAACGCAGGTGGGAGAATGAATGAACACTACTTCAAGGCAGCATGAATTTCAATACCACTGAAGTCTACACAAAGTAATTGATCAGCATGACTCTAATATAAAGGATAGGTTACTTCTGAGGATTTCTAACCTCAAACCACTACCACTAGATAGTGAAAAGCATAGGAAATGGGCATACCTGATCGTAATCTCTGCTTCATCCCACTGGACCTTGGCAGAGGTACTGCCCTCCTTCACCACTCCCAGCAGGGTGGCATGACGGCCCGTTTGCCTGTGGATACATCGACCTCCAACTCTGAGCCCAGCATCCACTCCACCAATCACTGCTAGGACAGGCCACACCTCCACACAGAGCATCTTCAGCTGCAGCTCTGAGAGCTCTACCAGGCCATGCCGGCTGTACTTGCTTTTCTCCTCCTCTTTGTTTTCTTTCTCCTCTCTCACCTCATTCTCTTCTCGGCTTTGAACAGAGCGACTTTTCTTCAGTTTTTGACCTGCTTCCTTAAGACATGTTTTGATTTTATTCAGTCTTTCCATCATTTTTTTATTGATGCAGTGTGTCCAGCGGTCTGTGCGATGCAGGATTCGAATGAGCTGGATAGTGGCTTCTGCCAGCACTGCAGCAACAGGACTGCAGATGGGGTCACCAGGCAGCAAATCTCTTGGTGTCCCACGCATCTGCATATCACAGATCTTCACCTGTTTGAAGAGAACAGTTTACAAGTTATCTTCTCAACCTACCTCAATAAGCTCTTCTTATAAGTACTGGACTCGCCTGCTAAATAGAAATAATTACTATCACCGTCTTTTTTTCCCCCTTGGAATCCCTAGGAAATCTACCTTAACACTGCACAAAACCTCCATCCTTCAGACTCAAAGATGCTGAAACTACATATTTCATGGTTTCTCCCACAAGACTATCTAGAAATCCTAACACTACGTTCTCCTTGGTTTCTGGGGAACAGAATTTTTTGTGTAGAACATGAAGCCTTTAAATCTATTCTGAATAGTAAAATACATCTAAAATTTACAATAGCAATAATTAAAACACTGTATATTAGCAACACTGTTCTGGTCAGTAATTCAAAGCAGCACCATACAGACTGCTCTGATGAATAGTGACTTTATACCAGACTAAACCAGTACACCTCCACAGATGAACACTTAAGTTACCTTCTCTCCTGGGTTACTGCTATAGAACATAACACAAGGATACAACTCAGCTGCATCCACATCTTCAAAAGCTAGTTTTGGCTCCTAGGGAAGAAACAAAACAAAAACCCCTCAATCTCAGAACACCTTAACAAGCAAAAATATCAAACACGAAAAAGTTATGTCTGTATTATAAATCTTCTAAGTACTGAAACTGCCAAATGTTTTAACTCTCATGCGTAACCATGCCATATTATCATTGCAAAAAAACGCACCAAAAACCAAATTATGTTAAATACCTCTCCATTTTTACTGAAGGAAATAGTTCTTGCTTCCATATCTAACACACATGTGATGAAATCTCCTTGGGTAAAGCTTGACAGAGTCAAAGTCTGCTCTCCATTGTGATAGAGGTTGCCACTGTAGGCTCTGTAGAGCCACATATCTGAGGTAGTGCGATGGTTGAAGTCATGCACGGGCCAGCGAGAAACTCCCACACATGTGCCTTCATTGCCTCTGTTCTCCTTCACAATGTAGAACTAGCAGGCAAAACAAACACACAAGGAAAAACATCAGGAATATACACTTTAACACAACAAAGCAATGAAAATCTTCCTTACACATATGTATGTCTACTTTTAACTGTTTTTCACAGAAGCTTTTAATGAGAAAAGCACTACATTTATATGGTAAAACCATACAAAAAATCCCTCCAAATGATGTATTAAACAGTGTTCTTGTCAGTCAGGCTGGTGTGTCTTTTTGCAGGAAAACAACATGCTTTTTGAAATGTTTTTCTACAAAAAAATCCTAAATCTACAGAATTCAGTAGGTAAGTTTTGCGAAACTGCACATGCATGCTGACTATGGACGTTAAGGGCAAGTACCATTACCTCTAATAACACATAATACATGTTCACAGTCTCCAATCTGTGTGCTGAAATACTCAAATCCCACTATTCAAAAGCAGACAAACTCTTCCCTTGGGACTGAAAAATCACAGAATACCTTAGGTTGGAGAAGATCCTTACGATTATTGAGTCCAACCATAAATACAACACTGCCATTTATTCAAGAATCATGTCATAAGCTAAAAACACAGGCAGTTGCTGTTAATAAATCATAGCACATTTCCAAAACAATGAGAAAGAAGGTAAGAAATATGCATTTATGCAACCTACCTTCCACTGATAACACCCAGAAGTAACTCCAGTGGAAGCTAAGCCATATCCTTTGCCTCCACTTCCATGAGTTAGAATCTGCCCGTTCTCCACTATGCAGCACTGAGCTTTCTCAGGATCAAAGGACACTTCCTGGATGGGAAGATTCTCATCCTCATCCTCAGACTCTCCTTGCTTCTATGAGAAAGAGGACAAATCATTTGCGGTAAATGTAATTCAGCTGCATTCAGCCATGAGACAAAGTACAAGCACTGTTACCTGGAGCTTCATTTCTTGCTCTTTCTCCTTTATTTGAATTGCATGTTTGGCCTGGGCTATCGGACTCTCCCACATGCAGTCAGACAGAAGTGAGAACAACTGTTCAACAACCTGGGGCATCAGGACAGAATTCAGATAATTTTAGCTCTAATATAAGGACAACAGCAACATTATGTTGTTTTAATTTGCTTTTTAGGTATGAACAACAAAATATTTAGTGCTCTTAGATTAACAAATAACTACACTGAGCCTTGCTTCATTTGGATTTTGAAACCTATGAAATATTTGGAAGTTTAAGAGATTTCTGAGGAAATGTGAAAGTTTGTAACAAAATAAAGACCTGAGCCATCTGATCATCTTCAACGCCAGATTCACAAGCAGGTAACACAGCTTCTAATACATGAAGTGCGAGCAGTCTAGTCCTCAGATTGCCAACCAAGGGAACTCCTGAAGATGGAACAACATGTCAATCTTAAAATTACTTCTGCTTCAGGCCTGCCCCTAGCTCCATGCCCCCAGTGCCCCAGAGGGTAACCCTTGTACACCTATACTGCAGCTGGTTTGAACTGTTCATTAGGAACACTCACTATGTAATACACGTTCTAATAGGGCTTAGGTTTTGGAACTGCACTACAGAAATGCAAAGTAGCCACAGAGCACATTTTGACATGATCATACCTGAGCAACACTTCTGGGAAGCAATGTTAAGAAGGACTTCTGTCCACTTTGGAGATGCCATCTTGGACTGAATTGCTTTTGAAGACACAACTCTACGCAGGAAAACAAGAAAGTCGCCCAGGCGCAATTCTGCTGCATGTTGCTTTCGGAGGGCAGCTAGGAAGTTAAAGCAAAAGTTTTCATTTACAGCCTTAATATTACAACTCGACTGGCAGTCCTGGCTACCGGCAACAACCTGTTCTCCATGTAAAAGCACGATGATCAGTTATTACACAGTGGCTGGCTGTAACCCTTGGCTGGCTGGCAGGTGCCCACAAAGCTGTGCTCTCACTCCTGCTCCTCAGCAAGACACGGAGAGAAAATAACTTTTAAACTCTTGTGGGTCAAGTTAAGGGAAGGAGACCTCTGTGGGAAGACCTCATATTCTAATTCCTGATAAATTATCTTATTAATTCATCAGACATTGCATTATTTTAAAGTAAAGACAGTTAAAAACAAACAAAAACACACGTACAGTTAAAACCAAGCTACAATAAAAAATTCATCAAAACCAATTTTCACCAGAATTCAAAACAGTCATTAAGGGACTGCAAGCTACATGAGGATACCAGCATTTCAGAAAAGCTTTTGTTGCAGATTTTTCCATATGACACAGTATCACCTTCTTGCCATTCACTCAGACTACAGAACTGCATAATACAAAGCAAATACAGTAATTTCCTGAATAAAGCTGTATTTCTTTGTAGTTTGAAATTTAGATAATTAAATTCCTATTACCACATTTATGAAAAACACTACGACCACCAATTCATTTTAATTTTTCAAGGAAAACTATATTCTCTTCCTAATTCCAAACCCAATGAAGTAATTCTTATTCTCAGCTTGCTCCTATCCTTGCACCTTTGTGCATCAATTCTGTATAAATCTGAACTGAGCACAAAATCATTTGATGACTTTAATCCAATTTACAAAATTAAAAATGACCAACAAAACCCAATACACAATAGAGTGGATGAGGACCTCAGCATCCAGTGCTTTCTTCTATTATGTTTCCTGGTATTTCAGAATTGTAACAGAAATTATGTAAGATAATTACCTCTGAAGTCTCTCTTCTCATTATCCCCATTCGAATCTGCCTTTTTTGATTCCACTTCACCTTCCTCACCTTCCCCTTCTCCAAAGGAAGCCATCAGCATCAGTCCAGCTTGTGACAGCAAGTTCTTCAGCTGGCTGCATAATAAATCCAGCAAAGACTGCACCACCTTTGGGCTCAGTTTATCTGCATAGGTTCTGTACACACACAAAGAGTACTTGAGAGCTGATCCAAGGAACAATAATTGCAGCAGGTTACTTTTCCCTATCCTCCATTACAGGCTCAGATTCTTTCTATTATTTTAATCCTATTTTTAATACAAATTAAAACAGTGCAATCTTTGGAGTCAAAGGATAAGTTTTCAGTACTTTCTAGGGAAAAAAGGAACAACTCTATTCATTAAACATAATTCTACTGCAATTTCTAAAAACAGGGCACTGTGTTTTGGAAAATTTTTTTGGTGTAGGATTACTGGGCTTTTTTACATAACAGATTTGGCAAGTAAATGCAATGTGTTGTACAAAGACTGAAACGAAGATGCATGTACTGAATATCAAACAATATTCTCGTTTCAATTAGAAAATACCTTCTCCACTGGTGTTTTCTTTACTGAGTATTGATAGGACTTTGCATGCTGTCCCATGGCCTAGCAGAGACCACTATTCCTCAGAAAATTATTTCATATTCTGGGAAGAAGCACAATGTTCTGCTCTGAGGAACTCCCATATTATCAGTATTGCTTTTACACAAATGACTTTTACACAGCAACAGAAAGTCTTATCACATCAACCAAACACACCTCCACACAAAGCTGAAGTAGCAAAGTGGGAATTACTAGAATACAGTGTTTACAGACCACAAAGTTGTGACTATTCAAGTTCAAACACTCTCAACTGAAAAATATTTGTTAGTCTTACATGCATCTTTCCTATGAAAAATGTGACTACTCTTCCCCCCGCCCCCTTCATTTATGTATTTCTGAGTAATGTTTACTGTCCTAATGAAAGCTCACACATTTTTCAAGGGTGCTCAGTGATGAGGTTTCCCAAGAGCAAGGGACACTCACCCTGTGGTGATAGCCAGGATCTGCAGCAGTCTCGTGCTGGCTACTTTCAAAGCTGTGCTGAGCTGAGAAATCCCAGTTTTGGGCAGCAGCTGCAGGGGCTGCCCTAACATGGTGTCTGTGCCACACAGCTGGGACAGCACATTCAGCAGCCCCGTGGAAATGGCCAGGGAGACATCAACAGGTTGATAGTGCACGCTGAGAGCAAAGACCGTCACCAACAGAAGACGCTGTTGTGCTTCTAAGATTAAAATAAAGTTGTTTTTAATTAATAAGATGTTCAGAGTAAGAATACAAAGACAGAAGACCAGCAGATTATTTTTAAAATATAATTTAATTAATTAAATTTTCAAAGAAAAAGTGAGTCTTGTCAGACACTTTGAGGTAGTCTGATGAACCACTGCACTCTTCTTTAACTCAGTGTAACACTGTCAAAATTGTCCAAGAAAGAGCAGCATGCAGATCTAATTTGTGATTTTATGCTCTGAGGCTAAATCTCAAACCAGAATCTTTTCTCTAAGGTAAGGATAACTGGGTGAAATACTTCATTTTGTATTTGTTTCATATTGTTTTTCGAATTGAAACAGCAAAACTACCCAGGTAGGAATAGCCACTGCGTTTTACCAACAAATGCAGATTTCTCTTTTCGGAAAAGAAGTCAGATAGGTAATTCAGTGAATTCTGGTCACTAATATCAAAGTCTGCCTTGGAAAACATACAAGCTGTTCTACTGGCTTGAAAATCTGCTTTTCACTTACCTATGTGATGCTTATTAGTTTGCAGAGCTCTTTCTAAAGTAGCAGACAATTGCTGGTAAATTTTGTGCACAGCCACCTGGATTTCAATTTGAATACTCCTCTTGGCTGCCCTGATACCATCCTGGGCCAAACAAACAAATATTATAAAAACAATGACATTTTTATCATTGGGTTATTGAAACAGCAGAAACTGCTGAAGTACACACCTGGTAGTGATGCAATCTTACACTCTCTCCTTTGGCCCCTGCATGTCCTACAGTGCCCAGACCAAAGCAGCCAGCAAGAAACTGAAGTCTAACAGAAGTAAGCAGTGAAGAAGACTGAAATCCTGGTACTTGGCGGCTTCCCATTAATGGGACACAGCCTTTTTCCTCCATTCCTGATAGAAGCACCAAAATCTGATGAAGTGCTTCCAGACGAAGCTAAAAATAAAGGCAGGCGAAAGACAATATTTAGTAAGTAGCCAGTACCCCTAGAAATGGAAATTGGATCATACTGAACTGAAAGCAAAGATGAATGAGGTCAGTGTTCTCGCCTTCACTTTTTTTTTAAAAGGGAATACTTTCAGTTTTGTTTTAGTTTGTTTACATAATGTTCCCAGTTCCAGTTAAGATATTTAATAGAAAAGAAGGACAAATTACTTTAATAGATAGAATTTGGACACTGTTTAAAAAAAAAATTCCTATAATGAGCATAATGCATGAAGAATACAAAGAGCTGTTAAACTGAAATTTACCTCAGCCCTCAACTGCTGCTGCTCCATTGCAATTATTGATGCTTGTGGACTGGTGGACATACTTTCCTCTGGTTCCTTAAATCCTGGAGAGTTTCCCACATCTCCACTTACAAAACTGACAGCATTTTCAATCAAAGTATGAACTCCAAGGGATCTTGAGAGATCAAAATCGGACTCAACAAATGAGTAGGAGGATGTGTATAACCAATCTCTGCTGTGCTTCACTCGAACCCACGAGTCACTGAGAGATTCCATTTGACTGTGTATTGCTCCTAAAGATACACGCAATGAAGACTTATCAACTCCAGGTAACACATTTTGGCAGAAGGTAAAGACTTAGCTGCTGCTACTGACACAGGTGGAAAATGAATATTCATGTGAATTATACCATGCATTAAGCAACTCAGAGCAAAACACTTGATTTACATTTACAGCAATTTCCTTAAAGAAAAGGCTGTATTCCTTTTAAATGCTAAGCACTATTGCAAGAAGCTGCCAAGTGAAAAAGCAAAAAGAAGCCACTCAAACTGCTCAGCTTAAAGCTAGAACACTGAATAAAAAATGCTTTGCAGCTAAATGACAAAACAATAAAGAAAATATTTTCTACCAACACATCTTATGGACTTGAATATTTACTTTGATGTTTAAACATAAAGCAAGAGTGGATTTGGTTTTAATCAAGCCACTGGATTTCATCCTTTTGAAAAAGCACAATGTTATTTTGAATTAAATATTTACAGAATTCATGACAGCAGAAGAGAACAGAAATTTTTTTAGACTAACAGAACACTTACTTCGACTCAAGATAGATATATGTGTATTAAAACACCATCTAGAGTAAGTGTTAGATCTATGTCATCTGGCAGTTTCACAAGTCTATTTTCAAGTTATTGCCTATCATCCGCATGTCATTACGTGAAACTTCACTGCTACTAACAAATGGATTTCTTCAAATGAGCATCAGTCATCATTCTGCAGCACTGGAATTTATTACCATAGGTTTGCTCTCATTTCCAAGAGAGTTTTGCTGGTACTCTCTTCCCTGGCACAAATGAGTGCCATGCCACTCAAGTCATAACTTCATCAGCAGTTAATTGATAGTCATCAGTCAGTATTTTCCTCCTTTTTCAAGTGCTGTTTGCCCACTTGGAGCCATGCAAAGTGTTACAAGAGGGCACACCGTGCTCAGAAGAACTTCCCATCTGTACAGAGAGACAGTGTCTGGAGACCTTTGTGGAAATCTAAACTGTGCTTAAATATGCTTTGAAATTTTAGTTTGGATTATTTACATAATGTACAAAAAAAGTTTAAATATTTATCTACTTCGTGTACAGTAAGTTATAATTTGGAAGATCCCAACCTGCTCACAATACTCATACAAATCTACATTCCTTTTAAACATCTTTCTGCAGGGTACCAGCTTCAAACATTATTAAACATAGCATTTCCAGGGAAAAGTCACACAAAGTCATAGGAATTAATCTGTCCAAAGCTTACTTTCATCAGTAAGTCTGAGTTCCAATGGTTAACAGTCAGATCCAAATTTCAGGGCCTCCTTTAAATGCTGCCTACCTACAGCAGCTGCTCATAGGAAGAAGTAAAGACAGACACAGAGGTTTTGTACTTGGACTATCTTTCCTAGCAACCTAAATAACTTTTTTCCTGAAGTAAAGGCAAAATGCTGTTATTCTGCCAATGAGTCAGCACCTGCAGGTCACAATTTGCACCTTCAAGCAATTTACAAATTCAAAATACTGTGAAATTTTGCTTCTCTTTTGTCCACCAGATTACCTTCACTTAGTTGGCAAAAATTTAATTGCCAGGGCTACGAATTAGGAAAACCTCTTCACATCCATTCTGTTTTCAGTAAATAGTGTTAATCAGCATTTCCTACTATTCCCTTACACTTGCTACTAAGCAGACTGCTATGGCTTCAGGAAGAACCATCAGGTCATACATACTTAGGTCATACAGACTCAAGTTTATTTTGGATAATGCAAAGATCATGTTCAAACACACTTCTTTTCAAAGTGCAATCTAATTTCCTAATCTCTGCTGCTTTATGTAATGCAGTAAGACTCCACGGTTTCCAGAGAACAACCTATTTTATCATGTTTACTATGAAAAAATTTAAAGAAATTCTGTTACTCAATTTTACAATTTATACCTGGCAATAATATTAAAAACAAAAGACAGATCGCCTTACTCTAATTTCAACATCAACTGTTAGAATAGTTGCTTTAAAGCTTTCCATTGAAAATCTAAGTTAAATGGGGAAGTGGCCAGTGAAAATTGTAAGATAAATAGACAGAACAGAACAAATAGGTGCTAAAATACTCGGCTTAATGTAGTGGTTTCTTGGCAAGTGCATGGTGAACAGAGTCTGGGGAGACGATAAATGAAGCTTCAGATTACCCACAGGAAGCACAGCTAAATTATTTCCGAGTCTACAAAACACTGCCTACACAGCAACAGCTTTTTCCAAAAGCCCCATAAGCCCTCCAGCCTTGGTAGAGCAGGAGAGCTCAAAGCATCCCACAGTGACTTCAGCTTCCTCCCCTCCACCTGCCACACACTGCACTATGTCACAGCACAGAATCAAAACATTTCTAAAGAAACAAAAGCCCATTCCACTGGCTTAAATCATAAGCTACCTTCAATGGGTTTACAGAACATCAGAAGAAAATTTAGTTTTGACAGACAACAAACCTTATAAGAAACCCAACCACATATTAATAAAACCCTAAATTATTTAATATTTGAAGAAACTATGACATCTTAGCTAATTGTTTTAGCACAAAATGCAAGAATGTTTAAACATAAGACCAATGTAAAAATATTTCTAATTTGGAGAAAAGTGCAATGATTACGAGTTACAGATTAAATGTAAAACAACAGAAGTTATAATTTTAAGGGGAGTGTTTAAACACAAATATGTCAGAAATTAAAGCAGCATACGTCAGAACTAAAAATGTTTAGGCATTAGGCACAGATCTAAAATTAATTTTTTCCCTCTTGAAGATATTACATATCAGCAGAAGAATCAAGTGTATCACTACATTGGAGTTCAGCTTGATTCTGTGTAACATCAATCACACAGAACTGATTGCAGTACAGCACTTCCAGAAGCCTCTACAATTACATGAACGGAGCTGCACAGACGAATAAACCTGAAGCTTGCAGTAAAAAAAACTTTACTCGTCCTTATAAGCCAGTTTATAATAGTGAGTTTTCTAAATGAATGTGGCACAGCTGCAATGCACACTTTATAAAATAAAAAAATATGTAGGGAAGCTATAGAGACAAAAAATAAACATGCCATCAGGTACTTGCTTGAAGCTCTTCTTTTTTCTGGGGCTCAACTGGCCAAAAAGGAGTAAATACACTACACCGCACAAAAACCAGAAGACAAAAGCAGACATTTGAAACAGAAGGTAACATACTCATAAAATCTCTACTTCATATTATTCTGACTTAAACAATCAGGCCTCAACTCAAGCAATACAACATACCAAGCAGCAAGGTGTGTGGAAAAAATATTTACTCTTGTTTGGCATAAATATAGCCTAGATAACACAGCCTAAATTCTCCACCTTCAAGGAAAAAAGAAATAATTTCCTATAGCACAGCTGTATGCATTCATGTGTGTATTCTTTATGTTCAAGTCCCTTCCTTAAGCATGATTTGCCAATTTTCAAAGGCAGAATTCATTACTGCAGGTACACTAAAATACTTTAATTCCATTTGGATTTCAGTTAAGTTACTGCTTTTTTTGGAGTAGCCCAGTTGTGTTAGTAAGGCACAGCAGTGCACATAAGTACACTGAAATTCACTGAGTTAAACGGTAGGAGATGAAAAGCCAAGAGTGGAGAACTCTCACTGATCTGTAGCTGTTTGTGACTGCCCTGCTGGCCGTGCTTTCCTTACTGCTGTGTACCTAACGTGGTGTACAGCACCCCACAGGCACTGTACGCAACACGTACAACATCTGCAGGCACACTGTCTGGATCTGCAAAACTGAAAAAAATAATCTAAGCAACAGAAAAAACAAAGGGCTTAGATACAAGGGGAAAACAACAATGTGCTGCTCATCACTCCTTACTGCAAAATTACTCAAAAAGACTTTTTCCTGCAGGGATGGAAGGAAAAGTTTACGAATACAGAAATAACTGAATAATAGCAAGGAACAAGATACTCAAAGGATCCTCAGGCTGAAGTAGGAACAGCCCAGGTCTCTTTCTGAATAGACAATAAATTAAGAAGGCAATTAGAATAAAGACTGAACTGAGCGGCTAGAGATGTTAATTAAGTTAAAAGAGAATGCTTTTCCTTCCATACTCATCTACAAGACCATAGGGACTCATAGTATTATCTCCTTTATTAGTCACAGCCCACCACAAGAATAAAGACAAAACAGAAAGAGATTCACCAAACATCCACTGCTGGCACTGCACTGTGCTGGCCACATGACAAGGACTGGACAATCCAAAAAAGCTGCAAGCTACACCCTCACAAAACACTGAGACATGCTTCAGTTCTAGGAGATAACTAGAATTCACAAAACAGACATCACAAGAGACAAAAGACCATAAAAAGCACTGAGCTGAACAGCCCACCCATTTATCACACAAATATCTGTAGATCTTTTCCTGACCTTGACAGATGTATGAGGAATGTTTTCCTATAGGTGCACCCTGCATTCTCTGACTCTGGCATTGGTTATCAACCAAAACTGGCATATGTATCACCCAGACAAGCTTGCATTACTGTGTGCTAACTCCCAAGAAGTCTTCTAGTACCAAAACAGAGGCATGTTGTGAGAGTGTTCAGTTTGGAAATGAGCTATTTGAGTGTCTTTTCAGGTTCTGGACAGATTCACTGGATTTACCCGCTTCTCCTCAGTGTTCAGACCAGGTAGAGAATCTTCTTGCTGTAATAAAAGTTTTGATGAAGTCTACTGTTGCACTATTCTGCACTTCCTGAGGCTCATGACCAAACGTCGGCCTAAGCAACAGTCCAGGAACCATAATCCATGAGAGATGTTGTACCTGAGACCTAATCCAAGATCATTTCCTAAGTTACTTTTAGGACACAGAGGATATCAAGTGTAGAGTTCTGTGTCAGAATAATGGCAAAGCTAAAAACGCTGACTTCAAAGAATGTCCCGCAGATCAGGGGTTGACAGAGGCCTTCTGACAGATCTTCTAACCCTGAGAATGCCATGATACATCTGCTGTCACAGTAAAAGCAGCTCTAGTGCATTTATTTATTTGTTCAACTGTTTCAACTGATTACTCATGGACAAGGCATCTCTTTCCACATTACTTAAATATTGAAATCCAATGGGTGCTGCCACTAATAGCATCCTTTGCAATTCCAAAACACTTTAAAAGGCATGAAACCTCTGAGTACTCTGCTCGATGATAAAGCCTTTTAAACAAGAACTCTTACCTTACCCAACAGTATTGAGGCTTCTGTTACTGAGGCATATCATAACTCAACCTAATTCCTGTTTGCATAGTCCCATGTTTTTCACAGGTAAAGCAGACCTAAGTCATCATTCTCAGAAAAATTCTGCATCATCCAGATGGAAATGGGACTTTTTAGTCCCTCCACCATCTTCTATCAAGCTCATTTAGATTCCCCAGTACGAAGCAGTAACCAAGAGCAACAGAAAACATGGTTGCTTGGTTCTGTAGGTGTGCTGGTGTTCAAAGGATGCAAAGTAAAGCAGTGTCTTCTGAATGCAAGTTCTCCAGGTTCAAGCACATTTGATAGCAGAAGTTCATTAGCACAAAAATAGAACATTCCACATAAACTTCCCTCACAATTTTTTATTCCTGAAGTCACATAAGTGAAAACAGAATTCATGTTTCTGATGCACTTAACAGAAAACCTCACTTGCTTCCAAAGAGCATTACAATTGCAGAAACCAGAATGAGGAGTTATAACCAAGGAAATACTATAACCAAGTCACAAAGCAACAGAACTTCACACAACACAGAGCAGGTAACAATTATTTTAAATACCATTTTTAAATGCTCAGTTTTAACACCTGTTATGTAAACTGTATGCAACTGCAAACACAATTTAACTTAAGAAACTTAACATTTATCAGGTTAGTATTCACTAGGTTATCAAGAGAACTTACCCCTCTTCCTGTGTGATGCTGCCAAATCCAAATCAACATTTCGTCTTCCGCTCTAAATTAAAAGATTAATAAAAGCCTCATTTCCTCAGGTGATCATATGTGGTGCATAATATTAGATTATTTACATTTCATCCCTCACCCATAAAAGTGAGACAGTTAATAGCAATTATAGTTATTTCAGATTTTTTTTTACCATTAGTGCTTTCTCTTAAAAATGAATTCATGTACCAAAACACAAGGCTAAACAAATGTTTCAGATATACCTCCCACCTAAACATTCTTTTGACAATCCCTAAATACACATCATGCTGGTTTACTTACCAGTGAATAACCTTCCTCATCTGACTCTGGCTGAGACAAATCAGATTCACTTCTTGACTTCAGCAGCCTGTAGCTTGAGCTTGCATGGATTGAGCGACTTTCTGCTGTCAGACTTTCACTCCTGCTTCAGGTGTACACACATTCGTGTGCACACACCCAGAGAAAAAAAAATGCTGATATTACACAAAGAGTTGATAGCCAGATCTAGCAGGTGCCACAGTTTTATTTGGGATGAGACAATCACAGAACATCACAAGAGCACATTAAAGAGGAAAAGAGTGGTCTGATGGCTTCAATTGTGTTTATAAAAGGCATTAGTAAACTTTGTTACTTCTTAACTGCCTTACTGGCCAACTCAACAAATTCAACCCCTAATGAGTGATTGCTCTAGAGCCTTCATAAGTATTAGAGTAAACAGAAAAACTCTGAGCTGAGAAGACAAGAAAGAGAGAGTAAGTGGGTGAAAAAGTGCTGAACTTATTAAAAACCCACCCATAAAATGCATCCTAAAGTTGATATACTGGAGATGAAAGCCACTTTGACAATGACAGAGGCAGCCACCCATTCTTTAGGGACTAGATTTCCAAAAACAGGCAAAAAGAATAAAAGTGTACTGAATATATATAATTTTCCTCTCCAATATCTTAATACCTTTCCCACAAATATCTTAATTTAAAATATCAAAACAGGACACTTAACAAGAAGTCTTACCCATGCCTATGATAGGAATATCTATAAAAATCAATCATGAACAACACTTTTGTCATAATAGGCTTTGAATCTTTTGTTTTAAACATATACAGTTGGTTTTTTTAACACTACTATATAGGACATTGGTACAGTTCAAAAAACCACAAATACGGTAGAAGAAAAATCCAAACACTAAAAAAAATCACAGGAAAAATAAACCATTTTTCCAAATATCTCATGCTATCTGTACACCTGATGATCTGAACTATTTACCACTAAGCCAAACTTTGAAACTTAAAGAGGGTCCACACAGAACAAAACTCTTCAGGTTTAGTTGGCATGGCCAAGGAAAATTGAGAAAAATCTCTATTTTCAACAGAAGCATAACACTGCTCTCAGGAGAAATTTTCTTCTAACTTAAACTGCAATAATCCTCAGAGGAAAACTGGGGTTGTTTAGTCAATTCTAAAGGAAGAAGGGAAGAGTTAACCATGGTGTAGAGTCAGCAAAGCCCACCTGGTCATGAGCCCGATGCCTTCTGGAGGAGCAGAGGGCTGCTGAAGCTGCCCATCCTCCCTTCGCTTCTGCAGCTCCTCAATGGCAGGGCTCACACCCAAGATCAGCAAGGCACATCTGTGGATCACAGAGTTGCAGGCAGCAGTGTACACATCCTGCCCTTCTGTCAGATCAGTGCTGATCCTTCGTTCCTGCTGGGACTGAGCAGGTGGATCATCAAGTCTAGTCCCTGTCCCCGTGCTCATCCTATCTCGATCCCGACTGCGAGCTACTTCACGGGCTGATAGGAAACATTGAAATATTTCTGTAACATGCAACACAAAAAGAAAGTCTTAACTTCCAGACAAAGCTACAGAGAATAAAATATTCATCTATATCTTGGGGCAGAAACTGCCCCACTATAAAGAACAACTAATATTTTTCTAACTGTAAAAGAACACAATAATAATACAGTATCATAAAAAACGCCATGCAAACACGTTAAATGAAGCATTTACACAATGTTAATTTTAAAATGAAGCACAATGCACTTTGACAGAACATCAAAACTCTTTCAGTCTCTTACTGCAACCCAACTCATGGTTGAACAGCATCAAAGAGAAAGATTTCACATTTGCCTTTTAGCAGATGTATATGAAAAAATGCTTCTGTAAATCTGTATTGCAGACACCAGAATATCTCCATTCAACACTGGAACAGTTTCAGGCTTTTCTTAGCTTTGGGCAGTACAATGAAGATCCTGTCAAATTCTTAGCCTACACTTTACTTGATTTTGCTGTAGTCTGAAGGGTCAGATTCTTCTAAAGAGTATGTGTGAAAGACCTCCTCATCTATGTCCAAAGAAGCAAAGTTCTCTTGCTTCACTCATTTTAATTTTAAAGATTCAAGTCCCCTTTGGAAAGGCAAAGGTAAAACTAAATACTTCCTTCACTGATATCAATAGAAATCCGCATGTCAGTTTCAGCATCTCTTAGGAACACAAGTGAGAGAGTCATCATCTTCCCACTTGTCTGTGCATGTAAGACTGTTGTCTGTCTGGATGTTTCTGGATACATTTCTTTTATTGTACCAAGAAGCCCTCTCCAGGTGGAATTTGAGAGCTATGAGCATTTGCCCAGAGAAATTGCAAATCAAGCAGCCAAACATACTGCATGTATGGAGCAGGTGACATGTAAATCTTCTAGAAGCACAAATCAGCTCATGAATGTGCACTTCAGCTCCACTGCACTGTCCATGGAATGACACATGCTATAAAACTAATGGTGTAACATACATTTTGATCAATAAGGTCCCAAAGAGAAATGTGAGAGTCCTAACAGGAAACTGTCAGCAAAACAAGAGATGACAGCAGAGATTGGAAAAAGAGGAACATTCTAACAGTATCCAGAGGAACAATATTTGGAAAAGAAAAAGAAAATTGTGCAGCTATGGAAAATATTTCAAGTCAGCCAATTGGATTTTTTAAGCTAAGTGCATTCTACAGAAATGTTCCAAGACTAACACAAATGCTGTCTTGGAGAACACTCAGTTCACAACAGAGAAAAAAAACCAACCTTGTGTGACTGTTGCTTTACTGACACTGCAAAAATTAAGGATTAACTACCCCATCAAGCTGAGCTACAAGCCCCAATCAGAGTAACAACAGTTTGTGAAATTCACCTTTTTCAAGCTATCTTCTGAAGAATAAACAAGATGTTTAGGAGTCCAGGAGAAAATATGGCAAATACTGTTAAAAATACCAATCTCTGACTAAAACCTCCACATTTTTAAGAGCAGAGATATTCAAAGATAGATGTGAATTCCAACACAGTCCACTATTATCAACAGTTTTGTTTCCAAACTTCAGAATAACATTACACCCTTCAAAGCTTAATACATAAAACAACACATACAAACACAGCCAAAATTCTGTATCTAAATACTGATGAAAACTCTGAGATCTAATGACAAGAACTTCAAAGAAAACAAGACAAAACCAAGTAGTCTTGTAGACAGTGCATATAGAAGTGCTGGTATATGTCATTTGCTCTGAATTGCAGTGAACTCAGTATTCACACTCCTTTGTATCTAAAAACTTTCCTGAACCATAAAAAACACTACATCATCATATAAAAAATAAACCTCTCAAGATGTTTATGCAGACAGATCTTTCATTATCTTTTAAGTAATTTTTCAATTTTACCTCAGAGTGAAGAAGACATTGTCCTTCCAAAGGACATGGCAGTATTTACACACATAACCAATACTTACTACCAGCTGTCATAACTTCATGTTCTCTTTCCTCCTCTTCATCTTCTTGTTCTAAGTGTCCTTCCTCCCTGTCACGTTCTGCCTGCTCCTCCATTTCTGCTTCCTCATCAATTGTACGAGTAAAAGAATGTTCTTGAGTATCAACATCAGCAGATTCTTGGTTATCTAGCATCTTGATTAAAAAAATTACACACATGAAGTGAAATTAATTCTCACCAAAATGAAAGATGAATGTACAAGGACACAGGTACTGAATAAGAGGTTTCTTCCTATCAAAAAATACTTTTGATACTGTGTGAAATAAACAACACAGACAGTTGTTTACATTCAAGGTTTTAAATAGTTAAATTGGAAAATTTAATTTTGCTTTTGTAACTGTGACTCATATTATCGGCAGAAAAATGTCTCCTTGCAATGCTTACTTAGACTCTACAGTCAAACTTTTGACACTTCAGCACCAAAGCCTTTAGAAACCATAAGCCTAGGTATACTGTGCAAAAGCAAACCAGGTACTTTTCCCCAGTGGCATTAAATCTGAAGCAACAAATCTATCACATATATCAGATTTGCTGTATTGCATCAGTAAGTTTGAGGATTTCTGGGAGTTAACAGAACTTATTGCATGCACACTCAATGCTTTCAGAAGTGCTGAGTCTCTTGCAGCTATGTTAGACCCCTACCCTGAGAAAGGAAGTGGGCAAGACACACACATCCCCATAATATTAATAAAAAACAGGAGACATACCTACACTATTTTAAAGAGCACCACTAGTGCTTTACAATACAACTAAAACACCTCTTAATCCTGATGTTACATGAGAATTGTGTTCATGAAAAATATCTTGCTTGTAGATTGTAAACCACAATTAAAAATCCCACCAGAGAAATCTGCTTTAAGGACTACTTTGTATTGCCAAACAGGCCCCAACCCTGTAATCCACTGAACACTTCCATCATTAATGCTGATCTGGCTTAATAAAGTTTTTCAGAAGTTGCCAGTTTCAGGCCCAGTGCTCTCATATCAGACATTCACATAGGGCTGACAAGGAAAAGTTGCCCTTAAGTCATGCTAGCACTAAGAAGATAAGGTGGCCATGGAGGAAGGAAGAAGGGGTAGGTGAGGAAAGGGAAGAGAGAGGTTCAGAGATCAGAGGTCCAGATAACACAGCTAGATTCAGGAATGGCAGCCAAACAAAGCTGTGGCCTGCCCAATACAGCTGAGCCATCTCCACCTAAACTGTAGGGCTTCTGTGGCCCAACATTCTAGAGATCAGAAGACAGAAAATCAGGCTCAAGGCTGGGCTTCGGTCGAATGATGCCAACAAATCATTTGCTTCAACTGATTTACTATGACATACTCCAGACTAATGGATCCCTAATTATACCCTACCCATTTTTATTTGGAAACTCACGAAGGCTTTTCAACACAATAGAAAAAAACACTAGCAATTATTAATATTTTCTGAATAGCCAGTAAAGCCAGAAGAACTGCAAAGAGATGCACAGCCTTACCCATCTGTCTCTGGAGGATGACCTGGTCTGAATAAGCTCCATGTTCTTGCAGGCAAGCAAGCGACTCCGAACTTTATACACACAGCGGTAAACTTCTGCCAAGGCCTTGCCAGGCTGGTACCTACAGAAAAGCACAATCAAGCCAGAAAAAAAAAAATCACACTAGCGTTGTTTCAAAAAGTCAAGTTGAACTTTTAAAAGCTGCTTTAAGTTACTTGCCTGCTCTCACCACAAGCTTGACTAAGTAAACTCGTATGCTTCAGAAGAGCGGCAAGGACAAATCTGGACACAGTGTCTAGGAGTGATTCATTACATAAAGTTGCAGTGTCCCAATCTGAAAATAGAAGTAATTCATCAAAACTTGCTACTGTTCCCAAAAACCAAAAATGTTTGTTTTTTAAAACTGTATTCAAATTCTTGAGCCATTTAAATCCCTTTTTTTAAAGGGACTTCTTAATTTCAAAAGAAGTTTTCCCCACTTTAAAAAGAACCATTATGAAAGTAATACTGCTCTGCTGAAAAATAACTGCCAAGCAAATCTCCAGAAAGCACCATAATTTTCCACAAGGAAATAAAAAATTACTGTCCCCCTATTGTCGCTGGAGTCCCAGCGGGATGAATCAAGATTCCTTTACTCCAATACCAGAAGGCTTATATGATTTATTAAAATGACTCCATTGTTCAGAAGGAATCTGGGCTATATGTGCCCAGGTTCTGAGGTAACATCTTTTAGTCTTCTTGCTCAGCACCCAAACTGCTTGAATGCCAGAAAATGCTTACAAAGTCAGAGAGATAGTAATTCTCTATATCATAGGTTGAGAGAGAGAAGGCTCCCATCCCCCCATGTGGGAGACAAGACAGCCAAACACCATCCTGTCCTTCAACACACACAGTCCAGAGAGACTTGTTTACAGAAAACCTGCAGAGAAAACGAGCTTTCCCATGGAAGAACAACTCAGCAATTTTGCATCCAAGAAACTTATAAAATGTCCAGGTGACATCCCCCTTCTTTACAAATATGTTCATAATATATTTTTGTGTTAAATGTTACCTATAAATCCTTGTGAACTGCTGTAGAAATGACAAAGCACACTTGGCCATAGGTAAGTCTAGTCTAACAGACCTGCTCTTCAGCAAGTTCCATGAAACTGCCTGCGATGCTCTGCTAACGTGACCATACAACTTTCAGTCAGCTGAACAGAGCAGACCCACATCAACTTCTAAGGAACCCAGTTCTACAGCCTAAATTATACAGATCAGCTCGTTCGACTCAGACTTTGCAAACTGATAACCAGCACTTTTTTTTTACTGGAATTTCCACTTCTGCGGAATCTTGTAACAGAATTCCCTGTGTTATTCTCAACAGGCACACAATACCATTTGCTCTTTTTTCATCTGGTTCAGCTTGGCCAGAGCTACAGTGCAACTACAATGCTCAGTGGATCTCATTAAAAGGAACCTGAAAACACAGATTTTAGGCAATAAGCATGAAAAACTATTACTATTGTAGCACCAGCCTCCCAGAAAAACCAGCCACCTGAAAAACAAAAGCTGACATACCCCTTCATTCCATTCCTAACATATTTTGCAAGTTACTTTGCCTTCCCCCATCTCCTACCCTTTCATTTTTCTTTTTAATTGCAAGTTTCACCCTGCTCTACTCAGAAAATAGAAAAAGAACAACCGAGTAAGCAAACGAGAGTTTCTTCCTACCAGTTCAGAAGTTAAATAACATTGAGCTACATGTTTGCCAAGCACTGAAATCAGTGTCAAAAGTAAGTAACAGAAAAAGCAAAAGAAAGATCATAGAACATAACAGTAAATTAAGTTTACCACGTTGCAGAATTAAAAATCGTTGCCAAAGAAAATACAGGATTATTGATAGGAGTTTAGTTGGAGCATTTAACTTGTTTTCAACATAACACAGGTATTTACAACACCTTACCTTTACTGACAGCATAGTCCTGCATACCAATCCACAGGCTCCTTGCTGGCTCTTTTGTACAACCCAAAGCCAAATCAACATAGACTGTGATCTCTGGTCTCAGCTTATAATCAAAGGGCTTCTGTTCCTCATTTCCAGACAGGGCCACTTCTAACAAGGAGCTCATGCATTTGTCTAACAGAAGGGAAATACCAAAAAAATTAAACTCTGCAAATTTTGAGGATTACACACATCTATCTAACAGCATGTAAACCGCCTTTCACTTTCCTCTTAGTTTAAAAAAATAAATCAAGACATGTCACTGCCCTTCCACAAATTCCCCTTACATAGGGAAGTGACTTAAAATACAAACTACCTAAAACCTATGGAGATTTAGAAGCATTATCCAAATTTTCTTCAAGAGCATAAATCTGCAGCATTAACTCTACCTGAACTGCAATCTATGCACTTGCAACTACTGCCTGAACCCATTTCAAACACTCTGTCTTTTAAGTCTTGAAGTAGCCTACTCAGAACCAGAGGGAGGAGGACATGTGAACTAAGAGGAACAGGGCACAAAGAAGCAAGTGCCAAGTGCCCCATTCAGATAGGAAGGGATGACTGGAATACCACTGCTGAGTTGTTGATAATTCTGGTAGATCATAAGGAATGAAGTTTACTATTAATAGTATTATTTCTAATTAATAAAAAAATTTATTTTGCAAGTAGAATAAAATAGAAGAGATTTTTCCAACAATTAATATGAAAAATTGAGTTCCTGGAGTATCTGAAAAATGCTGAGCATCGAAGAGTAAAACATTTCCAATTAACTATGTGAAGTCTATAGTCTTTCACTGCAAAATTGTGATTTTTTTTCTCCTGAATGCATTTCCAAGAGTCTTTATAAACTACATCATAACCTTAAATACCATTTTGGAACTTTTTGTATTACTACACAGACAAGAACGCTGAAAGACAAGCCTTAAGTACAGAGACTTACTCAAATATCATCAGAAATTTCACACCTGAACACATATTTACACTGACCATTAGGCACCGGCACTGAACAGCTCACCTAAATGAGGAATATCCATCTCCACTCCATCACTGAACAGCGGGGTTTTGAGCCAGTAGGCCGTGTCCTGCTCCTCGGGGGACACTGGAGGGCCCTGCAGCATCCCCCCTAGGCAGCGCCCAATGAGCAGGGCCACCGTCCTCTCCAGGTCCACCAGCCACACCCACGACTGGGCAGGCTGTGGCAGGGGCACGCCCGCAGGGTCGATCAACTCAGGACCACCTGCAAGTTTCACTGCTAGGTTAGTCACCCATGCCCAGGTGTCACAAACAATTCCGAAATTCCAAAGCTAATGGCAGATCTTGTTAATATTTCCCAGTTAAACACAGATTTGCCCCTCAATCAGCAACCTTTAAACTGAAGAAACAGCAGCTAGGACAAACAAATCGCTGGACATTGGAACTACAGCACAGCAGAGGCCACCACCATTCATGGCACAGTTGTTCATGAAGTAAAGGCTCTTTTAAACTCTGCCCAAGAACATGTTTTGTCTAATACACACTTCTGATAAACATGTAGAGATTAAGGATACAACTGGAAATGGCACTCAGAGCAGAAAAAAATATTTCATAACAAAGGATATTAATACATTAAGGACATTGAAAAGGAGATGCAGCAGGACACTTTAAAAAATACTAATCTTAAAAGCGAGAGCTAAATTCTACTACAAAAGGTGCCATTGTTTATTTTTCAGATTAAATGCATGTTTGTTATTGCACTTACCATGAAGAGGCCACTGTAATTCCTGATCTTCCAAAAGGGCTGCAGCAGGCAATAGTCTGTTGAGACGATCTAAGGGGGGCAGCAGATCCAGCAGGTAACTCAGCAAAGGCCGGGCTACTGACACTGGCAGCAGCAACAGTGAGTTGACAATTTGAGAGAGCATACTGCCAGCAGCTGATACATAAATCACATCTGCAAGAAAAAAACCCCAAACCTGAATCAGTTACGGTTATGGATTATGTAAACACAATTTAAAAAGTCAAAGAATTGCACCTCAGCTATCTCAGAATATCTTAAACAATAAAGGCTGAATTGATCGTTTTACTAATTATTAATCTCTTATTTTAGTTACACACTTCTCAGTAATCATAATAATTGTACTTTTTAAAAGTGAAATCTAGACCTAATGAAACTGAAACAGTAACACACATTCTGTACTCTGTTCACATTCATATTCTGAAGTGAACAGAATGGAGAATTCACATTCTCCAACCTGTGCTTTTCCTGCACACAAAATGTCCTATCAAAAACATGAGCCAGATGCCATTCCTGGGTAGATATCTTATCTCCACCTTGGGGAAGACTTGGGATGCCTAATTTATGTAGATCTAGGAAAAATAAGGGATTTTTTAATTCTAACAAAGCAAAAAAAAGTGCCCTAAGGTTACAGAGCCATCATTAGAGATTTTTCCATGGACAGTTACCTCTCAGTTTTTCCCCAACACTACCATTCCAAGAGCTTTCCTTAAGCAGTGTTGCAGAACGGGAATAGATATCTGTAGCATGAGGCAATAAAAGCTGAAGATGTTTGTGAAGCAGTGCCACACTGCTGGAATTCTAGAACGAAACAAATGTAAGAATAATTCTGTAAATACATATAAGGGGTTCACTATTTAAAACACTTCAGCTTTCAAATATGCAGAAGATTTTCAAAAGGAACCGTATAACATTCTGGTACTTATGAGTACTGTATTATTTTTTCTCTCCTAAATGGTAAAAATAAGGACACATACCTCAGTAACACTGTTGATGTGGCAATAAGCCAGCAATTGTTTCTGTAGGGAACATAAAAGCTCATGCAAATGAGCAGGTTGGCTGTTTTCTGATGATGATGTACCTAGTAGAAATTTATCACTGTTTTTTTCCAGTTCTCCAAAGGCTTGGTCCTATTAAGACAAAAGGGGGACAAATAACAATTAACTCTGCTTTAAGAGCCATAATACTTTACTACCACCTAAAAAAAAGCATTTTCATCTTTACTATGTGCACCTATAATTACTGGAGTAATGTGATAATGTCAAGTGGATCCTGGGATAACCAAACTTGAAATTCCAATTGTTTATAATGTTACAGGAACGATTGTGGTAGCCATCAGGTGAACATTTCTTACAATGTTTCTTTCACATGCAGCAACGCTTTTGTTCCTCACCAAGGATAACCAGATTCAAAAACTCACTTCCTAACCTAGCCCCCAAAGCACAATGTGTTAAAATATGCAATAATTCCTTAGGATCTGTTGTGGGCTGATGCATAAGAGATCTCACATTATAATCCCTGACTGCACTATGTAGGATGGCAGTAGAAGGAGAACATAGACGGCTGCTTGACTTCTTTGGAATCCATTGGAAAAACTGAGTTAGTTTCAAGGAGCCAATTCAAAGCAGACAGTTCCACCTCGCTGAATGAAGGAGGTCTAGAAAGAAGAACAAAACACCGCCTCCCTGCACTGAGGAGCTCCACACTACGCCAGGGAAGTCCAAACCTCTGATTTCTTCTCGCTGTAGAATTCAACTAGCTGGCTGAAGAAAAAGCTGAGTCAGTGATTTGCTCCTATGCTCCCCTATGCTTTCTAAGAACAACAATCTGGCTGACACACTGTGTTTAATAAGACCTGTACTTGCTGCTCTATTACAAAGTAGTTACCAGTTAATTAAACAGATTCATGCTACTGGTGTCTGCTTATTGCTCCCTGTGGCTGAGATTATATTGACAAATACTGTATACAATCTACTTACTTCTTGTGTTACATTTTCTCTTCCAAAATAATCTGAAGCCAAAGCAAGAGCAATAAAATAGTCTGAAATGAAACCAGCTGCGTTTACATAAGTCACCTTCTGAATAATAAATAAATACCACTATAGCAATATTAGAACCATATTGTTAGAGATGATTTAACTGACTTTAGTCCACTTAGGGACAAATACATGTGGCAGTGCTACTTTAGATAAACAAAATGAGCATCATTTATTTTAAATGAGGGGGGGAATAGTAACCTGTGGAGACCCTGAGAGGCATTCCCTGGGTTAGGGAGACAGAAGAAGCTTCCCTCATAAGATACCCAGTTCTGTTTGACCCAGTGGGTTCCCTGACCCTTGTTCCTGTTCCACTCAGCCACTCCCTCCCTAATTCCCCATTGGCCCCTCACCTTGAGACTGCCCCAATACCTTGAGCCAGCCTGGCCTCTCGAGATACAAAACCTGATCTCTCTCCACAAGTGAGAGCCTTTAGACCCTAAATATCTGGCCATACGGCTGAACTAAACATCTGTGGATACCTTGCAAAAGCCTCTCTTGCTTCCTTACCCTGGACCTTATTAGCAGCTAACCCATCATAGTATCAACAAATAACAACATAGTACGCAACAGTAACCCTTCAAAGTACCAAAAATTAATTATAATTTTAAAAAAGAAATTTAGATGAAGCCTGTACATACGGTATAAAATCCCAAGTTTCTTAGAAGGGTCTTCATTAAGATTTCAGCTAGATGAGTATCTGGATGACTGCTCTGGACAGCATATGATTGGTCAGAGAGGTTTCCATAGCTGATACACAACGAGGAAGTTTCTGTGGTATCAGATGGGGAGCTATAGCCAAGCAGGGAAGCTACATGGGTGTGATCCTGCAAGCTTGTCAGAATTATGTCCAATTGCATTCTCTAAAGAAGAATGTTTAGACACAAAAATCACTCATTGTTAATGAAGATAAAATAATGAGCTAAGAAGAAAAAAAGCATTAGGCATAGTCACCCAATAAAAATCTTCTAATGGGACATAGAAATAAGCTGGAGGGCTTTAACAAAATACTCCAGGTTTTCCTGTAGATTTGTACTATTAGAAAATGGATAAATATACTGAATTACATTGACCATACCTAGTAAAAATCTGAGATTAAGAGAGATAGAAACCACATTGTCCACATGGTAGGCAATGAGGGTAAGATACTGAACCAAACACTTTATCCAGTACGTCCTGATTATCTGATTATTTGGGAAGATGGGTGGGAGACACACAATTTCTTTACACTGTACACAGGAAAAAGGGCACAAAAATGAACCCTGCAGTCATCTTTGCAAAGTAGGGTGCAATCCATGTAGAGAAAGCATTATACAAGTATTCACCCCAAGAAAACAGTTAATTTTCTCTTACCAAGGCTTATTAAACCAATCTAGTATTCAAAATTACCTAATCTCTAAAGTTGTCTGGACGCACCACCACAGCAATTCCTAAGCTTTCCGTAGTCGACCTTCACTTGAGAAAACAAGCAGTGCTCCCTGACTCACCCCCTTCTGGTTTAGCCAGGCTGCCCTACAGATTTTGTTAATGATGGGGTTTGCACTGCATCTCCCCAGAAATGTGCTTGCACTCTGCAAATGAGGCTCGCCTCACAGCTCAGAATGTTCCCACAGAAAAACCCAAAGCAAACCCCAACTGCTCTCAGGCATATTTTTACTTGACCTTACCTGTCCTTTTGATAAGCTTTCCCATCTATCAGGACCTTGGGGTAAAAGAGAATGTAGCAATTCCATTCTCTCTCGCAATGGAGGAAGTAGCATAGTTGCTCCAACAGACAGTGTCTCAATTACAACCTAAAATCAGACCAGCCAAAAATACTTCTTCAGTGGAGAAGGGAAATAATCAACCCCCCTGTATCCTTAAAAAATACTGTACATCGCACATGATATATCCCAAATATCTACTTAATTTCATTTAATATCAGAATTCTACCAGACAATAGCACACTAATCTTTTATGCTGTGATGCAAACATGTGCAGTACATGGAAGGAGTGAAACAAGACCAACAAAAGTTGTTATTTCCTGTAATAGTGTATCTTAGGAGAATTACTCAACCAAGTTAGTTACTCAATCCACAACAATAACATTTTAGGCTCATTATTACAAGGAAGAATAATTTAAAAATTACAAAATAGAGCAGCTTTTTGACATCTTCATGCAAACATTCTCCTCTGCCTTCAGATCATAGAACAGTGATGGTGACTAAATTTTTTACCTTTAAGGAGTAAAACTGACAAGTCAGAATGGTTAAGAAAGTCTGATAAATATCTAACTACACAGAAAAAAAAAGAAGAGAGTAGTACAATTTTCACATGTAAACAACAAGGCATGACTTACTTCTTGAATTTCATCAGGGACAGAAGAGTCCATCAGTCTGAACAATAGATTTCGAAGAGGACCAGCCTGCCGGCCAAGAATGCTGGTGGCTACACCTCCAGCCAGTGCAAGTGCAAGGTGATTAGAAAGCAGCTTTAAACACAATTTAAGAAAATTGTGATGTTCCCTGTAAAAGGAATATGTATCTGTTAACCTCTCCTATTATTAGCATGACTCCCTTCCACTTATTTGTGCATTAAGCTTTTAATTCTCCTTTGATTTTTTCATACCAGAAAAGCAAGTAAATTCCAACTGGGAGTTTAAGGAAACTTCTCTGAGAAACTTACTGCCAACCTGCTTAAAAGAACAAAAAACTGAAACTAGAATAAAAAAGTGCTTTTGTGGACAATGGTTGCAAGAGGCATTCACTTTAGATTATGAGTCCCATGACTTATGATGGAAAACAGTCCCAAAATACAGAAATACACAAACATGATACACAGAGGGGAAAAAAAACTCTTAAGAAGTAATAAATGTAATCTTCTCTCAGAAAGTTTAGAAGCACAACAATCAGGTTAAAAACAAAAAGTCAGGATATTAATTTCTAGTCCTCTTAAAAAAATTTGAAACACTGGTTACAGGAATAAGAACTGACAACACAGAAACAGTAAATGCATTTCAACTACACAGAAAAATGTGTTTTAAAGGAAAACTTTAAAGTAAAGCATTTATTTCATTGCATAATGAAAACAAATTTCAGACTAAAGATCCTGCTACTTTTGAGACACTGTAATGCTCCTCTGTTATACAAATGTACTAGAGTAATTCTACACAAATGGCACCTGAGTGAGCAAGTAAACCAGACTTATGCTTGTTAAAGAATAAATTAACCAGGACTAAGCCACGCACCTGTGCTGTAAAGAAAAAACAAATACAAAAATCTGTAACATGCATATGCTGTATTGTACCTTGATGAAGGAAAAGGAAGAGGAGGAATTTCACTGTTAATTTTGTCACAGTAGTGCTCGAGAAAAGAACGAAGATGTGAAAAGGTACTTTCTTCGAGGTCAACACAATAGGGTCTGTGCCATGCCACAACTTGCCTGGAATCAAACATCAAAGAAAATTACCTTCTGGAAATCTTTAACTGCTTTAATAATTTAATAGTTTAAACAGGTTGAACACACACTTAACTAAACCAGCTTCTTTCTTGGAGCAAACTAATACAACTATGGCAGACCAACTTCCTGACCCATTAAGGTATTTTCTGCTCTCTTTTCTGTACAACTCTTTACAATCAAACACTCCACATTTATGGACAAAAACACCTCAATGCCATAAATCTGAAGCCATATACATTTAATCTGATTCATGCAAAGGCTGATCAGCACTCACAAAGCTTTTAGTACAAAGGCTTTAGTACAAATGTCAGGTTACAGACTTTGATAAAATGCAGGGAGAACTCAAAAGGGAAGTACCATTTAGTCCTATTTGAGTGTCACTATTTCCTTAGTTGATAGCTCCCTTGAAAACAGGGCATTTTAAATTCTTCTTGAACTATCTTCCAAATACTAAGTTTTTCTGTTCCTTTGTGTTAGTCCATACATAAAAGCTTACTGTTTCACTTCAATCACTTGTTAACATCTTTGGTGTAAAAGTATTATTTAAGTTATTGTATATTAATAACCAAATATTTATTTAGGTATCTATTTTCAGTCTAACATGCAACCATAAAGAAATTTTTTAAGATCTTTAAATGCACCTCAGTAATTTGTCTGAACTTCCCCTTTACCAAAGTCTCCTGATTAGTGTACTACTTATTACAGTAAAAGAAACTTCCCAAGCCATAAAACGCCCCTTAGAAGCAAAAAATAAAAAATATTGAGTTGTTTCACCTCCCACGGACTACCTTGTCAATATTCAGTAAACAGAGGTAGGTTTTCTCTAATACATGTAAGAAACATTCATACATAAAGAAGAAATATCTAAATCTTTGGTGCTAATATATTTTCACTTGTAACATGCAACAATTAGAGAAGAGGAGAGAGGAAAGAGAACAGACCAAAACATTAAAACCAGAATGCTTGACACACATGATGTGGGAATACCTTCACAAAATAGTTAAGTGTATCCCAAAGTAGACTTGCATAAAAGAATAAAATTACACCCGTCTCAAATGTCATTGTTACCTGTCCCTTGGAAGAGCTGTCCAGGCAAGGCTATGGGATGTTCCTGCTGAAATCTGTTGAATTGCAACTCCATCTAAACCACTTACTTTCTTTGGTTTAGTAATAGGGCCAGTAGAGTTTCCCTGACCACACTGTCCCATTGAATTGTTACCCCAAGCATAAACTTCATTATCTATAAACATAAATAAAGTAGAAAAAAGCTGAGATACAACTGCTTTTGATCAAGAGGAGGATTACGTATTTTTACAGCTTATTCGCTTTACCATGAGAAAGTGCCAAACAGTGACTGTCACCGATGGAAATGTCAACTATTCTGGTAGCAGCCAGCTCTTCAATAAGCTTGGGTCTGAGAGCAGTCGCCTCTGAAGAGCCACAACCAAGGCAGGCCCCGCAGCCCCACGCGTAAACCTGGCGCAAAGCAACCACAGAACAGCTGCAGGTCACACCTGTGCTACTGCTGAGCACAGCAAACAACATCCCAGCAAACCACCTGCACAAGGAGTGCAATTACATTTTCAGTACAACGTGCACAGGACTTTCCTGACTGAACACACATCTCATACAGTGTGCATTCCTTCCCCCAGCCACTGAGGAGCCACAGAGCACAGCACTGGGGAGGCTGCCGCAGGAAAACAAACTGCTACAGTAAACGTCAACATTCCTAACCCCCACTCTGAAAACCCACTGCCTCTGAGTCACAGAGCTGAGGGTAGAGAGGCCAGCTGGGTTACAGGTATGGAAATACTTATTGGATGACATGTATCCGTCATGCCAGGAAGGGCTCTTGTTTACCACCTCAACATTTAGCTCCAAGCTCTCCTGAGATTTTTCAGATTAGAAATAAAACTTGCAGTTAACACCTATATTCCAATATACACATACATTTTAAAAAACTATTAAATCACTTAATCACCTTAGTTACTGTATTAAAAATTACAAGCATTTCACTGCTGTTTGTTTCTTGAATCCAATTGGATTTTACACTGGTTACATTTATTAACCTAAAAATACTACATTTTCTATGACTAAGCAAGAATCCTGAAAAGTGTGTTTTTGATGACTCTTAGCACATTTTGAAATAGTCTTGTGCATCAGGTACTTCGATCTCTAATCAAGAACCTCAACAAGTACCTAGGTACTAGTTGAACATTTTCTCAACAGTCAAAATAATAAATGCTGAGATAACGTGAACCCAGACCCTCTTCACCAACTCCCATAATTTCAGTGAAAACTTGGTTTTGCCTACCTGCCCTGTTGATGTCAAGGCAAGTGAAGACTGACTTCCAGCACAAACTTTTCGAATAAACATTCCTTGCAAGGCTTCTATAACTTTAGGTTTATATACTCTATTTGTATCACCATGACCAAGTTTGCCTGCAAAGGGAGGAAACACAACTGGAAGGTATTTTCAAAGGATAGACAACAACTAGAAGTACCCCAAAAGAGGGGTTTTTTTGGATTTCCAAAAATGTCAGAGTGGATTTTTAAAATTAAAACATATTACAATTTTTATAAAACCTATTCTCTTTCAATTACAGTAATTATATACTTGAAGAAATATATATTTACTATAGTCTATTTTAAAATTGAAATACTAGTAATAGTAGCAATTTTTCCAGAATTGTTCGTCTATTCACTGACCTTTCTGCACTGTGAAATCCACCCCCTGCTGAAAATCTTTTTTTTAACCCTATCATCTTCCAGGTGAACTTCAGATATTGTATTTAGATTTTTTAATAATCCCTTCCTTGAACAGCTACCAGACGACAAATAAAAAACAGAACCAAACTGCAAGGAGTACTGAAACTATAAGGCAGATGGAATAAGACAAGAATTACTACCAAAACATTTGTTTTACTCACCGTTGTCTCCTCCTCCAAATGACCACACTGTTCTCCCATCTTTGGACAGAGCTATCGTGTGTGAACTGCCACAGGAAACCTCTCCTACATTGCTAATATCTTTTACTAAAGTTGGAATGTTGCGGCTGTTGCTGTCACCATGACCTAAGGAAAAAAGAAAGAAGTATCTTCTTTTTGTGAAGATTAAAGTCCTGTATCTGTTTTGCAATCATAAGATTTTGCAAATTCCACATGTACTGCACTCATCACAAATTATGATTTCTGCTGACTTTTTGGAAAGATTTATAGTAAGGTTTGGAAGCCATCTGTCATAAAGGTAAACATTTAATCTTTACGACACACTCCAGAACACCTGTTCATATCTCACTGCCTCTAAAACTTACGATTATTTTCTACCTAGCTGAAAAGAAATAAAAAGAATTGCTAGCACAACTGCCTTCAATACTCGCTGATTAGGTAGCTAGACTTTTCAATACAGGGCAGCAGTACGGTAAGGGTAGACTTCCCAATACTGCACAGCATGAGGAAGCTGCAATAAGGGCCCTCTGTCACTCCTGTCCATACTGCACAGACTGAGCAGAGCAGCCCCTCAGCTGCCTTTCTGCAGCAACAGTTCTAATGGGTGCTTCCTGCAGAAACCAAGTACATTACAGCTATCACCTATTTTATAAAAAGTTTTATTTCTGCTAAACTCCAGAAATTCTGTGGATATGGAAGAAAAATGGAGAAGAAAGGAAAATTAGTATCACTGGTATCCATAACTTATTAAATATTAACAACTTCCTAAAACTCAATTAAATGTTACATTTAGCTACATTCTGGACCTCACCATTGTACACTCCAAGACCCCCATAGGGCATCAAAACTCCACAATGATCTAAAACTCAAGTAGAATGTTTCCACAATTCCCACCAAAATTCCAGTTAAACCTCAAACACAGAGTTCTTTTCTTAACAACAGGTATCCACACTCAGAACACCTACTGATTCCCTTGAAAGCTGTGTCTGTTGAACACTGTCCTCATCTTCCACCCCTGCCACTTGCTTGATTTTACCCCTCTATACTTGATGATTGTGACATTCAAAGAAACACACAGAAGGGAACTAAAGCCCAACTTGAAACAATTTTCTATGCAAAACCTATCGGTTCAACTGAACCTGCTCAAGAATGGTAGTTTTACACCAGGTATAGCAGCTCTACAGCAAAGATGATTAAACAAATAGTAATACAGGGTTTCTTGTTTCAGTTAAATTTAACTTTTTAGATGTATTATGGTAAAAGGACATTTTGGCAATTGCCATTCTGGCAAACTTAACATCAAATATTCTTATTAGAATCAGACCCTTGATATTATTAGCCAGTTATTCCTGACTCTTCAAAGAGTCATTCGTTCTACCATGACACTAGATGAGATTTATCTAGAATTTCAGTTTATTTAAAATGTCTACTGTTTACACTCCAGTGGCATTAGCAACCATATATTCTTAGGAATGAATAAAAGCATCTTGCCTTGAAATGAAAAATCTTTTTTAAAAATATCTGTAAAATTAACTGCATTAAAAACTTCTAAGAGCCTCTGCACTTGTCAGCTGTACGAACAAACCCAAGTACATGTGTATGTGTATGTAGAGGGGACAATAAGAGAACAAGGCAAACAGATGTAAAAAATCATTACTAGACAGGAATTTTTCCAAAAGCATCTCATGAAATTTTCAAATTACCTAATCTTCCAAAGTCTCCTTCTCCCCATGTGTACAGCTCTCCATCTTCTGTAACAGCAGCACTGTGTCTGTAGCCCGCCGATACACACACAACCACCTACATTACACGCAAAAAGAAAGATGAAGTTTTTACACAAATCACCCTCTTGATTTGTGTAAAAGTTTGAAAGCTTAGGAGAGTCAAGTTTCAGGAGTCTACATAAACTAACTTGTTCATTCACATGGATCAAGTATACACGTTTGCAATCTTTTCTATTAGAAGTAAGTACATAAAAAGGCAAGTTTATATGTGAAACTACTAACAATTTATCAAGCAGCTTTAGCATCATGATACCCTGGTCTTACAGAAGAAAAAAGCAGGATCAGTGGATGTTTAAGACACTAAACAAGCTATATGTGAAAGCCTTAATGTTGCAACTAGCAAAATTGAAACTGCACTTCAGCAAAAGCCCCTGAACAAGTTTGACTCAAGACTATGAGAAGCTTTCCTGACAATGCCACTGCTCAAACCACAGGCCTACAGGCAACCATAAGCTCTAGTGTTTTGCTGAAAGCAGACCCAGCCTCAAAGAGAAGTTTAGAAAAAACACAGAATGTTTTCTTAGGATTTTATCTGTTCCAAACTTTACACAACATCCCAGCTGAACAGAACAAAAACACATGCTCTACTATACAAAACATACCTTCCCCTGCAGAGGACCCTGAATAAGTTTGGGATATTTCTGAGTTGAACTATTTCCATGTCCTAGTTTTCCGTAGTCACCATCACCCCAGCTGAAGACTTCCCCTTCTGTTGTAAACGCTAAAGTGTGACCATCAGATCCTTTTGAAGATGACACCTTTTTAATAGACCTGTGAGGCTCAAAAGTCAATTTTTTCAATGTGGACTGATTGTTGGAGTCTCCCAGTCCCAGTCTCCCATAGCTGCCTTTTCCACAGGCTCTAACAGAACCATCCGTAGAAATGACAAATGTACAATATTGTCCAGCTTCAATCTACAAAGAGAAAAAAGGATGTAATAGAGAAATACATCTATTAGATCAATCCAGAATTTAAATATAGGTCTAGAAGTCTGTATTTTTTAACGGAATTTCAGGTTTCTTCATATAACATTATGCAAAAACTAAAAATAATTTGGATTTTAGCAAGCAGTAAAACTAAAATTTTTGGGAAATATGTTATGATTAAATCTACTTTCATAATAGACTATAAAGTATATAAACAGTGATTACTTTATTTATTTGGATCTCTTCTACAGACTATAGAACTTGTGCTGCATTCAGATCTCCAAAACTCATGGATGGAAATCTTAATGCTTTAAAAGCAAAAAAGACAAAGTAACAGCTTGATAGAACACTATAGGTTTTGCTTAATTTTAACCACTACCAGGCAGTAACATTCCAAAAATACACCAAATGCTAAAAGTCCACTGACTTGAGACTATAAACTTTAATCACGTGAACATTAAAGAAATAAGATTAAAAGCTTTTAAGAAAATAAGAACTTGCCCCTACTGGGAAGTCAGTGCTCAGCTGAGGAATGACCCAACAGGAAACAGACTAACATAGACTTCATTCCCTATAGGAATCTGTGCAGAGCAGGTTCCATCTGAAGCATAAAGGCACATCGTAAACCAGCCACAAACAGGTGGCCACAGCCCTATTTAATGGGAATTAATGTCTTCATACAGATAATCCTACAACAATCATCAAGTGGAAGGCTAAGTGGAAAAATCACATAAATTTGTTGTATAGTTGTATATATTAAATACTATTAAAGTATTTACAGTACTATTAAAAGAGTAATCCATTTGTTCAGATCATGCATTCCATTCTTGTGTATTAGTCTTTTGAATGTTTTGAAAGTTTTCTGAATGCATAAACCTGCTTTATGATGTCCAGTCCTGCAGCCCATTAGAGTATGAACTACATCAGTGACGTCCATAGAAACAATTCCAGAAAATGCACCTAAATTGTCTAGTGACCAAAAAGTGCTTTTACTTAAGTCAACACTGCAAAGCCAGTGTAGTACCAGAAAAGTAAACTATTATATTCTGGGTCATGCATCAGTAGAAGTGCTCAATTGCAACTGCAGAATCCGTGACTGAGAGCAGAAAGAGCATATACACTGATTTTCAGAAAGCTAATTAAGGCTGTTGTGTCAGCAGCTAGCCCAGTTTGGAGCTTTAAACTCAGCAATCTCAGGTGTGAAAACCACCAATGGAAAAGAACCTCTTAACCAACAATTCAAAACAAACAAACCAAAACCAACCCACCAAAATAAACTACAGTCAACTACACTTGTCTCCACAGAGCAAGTCAGGTAATTCAGTCATTCTTGTTACACGGATATTTATCTGTGTGCATCACTAAAAACAAACCAGAATGTTTTTCCCAGGCATCAATAAAAGTACCAAGATACTCTCAGTAAAACAGCCTGTGTGACAAGTTCTGAGCATCATCCCTTCATTACAACTTGACACTCAGAAATAAAGTACTATTTCTCAATTTCATACTGTGACTATGATGCTGCTGAATGTTACATAATGTACCACTAACAGATGTCACTCACCGTCTGTGCATCAGAAAAGCTCGGAGCAAGCTTAGGTTGAAGTATTTTCTCTTGAGTTCCTTCTACCAGCTGGTGACTGCTGTTACTACCCCACACATACACCTCACAGGTCTCCGACACGAGGGGAGCATCGCCTGTCTGAATGCTGTCAGGGCTGGCACATGTCCTTGAATAGTCTGAGGCCATTCGACAAACCTGTTCAAACCAGAGATTTATTATGCAGTAGCATTTTATATTTCTTCCTATACAGTCACAATGTTTAATGCACCTTTAATTGCCTCTCAACATGGTAACTGCCTAAAATACAAATCAATACGATCATATCATTAGTTTTCCCAAATGACTTTGTCTCACTACATCTTGGTTTTTCAATGTTTTTGGCTCTTCTACCCCAGAATAACTCGGCCAAGACTGGACTACACCCACACATGCACACCAATCACATGTGTGAGGAGGAAGTAAACTACACTAACTTAAAAGTTTTTTTTCAAGACATACCTCTTCAAATAAACACAGAGCTGCCTCATACAGAGAACATAAGCCATCAGATGTTCTGGTTGGCTCTCTCCATTGACTTCGATCAGCAGATGATCCCTAGAATGTTTAAATGTTGTTATTAGGAGAAACACGCTTCCAATACAGCAACAGTCCACCTGAACAAAATACATTTGGGATTTGTTCTTATCACTAAGCAAAAACTAATGGCTCTTTCCATATAAGTGTAAGTACACTACCTCTCTCCTGAGCTGTGATACCTGTATACAGTTCAGGAAAACAAAACTGAAGTCCCAAGTGCTAGTCCAACATTCTTACTGATTCAGTTTTGTGAAAGTACTCTGGGTTCAGAGTTAATGTCTCCCAATACCGTATTTTGTAATTAAATACATGTTATTTGTGTTTAAAGTGATAATCATTTTAAAATTCCTAATCATAATTAATCTTGTGTTTAAATATCTTTCATATTTTGGTCTCTAATTGTACATATACACCCCAAAACCAACAGTAAGTAAAGTTGCCCATCACAACATTTATTCCAATTCAGGTACTGCTACAGCCATGCTCTTCTCATGGACCCCATTCTTCAAAATATTTTTTAGATATTTTTTAGAATCCTTTTCAGATTTTAAAAGTTTATTAACAAGCAGTACAAACCTGAAAGAAAAGTATGACCACTCAACGGAAAAAGTCATTCCCTGTTTCAGTCAGAGCACCATGAGGCAGAAACTTGCCACAGCTTCTGACTGTGTACTATGCAATAATTTCATACCTTTAAAAGCAGTATTCATCTAGGACCAGCAATAAGCACTCAATATACATAGCAGTGTGCAACACTTCCGATTTAGCTCATTTTCTATCACATTAATTTCTGAGCATCAGCAAAACTACTGAACATCCTGAAGACATATAAGCAGAGGCCTAGGTGAATGGGGGAGCAGGAATGCGGAATAAAAGTAACTAACAGGAAACAAGGTGTATTGCCAAACTTTGAATTTTCTAACTTCTTCTGCTATGAACTTAAATGCACAAGTCCAAGTGGATCAAGTAGGGCCTTGATTCTTTCCCTGAATTTAGAGCATAACACCAAAATGACAACACAGAGATAGTTTTGCCATTTCATCTTTACCTATGAGGAAACAGGTGGGCAGGAAGGGAGAGAAAGAGATGGTGGGTAACAAAGCAAATACAGGGGGGAAAAAAAAGCCCCCTTTCTAACATATGCAGCAAACTGCCATATGGTGTGGAGAAACTCCTCAGTTAAGAAAGCAACCACATTGCAATGCAGAAAAAACAAAGCTGATTATACCTACCAGAGATCGTCTCATCTGGCTCAGTATACTCATAAAGCAATCAAAGCTGATCATCCCTTCTGGACTTTGCAGCAACTTGGTTTTCTCCATGGTGTTTACTACAGCTGAAGCACCTAAAGCCATTTCTATCCATTCAAGAAGGTATCTTAAGGCACCTCGCTGGGCAGCCAAACCAAGAAGCAATTCAGAAGCTAATCTACGACCTAGAGTATCTGCCCCAGAGTTTGGAATCGTTACTCCTTTAAGAAAAGTTGTTACTTGTGACAAACAGTCCAAACCCATTGCTGGAATCTTGCTTTCATTTGCTAGAGATAAAGGTGGTAAAGAGCTCACAACTTCTATTGCAGTATGGATAACATCATTGCAGAGACTGAGGCCAGGTCCAGCCACAGGCATCATCCAGCTTTGTCTCAGCAGTGCAAATAACAAGCTCAATCCAGTACGAACTCCCATTTCTATGAGTGCATCTGTGCTTGACCTCGGCCGTTCACTGACAGAGTGCACATCTGCAGATCCAGAATTGCTTTCTGGTGAATGCTGTTGCTGTTTCACCTTACCCTTATCGTGGTATTTATTAGAAAGTGCATAGAAGACACGCTGCAGCACAAGGAGACGCTTTCGAAGAGCTCCAGCGAACGGAGAGTCTGAGCACACCATCTTTGCCAGTGCCAGCTGGCTGCTAAGAAGGGCATCCAAGTAGTGGTCCTGTTCATCACTAGATAGAGATTCCCGCTCAAAATCTGGTAACTGAGGTCCTTTGAGGCACAGAACCTGCTGGGGCAACGGCACTACTTCTTTATTGCTAACTAACTTAGCATACAAGACAGAAACTCCCTCCCTTGTTGCAATAGATTCACTGTCTTCTGTGATCCAGGAGCTGTTTAGGTGTTCAAGCCATTTCAGCTTCACAGGTGGGACCATAGCTGCCATGCTGGTTTACTTCTTTGCCATTAGTCCTGAAGATGAAAAAAACTGTCAGTAGGTATGCAATATTATCTACAGATCTTATTACTTACAGCAGACAAACCCAAATAATCCTTTCAGAAGGTAAGCAGTAAAATATTAAGCACCAAGAATTCCCAGTTGCACGGTTTGACCTATATGTATGGGCAACTTACTTAACATGAGGTAAGAATTTTAGCATCAGTCTGTATTTTCTAAATCCATATGCACAAAAATTCACATAAAGCAAATTTAATTCTGCTAAGCGACATGAACAGCATTGAACAGATAAGGCAATTTAAGATTTAGATGTCAAAAACCACAAAGGTACAGGGCTGATAAGCATATCTCATGATTTATGTCTGCAGGATCATCCATGTAATGGTATAACATTTTGCTATTTTATCTGAATAAAGGATCACAATTCTAAAAACATACACTGAGTTCAAAAAATTTCTCACATACAAGAACACAGACTGATCACAAATCGTTGAGTCCAGGGTTCTTCTAAGTCTATGTCTGAGAAAATTTTTAAAAATTAATACATTAAAAGAACATTCTGATCCTAAAGAGACACTCAAGTTACTAATTTTAATGCTGGTAGCATTCAGAACTCCAATTCTTCAAGAGGATTCTCGATGTCAACTACAAGTTTTGCCAAGGTAGCTTATAGCTTAATATGCAAAGAGGCTTCCTCAAAGTGAATGTTTTCAAACCGCTCATTTTTAAATTATTTTCTTTAAAGTAATACTTTACCTCCTATTGTACAAAATAGATTTGTTTAACTCCTGTTTTATAATCACTAACCATGGATTACATAGGTTCTGAATGATCACCTTCTGTTCTTTGACCCTTTAAGTCCTAATGTATTACAATTTCACCAAAAAGTACTATAATTTCCTGAAGGAGAGTTTTGTGTCCTTTGGTAGTGTGAACCCTATTTGACCTAATTTCAAACTAAACTCCTGGGGGTGGAGGGAGTCTCTGCCATGTAGTGAAAGCCAGTGCTGCTGCCATGCCATTGTAGGGCAATGGGTAACAGGCAGTGCAGTTTGGTCCTCGTTTTATCTTGACATTTCACACTTAGAAAACATAAATTAAAAATATAAACTACTAGAGTTATGCTGCCAATATATCTGCCAAAAAAGCATATTATGTGCTATTAAGCACCTGCATTTATTTCAGCCAAACTTTCCCTTCAATAGATTAATACCTTCATAAAAAGCGTTATGTGAGTCCCAGTGGGCCTTACCCAAGTAACTGCTGCTGCACTACAGCAGCCTCTTACCCAGGTCTATCCCACAGAAACTGGAGCCACAGCTGTTAAGTACCATTCAGAGAAGGGAGCATTCCTTGCATTTCATAAAAGACAGACCTTCTGTTTACTCGCACCACTGAACTCCTGAGCAGCTCAGCCTCGAACTGACACAGACAGTTACTATTACACCCAGCAGGACCACGTTTAATAAGAAAAGGCAACACTGTCTCATTTGTCAGAAAGTATTTGCTGACTACCATCTGATCCTAACAGAAACGGTAAGGCCAATTAATGAATCGGTCCTAAGTCTGGTCTTATGTTCTCAACAGGTAAAACATGGGGATGTAGCTCCATTAGGAAGTTCCTAAACAGACTCATTCATGGGCTTTATGCTTTCACCAGCTACTCTTCTTTCAGAAACTTCAAAATGCACTCATGTACCTCAAAGGTGCAAATACTGCTGCTTTTTCTGGAAACTGGTAAGATTTTTTCCTTCCTGCCCTGGTATGCATCTCCAAAAAGAGAGACTGAAGCTTGAAGCTGAGCTCTTAGCAGTGCCCTACTCTCCCCTTCTGCAGCTTTTGGAAGAAATCTGTTGGCCCACCTTGAAAATAACATTCAGTTTCATGTGACAGGCAGAAGGCTTTAACCAGACATAAATGTTACAATGTACATTATATAGCAACAGCTTTAAAAAACTATTTCAACACTGGAACACTTAAAACAGTTCAAACTAAAATACCCAGAACTTTCTTGGATTTCTATTAAAAAAAAAAAAATCACCACAAAAACTCCAGCTCACCTGCCCTTATTCCTCCCTTTCTCTTCCTGCTCCTCGGGGGGAGGAAAAAAAAGTAAACTGTGACAATGTCCAACACAACTCATTTGTCATATCTTTTAGAACAACAGCTCCAGTTGAGGAAATCACCATTTTGGATGAGTAAATTTTCACATATATTTTACTGCTGCCTATTGGTAAGTCAACTAAAATGAGACTTAAAACTCACAGGTGAACAAGGATTTCAACAGTGTTACCAAATTTAACATCTATTTCAAAAGCTTACTCCAGGGAACAGTGGGGACAAAATGTATATATCAAACCCTAAAAACCAAGTTCAATGTATCCTAGATGTAGAATTTTTCTTTCAAAAACAGCAGTGGCAGCAACTTGAGCTGCAGAGGAAGACATGTGAAGGTAACTTAGCCTGCCTTCAGAGCTTGTTCACCCTGAGAACCACAGCCAGTGCTGCAACTGACCTCAAGGAAAGCTCAGGTTCATCAAATCCTCTACTGGAGTAAGTGCAAAAGAACAGGGAGAGCTGTTGTTACCCATCACTGCACTGGACAGCAACTGCTGTTTCTTCCTCTTACATCAGATGAAAGGGAATGTGAGGAAAAGAATTTTAAATTGAAACCTGTGGAAACACGAGGAATATAATCAGGGAAGGCTTTTGCCTGAGCTAGGAGGAGAGTAGAACACTTAAATAATGGAAGAAAATATTCTTAAGAGAGCTCTCTTTTAATGGTATAAGAAACATGGAAATTACCTGCAGCAGAGACTAAGGTTCTTTTTCTTTTTATCAGTCCATTGCTTTAAATGCACCCTAAGATGAACCTCTAACTTCCACAGCTGAATCCCACTGCAGACTGAATGTGTATCCCCCGATTCTGTCTCTTCAAGCTAAAAAGTCAAAACCAAGTACTTCTTGTGGTCTGTTCATGATTTTCCCCATCATGTAAACAAACAAACCACACAGCCAAACTGCCACTCAAATTCTAAGCTCAGAATCAAGTCTCCACATCTTTCAATAACGAGTAAGCATAGACAGGAGGAAATAGGATGCATTTCAAATTCAAAGAAATAAACTTACAAGCAGCCCTAATGATTGTGAAACCCTATTAATTAAATGACTGGCACGCATTTCCACACAGCCAAGAACTCAGAAAGAAAGCTGATGACAAATTTTATTACCCCTTTATCCATTTATTTCTCTTCACCTATTTAGTTAGATGATGATTTTTAGGAAGTTTTGGATTATATGTGTTTGCCGCACCTAAGGAAAAAATAAACACAAAACCAAGAGCCTGCAAATGTTTGTCAGGAAGATAGAGTAAATACTAATAATAACTGATACACATAAGATCTTCCCTTTTGAGTAAAAATAGGGAAAAAGAGGAACGTTGAAGAGATACTTCAGGGAAAGCATGCAGTTTTCAGTGGCCTAGCAAATAATTTTAAAGAATTTAAAATATGCTGTGTTATTAAAGAGTTTGTTTTTTCTTATATAGGAATCAATTCAGCCTGCAACCACCAGCTAATTTGTACAGGTCACTTAAAATATTAATTTTTATGGTGGAAGCTTGTCTACAATAACTAATAAATTACATGCATTACATGCAAAGTGTGGACTGTTGCAAGTCATTATTAAATAAATACAACAGACTATTAGGCATATTAAAATTAAAATTAAGTCTGTATCAGTAATGAACTAGGCCAAACAGCCAATTCTTCCACTGAGAAAAACTGCATCTTTTTTTAAGAAAAAGAACTATTCCCCTATCTCAAACAAGAATAAAATAAGAGACTGGAGATGCACCTAACTATATTTACAAGTTATTTCCATGAAACAGAAATCAATTATGAGGAGATAAACTACAGAAAGAGGAATTTGACCTTGTCATTAATCCCAGCTTGCTTATTTCACATATACAATATATTCATATATATTCTTCTTATTATATATTATTATATTCATATATTCTTATTTCATATATACAATACCAAGCCACTGAATGAACACCTTAATGTACAACTGACTAGGAGATACAGCAAAATAGGTATTCCACTATAAACGTTTCAATATTTATATATATGCACGTATATTCATATTTTGGTATTTATATTAGATACTAAAATATCTGTTTCATGTATACATGTCTGGAGCACAAGTAATCTTTCAGCAACAATTATTTCTTTTCAAAGGGGAATAATTCTTGCAAAGCATTTCAGTTAACATCAAAGTGAATTTATCAAGAAAATTATGTAGAATTTTTTTGTATTTTTATGAAGTGATGTACATAAGGTAAAATAGGACTGAGAAGTCACAGTAAATTTTCCAGCCACTTACCACCATCTCCTAAATTAGCTATGGAAAAAGATTTTTCTAGAAAGGGAACAAAGCAAACACAAAAGATTTCTCATAAATCCACTTGGTTGGCTCAGGCATGGAGACTGTCACACCTCTAAGAACAAATATTTTTTTCAGATTTTTACTACAGATGCAGGAAACCAAGAAGTTTTTTGGTCTTCTCACTTTGAGGTAAGTGGGACAGCTTTGACCACCTCAAATGCAAGAGTAAGAACCCACAAAGGAGGGGAAAAAACATTTTCTACTAAAAACATAACTACTAAAGAAGTTAAAACGGAAATTCTCAACTTCAACACAGTCAAAGCAGTGAGGACTTTGGAAACTGCCCCAAATATTCCTATATTCTAAGGGCACGGGGGGAATGAGAATAATTTACAAAGGGGTTGAAGTTTAAAGTCTGTCAAGTTATAAAGTTCCCATTTCTGAGTCCAGCAGGAAAGACAGGTCTTGGACAGAATACACACACTTCCCCTAAGAAATTTCCAGGGTCTTCCCTTTCTATGTCAGCTCAGAAATTATGGGAGATACTTGAATTTGTCACCCAAGAACCACCTCCATGCAGCCAACAAATTTATCCTAATATAAGTAAACAGGAAGCTCCCTTCTAGGGTTAGATTTTAAAAATGCTTAGAAATTTAAAAAGCTCCTCAGAAGTTGCAGTGTGTAGATCTAAGAGAAAGATTGGTAGGACAATTTAAAGAAAGGTGAAGATTGGGCAGAAGCTGTACAGTGTGGCTACATCACACTCTGTAGCTCCTTTTGAGGAGATCAAGGAAGATCAGGAACAGCTCAAGGCAATTCCAGAGAGGTAACACTGAATTCCTGCAGGAAGGGATGCAAGTATGAAAGTCATGACAAGAAAATATTGAGGGGTTCTTGTTCTGTTTTAAAGAAAGTTGTAGAAAAGTCCATTAAAAAGCAGAATTATTATCTTGCTGTTTTAAGTAGAGAGTGTAAGAGCACAGTTTCCCCACAAAATACATTTTGCTTTTTCAGTCCTTAGCACACACACTCAACAACAGACAGACACCTTCGAAACATGTGGAAGGGAGGAGATTATTTTAGGCCTTTTTTTTTTCTTTTTCCCCCAAAACAACATCATCTCCAACACAGTGGCTCTACCTCATTGCCAAATGCAGGTAATCACTGGTATTCCAGCAAGAATAATACAAGTCCATAGAATAGGAGGAAGAAGGTGCAACTGCTGCTCAGGCTGTGAAAAGGAAAATCTGAACAATCAGCTCAGAAATGTAGGTAGATCTTGAAGCACAGTGATTTCCCATTGCTTGTACAAACCTGAATCTTCCTGGTTGTTATTTTACAGCTTTGTGCTTTCCTCCCCGTAAAAGGTCCAAAGAAGTAAACATTGTAATACAGCGATAAAAAGCAATTGATCTTACATAAAGTGTTGTCAAATGAACATTGCAAACAAGGGGAATGTATTTTAACCTAACCTTCAAGCTAGGCAGAAGTACTCTTAGTCCATGGAGATTTTCAAACATACAAATTTGCATAAAATTATATGCAGTATCTTTAATCGGTATAAAGAAAACCATTTTCTTAAATCAGTCACACTAGCACACACACTGAAGATACAACAAGGACAGAATTTAACAAAACTACATACTACCACATTTTTCTTTATAACTTGCCCTGACTACAGCAGAAATCATGCACACACAAAGACAATTATTCTGACAGAAGCAAAGTGCTTAGGCTCTTAGAACTCCTAAAAAAGTAGCTGAAAGCTTTATTTTCTGCAAAGCTCTTGAAAAACTGCACCTATAAAGCTGTAAGCATTGTATGTCCTAAAAATCAAAAGTTTTCTCAGAGGAAAAATAAACCTTGCAAGCACTCACTCTCCCCCTCTCTGCAATCAGCAATTTCAGCAACCTTTGTCAGAAGCTGACTACATTTATTTTATGAGCACCTAATTACAAAAGCTTGTAACACAAGATGTCTGTCTGTACAGTCAAATCACGGGGAGGAAACACCAGAAATTAAATACAAAGATCTGGTTGTGAAACTGAATTCTATTCACTGCCTGCCCCTGATGTTGTACCACACACATACACAGAGCTCTTCACTGTGTGTTCATTGACAATGAACTTCCTGGAGTCTGCAACACTTCCATTTATTATTTTCAACATGAAGGGCTCCTAGAGTACCTATGTGCTCAAGATCCCTTCAGCCTGATGCCACCTCAGTGGTTTCTAAAAAGGATTAGAAAATTCAATATTTAGAAGATGGCAGCCAGGTCACACTACAGCTCTTGATGCTGCTACAAGTAGTTAGAGCTTTGTTTGCAACTGTGAGAAATTCACTTCTGTGTTGGGCAAGAAAAAATCAAGCATTTTGTGGCTCACACAAAACTCAGGAAAGATTTCACAGTCAGAATAATCAGGTAATTCTACTAACTCATTAAGAATGTAATTCAATTAATTCACTGCATGTGACACTGACTACTGAAGAATTTATTTGGGGCTGTTATTTTAGATAATTTTTGATAAAGTAGAAGTTCTGAGTTCATTGACAATCACAGCTCTGGAAAGCTAATTTACTTAAAATATGACAGAAAATCTAATACAATATGTTTCTATTTACTGCCTCACTGTGGTAACAGTATTACAGCTGCATTATGCAAGTAGAATCTCTTCACAGTTGCAACATTTTAGTTTCTTAGCATAAATACTTATAACCCTTACAAATTATTTGTTAATTCAAATACATGTAACATTCTTACCAGTAAACCAAAGTCTTTAGTCTGTATCCAAACCTATTATTATCTCAATATTCTGTCAAATTCCTAACCAGTATAACTCCAGAGCTGAATGTGGAATTCAAGATACGGCTGTACCTTTATTTTGTGCAACAGAAAGCCTGTTCTCTGGTTTTGCCAAGTTCTATTCTTAACAGTTTCTGACATACCATAAAATGACAGATTACCTTAAGTTTTCATCATTCCAGTCTTTCATACTTCTCACAAAGAAGCCACAAAGTCCCAGTAAGAATCTTGCTTCATGTGCTGTCAGCTGATAGAGTGCAGCAATTTTTGCAATCCTTATTAGAATTTTACAATCTGAAAGTGCAACTAAACCAAACTGATTTGCTTCTCTTTTTTTCATAAATAAGGGACTGTATATACAGGATTTAGCAGCAGGTATCAGAGCTCCAAACAACACTTACAGCTTTTTACTTGAAAGGTGATTTAAAAACCAAGAATATATAAAGTTAAAATCTTGCCTTGTCATATGCCAAAAATATGAAATGCACAGAAATGCAAAACCCGCAAGACATTTCATACGGCTCATCACCAGGGGACACTATGACAGTTGAAACCAACAGGACATAATGTCGCCTAGAATAGTTATCTGTTCAATATTTCACTAGTGCCAAAAAGGACTATAGGTCACTATGCAATTTAGGAATCTTCAAATGTTCTTTTTTGTCTGTCCATGTAGTCTGGACACACTGTCATGACAGATGCAAGGTGAATGGAAGTCATCCAAAACAGTCATGGGAAAGAAAAAGAGAAAACGATAAATTAGAAAATACTGACATTGCAGAGAAATTACTACAAATTCACAAAGAATTGAAAGCAAAGAGACAAAAAGTGTCATTAGAAGCACCAAAAAAAGAAAAAAGGCAGCAGTGCTAGTAACAGGAGATGGACTGTAAAACATTGTAAAACAGTGCAGAAAAAATGGGTTGTGGTCTCCTACAAATCTGGAACGGGAAGCAAGGAAAGCAAGGAAGCTTGCTTTTTCTAACCCAGAAAAAGCAAGCAAGAACAGCTGCTACAGCAGATTATTCCTCACTACTGAAACATTACTGTGAAATACACACCAGCATTAATTCATGTGAACATCCATCTCCATTGAGCACAATGGCCACTAGCTTTCCTCCTTGTATTAGCTTCCTGCTCAGCAAATGGAAACTAAATGAATGACATCATTCAGAACAAGATTAATTACACGAACAATCATCAGCTTTCCTTTCCAAATATTGAATTCCACCTAACCTTATATTTGTTAAGTAAGCCGTGGTACGGTTCTACTTGATATTCTTCCAGTTTTAGTCTTCCTACGCGATTTTAGGTTTCCATGGGATTATTTATTAATTAATTATCAGGTATAATATTGTAACCAATATAACTCTACGCTTTCAGCTGGTCACAACTGGTTACTCCAAAAACCTTTTCCAAGACAGACTAAAGGAAAACAGTTATTTCTAAGTTAATATGAAATTAAAGCTATTTGCCCTTTTGCCCTTAGTGTTTAAAAAGAAAGAGATACAAAAACCTAATCATGGTTTGCCAATGTAAACCCCTGGAGATTGTACAAAATCTATCCAAGCAGAGAAGAAATAAAAATTATCATTGTTGTTCAGCAGACAAACTTAGAAAAATCAATTTAATCCATTACTTCTTCAGATGCTTTAAGGTTACTGAAACAAAAGCTGAAAATGCCAGATACTCCACATACACAACCATCAAAAGCAGTTAGTGAAGAGGAGCTGAGAAGCAGAAATCCCCATGCATCAAAACATCCCAACAAATTTGAGCAAAGAAGAATGCCTCATCTTGCACTGGAAAAGGGATGAAAACTCTGGTGAGGTTTTAGCACCACCACTCTCCCCAAAAGGTACAATCACTTGTACTTCTACTGTGTAGTTACAGTATTTTCAACCACCACAACACATAGAAGCAAACATTTTCTTGCAAAAATGACAAAATTTTTGAATGTATTTACTAGATGTATTTACTAAAAATCATTACTTAAAATTGAAAACTCAGCAACAGATAGGAGAGTGCAATATGTACAGACAGTCAAAATTCAAACAGTCAACTTTCAAGTTAGCTGTATGTAAGCAGAAAGATGAACTGCAGCCTTTAGAGATATATATCTATATATATAAAGGGGACATATAAGAGCAATGGAGAGATACCTGTTATCAGGACCTGTGGTGACAGGACAACAGGAAATGGTTTTAAACTGAATATGAGTAGGTTTAGATTGCATATAAAGAAGAAATGCCTCAATGAGATGGTGAGACACTGGAGCAGGTTGCCCAGCTAAGTTGTGGATGCCCCTTTGCGTTAACGTTTCCAGTTAACATTTGCATTTCTTGACTTAGAGAACTCCTCTTATAACTAATTGAGAAAGAAACTTCTGTTGTGTAAATTCATGCATTTGTAAGGAAATGTTTTGAGAATTAAATTTCAGTATTATCCAGTCCTGACAGCAAAAGAAAAAATTATTACTAGTAAGGAGGACTCAACCTGCAGGCTCTTCTTTATGCAGCAAATTAATTCCAGCTCCCAGCAGAGAAGATGATTGCTTGAGCCACCTGAGCATCCTCCCAAATAGCTTGGTGACATCAGGTCAATCACCACAGGCAATCCAGGCCAGGGAATATACCTGGCCGATTCCAAGGTCACAGTTACGCTTGCTGTTGATGAGCAAATCCTGGAGCCACTGGGCTCCAGGCTGGCTTTGTTTTCTTTTTTTCATATAAAGAATTTACAAGGGTTACTCTGAATTACTCTAATGCACAGCAAGCAGCTGCAGCACTCTGGCAGTTATTTCAAGCAGCCCTGTGACAGCAGAGCTTCAATTTCTGAGGGCTACTTCAGATGTTTTTAAAGACCTAACAGATACTAGATTTGAATGCTCCACTTGACTGTCAGTCACTACAAGAGAGACAGACAAAAGAAAATCTGGCAGCAATTCCAGACTTTGAGTACTTCTGAGAGCCAATCACGGGAAACACAACCAACGCAGTACTCACCATTCACTACCATGACTTTGACAGCAGGAAGTCAAGGCAACCATAAAGAATTGCATCCCACTGTTAATTAAAGCACACCAGTGTGCAAGATAAAAATCTCTCAAGTGACATGAACAGAGGGAGATTAAGTATCTGTACAGGATACAAGACCATTGCATTGAAAGGCTAACGACTTCCTAACAACCTATGACCAGAAATCAAATGCCTGCTCGACCACGCCTACCTAAAATACATATAATTTCTGTCTCCATTCTTATTTTTAAAATGGGGATAAGTGCATTTCTACCCCATGAGTATTACAAGAACAATTACAATAAAAGCAGAAAGAAAGATTGGAATATTACATGTGTCTTAATGTCTTAAACAAAAGTACTTAAACATACATAATTTTGCTACTCAAACACAAATATTCACATGCTAATTTCACATGCAGCTTTCCCCATCTTTAAAATGGTCCTACTCCAGCCATTACTGATAACTTAAAACATACAGAGCACTCCTGTAGTGTTTTCTTTGAAAAATAAAGTTTATGGCTCCCTCAGAATGGTAAACTAAAGGCAAAACCAACAAAGATGTTTAGTCAAGTCACACAAACCATTTCCTAATCAACTACTATCCATTTAATTAAGTTCTGAAACAGCAGAACAACAAGTTTTCACTGGTAAACTGTTTTTCAATTCACGTATTAAATGAATAAAAAAAATTGCTGCATTATCTTCTATGCCAAGCAGTCTCTCAGCAAAAATAAGTCAAAGACTTTACATCCCTAGCCTAATTAACAATTAGATAAACACCTCATTTACATAGTTTCCAAAAAAATTCAAACACTTCTACTTCCCCTTCAACTTACACACTTCCAACATCAAAAACACATTTAGTCTTAATGTTCAAAGAACAAAACATACATGACATATTTAAATAAGAACACAGGAGCAGAGAGGAAAGCCTCACCACAGGTTTGCACTCGGAGACAAAAAGCTTTAAGATGTTTCATTTTAAAACATAACCACAGTGATACAGCACCTAACAAATTCCTCATAGGTGCAAGGATACAGGAGACTGGCAAAGCCCTTCTGTCTTGTAGCACAACACTGTACAGTTCTTAATCTTTCATGCAAAAAACAAATTCCTCTCAGAATGAGGAAGCAGCAGACTGACCAGGTATACAGTCTGCCTTTCCATATTAAATACCTATTATATTTTTCCCCAAAACTATGTGAGACTTAACTCTGAGATCCAAGTAGTCTGCAGTCCCACATCCCAATGGAGCAGATGTGGTATATATGAGGTCTCTAACAAGGAGCATTAAATGCAGCACAGGTAAATTGAGGTTTTATTATGAAACACCAGCATAGAACTCTCTGCTAAACTACAAATCTGATCAACCTTGTTGCAGCATGGCCGGATTCAGAGGATTCCACACAACCTCGTGACACAATATACACGTGTACATATACAGATACATACAGGATATATATAGAGCACATGGTTCTAGCTACAGCAAATTACACCATTCATGAGGAAACTATCAGCTTAGATATGTGGCAACGGAAATGAAAATGTTTCAACTGCACTAAACATCTCCTATATACTGTGAAAGGGAGAGGGCATAACAATAGGATTCTGAAAAAAAAAAAAAAAACCAAAAAAAAAACCAAAACAAAACAACAAAGCACCTGCTGGGACTCCAGTTTGAAATGCAAAATAAATCACCTCGAAGTATACAGATAATGTTTCAGTATGGCAAGCAAGAGCCAGCAAATATGCCATGGGAAGACCGTGCAATTCAGATGATAGGTCTGGAGATATAAGGAACACGTACCTACGGTTATGCACACAGTTGATGAAGGCAAACATGACAAATTTCAGACTGATTTTTGTGACACCTGCCGGGTCCACCTGGGATGCACTAACCAGAGATACATTTAACACTTAAAAGAAAAATGCGCGGCCACACTACAACCGCATTCATGACGTTCATGAGGAAAAAGCACAGGCTCTGAGGACCTCAGCCGAAGCCCAGTGCAGAATTCGTAGAGTTTATACCGCTTTCAAAAGGCACAAAAAGCCCCCACGAAGAGGGAAGAGCTACCGAAGGACGCCCGTCCTTCTTCCACCCTCAGCAACAGGGCGGTGACACCTTACCGGCCCCACCTGCCTCCCCTTTTCCTCATGGCCGCCTGCACCTTCCCCCGCTCCCGGACGCCCGCGGCTGCAACTGCGGCCCCGCAGTGTTGTCGGGCGGGGAGGGCGCGGGGAGGGCGCGGGGAGAGCCCCTCCGGCCCTGGGCTCGCCCAGGCCTCCCGCCCCTACCCGCGCTTCTCAACCCCACGCGGCCGCGCGCTCACCAGGCAGCGGCGGGGGGAGGCGGCGGCGCTCGGCCCGGGAGCCCCGCGCGACGGCGGAGCGCGGAGAGCAGAGCACGGAGATCCCGCCGGGGGCCGCGTCCTCCCGGCCCGGATTGTCACAGGGAAAACATGACGCGGGCAGGGAGCCGCCGGTCTCGCGGGGCTACCCCGCGGCTCTCGCGAGAGCGCCGGCCGCTCCCCGCCTCCGCCCGCCGCCGCGTCCCGTGCGCGGGCACGCGCGACTCGCGCCGAGGGCGGAGCGGCGGCACAACCTGCGGCGGGCACGGCTTGGACCGGCAAAATGGAAGTGCTCCTGCCACTGGGAATGGAGACCGTGCCCAAACGGTCGGGTTCGTTGGTCTCCTGCAAGGAGAAACAGGTCAAGGAAACGAAGCACCTAATTTAGATGGGGATCCTGATGGAATTGATGTATTGGACAGTCAGTGAAAAGAAGAGAAATGGATGCTGCATGCAGGGACAAAAAGTGCAAAAAATACAGAAGGAATCACATTAGAGGACAAGCAGGTGTATATTAAAGCGTTTGCTTAAACAAAATGAACAACAATTAGTAAAACTGTCACTGAGGAACGAAATTCCAAGTCTAAAAAAGGATAAAGGATACAGTGAACACTGTCACTGACTTAGATGGTGGCAGCAACAATGGCACATCAAGATCAGGGAGGCAACAGAGGCAAGAAACAACACAATGAGAAATCTGAGTTACACCCACGTGATTTGGTAAAGTCCATACAATACTAGGGATGTCATGACTGAATCAGCAGACATTCAAAGACTAAGTGGGAAAACCGACAAGAAGCAAAACTGTGCAAGAAGGGACTGCATGTTTCAGTACATCAGCCTAACGCAGGAATACAGTGGAAGCTTACAAAGCTTGGTGATGTGAAATAGGTGAACAGAGAATAACTGTTTACACTCTCCCAGTGGAAGAGCTAGAAGGTAACAAGAGGAACTAAGAGATGAAAAATTCAGAACAAGGAAAAGAATTACTGTTTCTTCATTCACATATAATTAAGCTGTAGAACACCTTGATGCAGGACAAAATGTAGTAGAAGTTTACCTGGACTCAAAAAGAGACTGGAAAAATACAGGGAAGAAAAAAAATCCATCAGTTTACCAAAGACATCTCCTCTGGTTGAAATATGCTCCAGCCCACAGAAAGCCCTACAATATTTGGGGACACTTTACTCTGTGCTTGCTCCTGCCTTTCCTTCCCAAGGCATGGGCTAATGGCTGGCTCAGACACAGTGCCAGTGGACCAGAGATTCCATCCTATGTCCTTGTCCTATGTTTCCTGGATCTCTCCTCATTAGCCTTAATGATTTATTCTGAGTTGTGAAGTGTTAGGGGAGGTCCCTAAGGGTAGAGCTCAGCTCCCTGGAGGGACTGTTGCATTTCATAACACAAGTTCCAACCGAAATTGGACTAAATGTCACTGACCACTTTGGAGACACATCCCAGGTATTGATGGCTTTTCATTCTGCCCCCTAAAAGGCATGCACAGGATTTTGCATCAGAATAAAACCCAAATGCCTTGCTTTGAAAAGTCTGACCCAATCAAGCTAAAAATCACCGACTAAGCAAAAAGTCTCTGTTAGCAATTTACCCACGTAATATCAACGCACAGGATGATGGTCAAGACACCCATTTTTGTTCAATACGCTGTAAGTTGTTTTTTCTTTTTAGTTTTGTACCTCTAACTATAACAGCTAATCTTTTGTCTAAAATCATAGTCAAACTCTGCTGTGAATGAGCAGCTTCTTTGTTGATGAGACCACCTATGCTAAAAAATACCACCAAAAATGGGGTAAATTATAAAAATATCTTTAAGCATTCCTTAACTATTTCAAATGTCAGCTAAAGGATGCTATGTAAGAAATAAACTTTTAAAAATCAACAGATACATGAAAACATATTCAGTGCAGACATGTCCAGCAGATCTGCCATTCCACAGAAGAGAAAGAAGAATAAAGACACACTCAGCAGTGTGTGCTCTCCTCCATGTTCACATGCCCCATGTCCACATACATTAGTCACAACATGAAGACAAAACCTTGTCATTAACTGCAGCTTTTATGGCTAACAAGCTTCACCTGCAGTCAAGCATTGTACAATTCTCAAGGAATTTCTTAGGTTTGCAAATGTCTAATGCTTTTAAGTTATGTACACTCAAATATTAAGTTCACAAAACTGCAAGGTTTTCTGTTTTTGTCAAGTCTTGATCCAGCCCATCAATCACTCTGCAGTACTGAAAGTCAAGGGCTATCCCCTTGCTATTTGTCTGGATGCAGGTGGTAGGGCTGGAGGTGGGTGCAGGGGCTGTTTCCAGAGGCTCGCTGATCTCAGAATTTAAGTTACACTGGAGGAGCATTGCTACTGCAATGCTATAAATAGCATCTTTGTGAATCCTCACATGAAGCTTGTTTATTAGATAGCAACTGTTAATATTTGATATTAACTACAACTTTTGATAGGTCAAGTGACTTCCACAGTTTCTCCTTCAGAGCTGGACCCCCAATGCCTGAGGTACTGTTTGCATCTACAGCCAGCTGGACTCAGGAGCTTCCAAACCGGAATAAAACAAGTGTGTGGCAAGTGATGCAGGATGAAGAGATCTATTCTATCACCCTGTACTAAGCAGGCAAGTACTGTCAGAATTACTGAGAATCCAAACAAAGCAAACATCATTCTAGCCTACAGTAGCTTCAGTAGGTCTGAAAATAAGGACATAAATAAGGGAAACAAATCCACGTTTGCTCTGACACTACCAATGGCTATCACCACAATTCAGCCACCTCATCTGAGAGTCAAATATCATTAAATTAAAACATAGCATTTACATCCACTGGAAATTGCAGAGGCTCCTGAAACTCATTTGGGTACCTTGAGGACATACCAGAGGAAAGATGAGCCCTCCAGCCATCTGCAGCTATATATTAACAGGGGAATGTAACAAAAAATATTGAGAAGAGTTTTATGGGACAACCCTAGACATAGGCCAGGAATACCTGAATCACAGCTTTTCAGTAGGCAACATCATTCATCCTCTCCCACTCCTTCACAGCAAGCATAAGCAGTATTCAAAACTACAAATCTCAAGAGTTCAGCCCATAATGTCCCTGACTGCAGGACATTCATCCGCCACTTCTATTTCCCAAATAGTTTCCATCTTACCTTCAAAACATAGAGGGAGGCCAAGAGAAGGCCCATATGATTGATCATGGAGGTTTTAAGGGAAAGGAGGCTGTAGATAGTACCTGTTATGTTTGTGCTCTCACCTCTTCTTTGAAACAGAAATAATCCTCCATGATGCAGACCCTCTCAAGTCCCACCTACAGTTTTCCTCCTTCCCAGCTTCACTTGGACTAAGGCAGATTTCTTCCGGTATTTAGCTCTACAAGACCTGTTTCACATCAACGATTCCCTATTGCTTTGCATGAATTACTGCAATATTTATTAGTTTAAAATGTATTGTTATGTAATACCATCAATTGTATTTTTAATCTTAAACAATGAAGAGAAAGCTATGATAATGACAGAACAATGCACAATTTTACATCAAACATTTTTCTGACTGTTAGTAATTATCCTTTACTTTTCTGGTAACCACATTTAACTCTTCATCCTCTTCTGATCCGAACATTTCACCAGGGCTATGACCAATTCACTCTCGCTATTTTTGTAAGATCTTTTTTTATAATGCAGTGCCTAGGACAACACCCAACATCCAACATGAGGCTATGCTATTTATCTAGGGCTTATTCTTAACTACTTTTCCACAATGCAGGATAAATTTGGATCATTACAGAAAATGGGAATTTATATATTAAATACCTCAATTAACTGTGTTTTGATTTTACTGACTACTCTTTTTCCAGCAGACTTTACTAATATTGGCATGCCTTGTTGTTGTCATGGCAATGAAAGGAGTCTGTATGGTTTGGGATGTGACTCAGAAAAAATTTTATAAAGAAATAGGCCAACTACTACAACAAAGGACATTGAATGTTTCTGTGCCACCAGTTAATAAACGCTCAATGGAGAAAAAAAAAAATCACAAATCAGAACAAATGATATTGAACAAAACTTGATTGGATAGAAGACACCAAATTATTATTGTGACCCTCTCTTGCATTTAGGTCTCTGTGTGGGCATAGCTTTATCACCCCCAAGAGTAATTAAAATCACAATGATCTGCCTGGGTAGTTACTTAACCAGAACAGAACCCAGATTTGCTCAAAGAAGTTATGTTCTTACTGTTTAGAAATATGAGGGGTCTTGTATCATGGACTTACCCAAAAAAAAAAACCAGTCTCAAAGCCATCATCTCTATGAGGACTTATTCAAAGGCAAGGCTCTTCTCATGGCTCACAATTTACATGAGATAAAAGGCAAGTTTGCCAATTAAAAGATGGGGGAAGGAGCTTGTGGCAGTCACTGAGGAGGTGTGGACAGAGCAGTTGCAAGCACTAAAAAATATGACTAAAGCCAACCCACACCAGTCTGTGAAGTGCATGGAAAAATTATTTTAAGCTAGGCTAAAAATACTGTTCAGCTATGTCTTCTATATGTTACTCATGACAACACTGGCTCTTTTCCTGTACATCCAAGGTATGTGAGGGGAGCTGTTATTAGATGATTTGCCTGGACAATGGGATGCCGAATGTGAAGGAATTGAAATATATGCATCTGTGTCAGTCCTTAGTTTCATCTTCTGACTCATGTTCTGGAGTGACAGTTCCTCTGCCTGGAACTTCCTGTTCATACCAAGCTGAGCCATACTAAGTCTTATTTATTAGAAAGCAATCTAAAGCCACATTCACACGGCCAGCTGGCTCATACCCCAGTACAAATCATCAGTGCCAGATAATCAGCAGTTTCAATGCTCAAGATTGCAAGTAGTCATGTCACTTCTTTTCTTCTACTCTTGGACTCAACTGTGAAAAATGTAGGGTAGGAACCAGTCTGAAACAACCTCAAATTTAAGATCTAGTTCAATCTATGGCCATCTATCCCTTTCTTTAGCTAGTTGGTAACTTTTTCAAACTGTTTCACTCAGCCTAGCTTTGTGTCAAGGTTCCACACCTTGAAATGCCCTAGGCCAAGCCAAGACAGGAAACATTTCAGTGAACAACGGGGGGAAACACATGGGAAACAAGAGGGGTTTGCACTGGAAGACAATGAATGATAATACACTGAAAAGGGAAATTAAAAGTATTATATGTGAACAACTAAGTAACAACTGAATTCATATACAAGACTAATTCCAAACTAATCCATGCATGGGTATGAAAAATTTTGAGCATATGTGGCAAGCAGGTTGCTAGGACTTCAAGAGGATTAGTGATTCTCATTAGCTCACTATGGTAGCATCCAGTGCACGGCCACAGTGCAGCTTAAATATTGTGTCACAATATTACCTATATGCATAAACATAACAGAGAGTACTAAACAACAAAAGAGAATGGCCAATGGTCAAAGTACCACTCATAGGATTGGCATTCCCAGCTGCATTCCTATGGGTTGTTCACAATTCCTTTGGGGTCTCATGAGTGAATTTTGGTGCCCTGCTTTAAAAGCCCCTGTTGCACAACCCTGTAATGTGTCTCCACTTTCCACGCTTTCAGCAATACAGTCAGGAAAAGAAAAGTGCCTGTCACAATTGCTTTCCCCTGCCATGCCCTGTAGTCTTTCCTACTCAGTGAGCAAGACCTTTGAATGGAAACATGGAAAAAAGGCAGCACAGAGCTCTAACAACCCCTTTGTGCTTACTCCTGGAGACTCCTCGTCCCTTTGCATTTTGAGTGAAGAGGTTATCCAGCTTCCGTGGCCCTGGAGCAACAGGAGCAAACAGACCAGTTGCTCTTGTTAGGACATAGGGGGATAGACCCAAGCTCTGCCAAATATAGCATGCAAGAGCTGCGTGCCCATCCCCAGCAACCTCACAGCCCTCCCAAAAGGGAGCACCCACAGGGTTGCACCAGTTAATATTCACAGAGAGTTGCATAATATCAAACTGGGCTCAGTAGCAAAGGAACACTTGAGCTGTTCCAAGCAAGCACTGCTCTGGTTTCTTCAATGGAATCCAAGACAGGTGAAAAGTTAAGGAAATAAAGACTAAAGTTTATGCAATTCACAAGCACAGCATTGATCCAGACCCCATTTTCATAAAAAGAAAAAAAAAAACAAACTTAATTTAGAGGGCTTCGGTTAAGCAGAAAGCTACTTTTTCTTTTTTTTTTTCATTGAGGCCATCTGACCTTGACTAAATCCCCCTCGTTATTTCTCTCTGAAGTAAGTTACACATCTAAGTACTGGCACAGACTTGCTTTCAAATTAATCTTTTTGCACAAATATAAAATATTATTACCCTTTACCACAACTGTTCCATACAAGATCCTGTGCATAATTTCTTTCATCAAGAATTTAATTTTGTAAATCAGAATATGTTATCATTTGATAAAAGGCATTAACAAATATTAAACCCAGGAAAAGCACTTTTTAAATAATTGTGATTTAGTTCTTCTTTGCAGAATACAAATGTGTAAAAAAAGATAAGAGCTGTCCTCAAAATCCGCAACATTCCAAGACCATGATTACACACAGTACTCAGGTAATTGTGCCACATGGAACCTGAAGGCCTGAAAGATACTGTAAAACCTTTTGTCTGTACAGCATATTCAAATGCATTGTTTAGCATTATTAGAAAGAATTTCTTCTTCCACGTTGATCTAGATCATTCCTCAGAATAAATCAGATAAAAATTTTAAAAACAGATATTCAAAAAAATCCTTTTAGGGGAAAAAACCAAACTTACCCATTTGTGTCCCAGAATTCCTCTTTCTGAACTTGAGCTACAAAAGCAATTGCTTTTTCTCTGAATTTATCTTCCTTTTCAATTCTGACAGCGATGTTTCTTCCTTGCTCATGCTCCATTCCGCCATTCCACTAATTTTCCCTCCCTTTTCCTAACAGTTATTTGTCGAGTCCTCTAACTGCTGGTTTTTTTACTGACTTTTCTTTGGCTTCTATCTGTTCATTAACATTTTTTCAGTCTTTAACTCAAAGTGAATATTCTAGCTGTTGTCTGAAAGCTGTACAATGAGGAATTATCTATGTGCTTTCATGAATCAACAACTACTCTGTAAAGCTAAAAGGAGTTTTTCTCTTCCCATTGTTTTCACGCTTCCTCTCGTTCTATTTGTTTTTGCATTCAGTTTTTTTTTTTTCCAGCAAACACCACAAGACAAATAATACCCTCCCACACCTTTCACTTTGAGATCCCAAAATGTTTTTCAAAAAGAATACTCTTCCCTTAGATGGGGAGAAAGATGTACATATAGGATAGAGTTACCTCATCCCAATATGTCTAGGACACACTGTGATTCAGTTCAGCATGTTACCTAATACTCTCCTTTTACAAGAAACCGCCTGCTCATAGTGGTCTGTGTAGATGGGAGTGGTAAAGTTCCGAACTGCTTTTTCCTGTCCCACACAACTCCTTGGGCTGCTTCCACAACAACACCTGGCTGCTGCTGGGCAAGGAATGTGCCCACTCAGAAGTGTAAAGGTCACTTTCCAAATGAATACTGGAAAGAAATCTTTCACTTGGAGTGCTATCATCATCTTCATTTTAGAGAGTTAAAAACTAAGCCTAGACAGATGGAGCAACTTTTCCAAAACCAGGTAAAAGCCCAGAGCTCCTTCCACACATATTCTGGATTTGTATGTGCTATGAAGTCCTGGACTTGACAGACAGAATCATAGAGCAATCAACAGATATTTCCTCTTTGATACAGCTAATTCAGCCCTAAATGACCCAGAAAAGAGATGAGTTAAAACATTTATATCATGAAACATTAGTAAACTTCAGCCAATTCCACAATGAGAATTATGAAAACAGGTAGAAGACGATAAAACTGATTAAACAAAACAACAACAACAAAAACAACAAAAAAAAGGAAGTAAAAAAAGAGCAAGGCAAATACACAACAGACAATTTACTTAAAACCCCATCCTACATCTACTTTTGAATTTTCTCCAAATGGACTACATCAAGTTCTACATAGATAGTGTTAAATCAATTTAATTACAGAATCACATGGAAAATAACATTAAAAACCTTTCACTCTTCTTCCCAAGAGTGAAACCGAACTACCACCCAACACAACTTAGTAGTTTTCTCTTTTTCTTTATTTAAAAAAAGCCTGGAATTCTCATCACAGAAAAAGAAAAACACAAAATAACCCCAAGTTTTGCTTTGACATGGAAAGCAGTTCCATTACATAGAAATGTTTGGCTAGATGAAAAGAAAGCTCTGCCCTTTGCACAAAAAGGGCTGCAAAGAGCATCCTGTTTGACCAAGCTGGTGTCCTAAAGAACAGTCTACCAATACATCCTCTGAGTAATCTGCATAATTAGGATGGGATGTAAGTTATCCCTTTCTGAACTTTATGGATAATTTTTGAATTAGCTTAGAAATTCTTTGTCAGTTTTCTGCTTCCAGCTGAAGCTTTCACCAAGTTCCTACTCTCTGCTATCACATATAGAGTTTGCCATATCAATGTACAATTAGATACCTCCTGTGCCAGCCTTTGAGTGAGGAGGGGCTTTGGGATCCTTTTTGGTCCTGCTCTCACATTTGTATTTCAGTGAGGTTATTCAGTGCTGAATATTGGTGCTAAGAACAAAGTCCAAACTGTGGAATTAAACCTACAGATAGGATGGGTGCCAGAATGGCTATTTTTAGCATGGTGACATGCAAATGACAATAGGCATCTCTTTTCTGTTGCTGTGGGGTGTCACAGAAATAAAAACTCCTGTTGTATTTGGAAGGTACCAGGAAATGGTACATGGACAATGCCTAAGGATAGTGGATTGGCACACACCCACTGCCATCTCCTACACCTCCCCTAATGCTTTTTGCCTGCACTGTCCAATACAGTGACCCTTTCCCACCTCTCCCAGCTTCTCCTCAGTGTCGTTCCCCTGAGGCACTCATCCACTACCCTTTCTCTCCTTTTTAAGAACATTTTCCAATTTGTCCATCTCTCATCAACATGTCAACATGTGACCCAGCCCCCTACACTGCAAGGCCAGCCAGCCTGCAAATACACTTTATTCTAGTTGGCCTCTGCTCAGTACATGGAACACGACCAGTACAGCAGCTGCTGCCTCGCACTGCTGGGAGATGCATGTCCTTTAGCCTGGCACAGAGGAGCTCCGGTGAACACTGGGATCCGGTGCTTGGAAAAGCAGCGCGTCCCACTTCAGCGCTCATTTATGTGAGCCGCAGGCAGAGAAGAGGCTCCAGCATCGGCTGGGTATAACAGAGAAGTTGGGGGAAGCACAGGAGTGAGACAGTTTGGTATTTTATTTGTCTGCAATATTTTCAATGCCTGGATTCTAACTGGCCCACCATCATTCACAACCTTTCTGTAGGATGTATAGCCATACACAACACAGAACAAACTATTTTAATACCTGGAAATGCTACTCCAAGAAATGTCCTTAGCTCTTTTTCCATGTAACAGGTGTCTTAAAAAACATACGCCAAAGGAATTGAAAGCAAAACCGATGTCATCCTTTCATGCAGCAGTTGAATAAAACAATACAAATTAATATTATTGTTCACGTGCTGCTGAAGAACAATTTTTAAAGTTCGTGATTGAAGGCAAAACAAAAAAACCACAGTCATTTACTTTGGCCACAGTTTAGAAGCAATGCAACAGTCATGTCCCAGCTAAACCAAAAGCAGCAAGGCAGCTGAAGCAACATGTACAACACTTTCTATTACATTTGCACACTTCATGTAAGGGTGTCCTCCTTGAATCAAAAGCTGAAATGCTACTGTGAAAATGAGGAATCAACACTACAGGAAGGTATTGCAGAAGTATTGTTCACAGCAGCAATTTGCAGGAAAGTAATTTGGGACATATGGATTGAGAATGCTGAGAGGAAAACCCTGCTCAGGATTTGAAAGACAAGGTAGCCTGAAGAAACATTGCTGGGTCTTGCCTCCAGATTTCAAAGGACAAGGTATAAAGTGGAAAACTTTTATAAATACACTGGTATGATTAGTGAAAGAGAGAATGATCATTTACACCAGGCCTTTCCAAAGGCAGAAGTATAGTCCTGGTGGCCTGAGCAAAAAGGAAGCTCCCTGACACAATACCCATCAACCCAAAGTACTCTGCTTGCTGACTTTCTTGGGCAGAAACCCTGTGAGGACCTGTAGTGATACTGTCCAGCACCCCTCTGCCAGGACCCCTGCACACACCCAGCCTTTAGGGTTTATCTTATTATCCCATGCCCTACCAGGGAATTATGGGGATGAAACTGTACCAAAGCTGAGCACTGGACAAGAGATTAGGCTGTCAAGCACATGGAGGAGGGAGACAATTAGGCAAAACAATAGTGAAATAACAGGCAGGACAGGTATCTGCCTGTCCATCTTTCCAAGCACTGATGTGGGACATTTTAATTTTCAAACCAAAGTTCATTCCATTCCTGGCTGCCCCAGGATCCACAGCCATGCCTCAACTGAGGCAGGACAGGTAGAAAGTCTACAGCAATGAAAAGAGCACAGACACGGGCTCTTCCTTTGAAGCAGGCTGCTGAGAAGTATTTTCAAGTTTTGCAAAGACAGGAATGCTTAGATCTAAACAGAGAGAGGGAGCACAGCATAGGTCAAAGCTCCCTCAGAAAAGCATCTGATAGAGATGCATAACCTTGTCCTTCAGAGAGCTCAGGGTAAAACTTTTAATTCAATTCTAGATATTCTCCCCTATCTGAAAAGAATGGTTTTTACAGCATGAGAAATCAGGCTTTGCTGCACAATAGTTTGACATAGGAATGTGACATGGGAGAAGGACTGTAGGACAGTATAAGACAGGAAACAAAGGACAGCCATTGGATCCCAGTGGAGCAGCAGGGCACAGCTCAGGCATGCAGAAAGCAATTAGTGCCATGGGAAATGGGCCAGCCTGCCACGGCCAGCAGCCATTCCTGCACAACAGCTACAGAGCATCTGCACTGCAGCTTGACATGGTGCCAACCATGGGGCATCTCCAAACACACAATGTCACTTCATATTCTGGGATACTGGATCAGAGAACAAAAAAATACCACCTACCAAATGCCCAGGAACTTCTCACAGTAGTGAGACGTAATTTCTGTATCTTGCCTATGAAGTGATCAGATGCTTAACTCCTGTTAAGTTACAGTTCAGTAAGAAGTTAAGAAGGTTTTAAGCCTGTATTTAAAATTAAGCATGAATCTAGTCTTTTCATGAGCATGGTCGATTTTTGTGAGCAAGAGCCCACGTGACAAAACAAGTCAAGTTAATCAGTGTCTTGCCAAGCCTTAGCGGGTATTTCACACTATTCTAAAAGCTGCCCATGACTAGATGGTGCTCAGACACCATCTACAAACATGGTAAGGGATTTTAAGTAGAATACTGTAACAAGTTTGCTAGTTTCTTTTATATGTTAATTAGCTAAGCCATTTGAAGACCACATACATTTTTACTACATTATGTCTCAATGCTGCTGATCTTTAGCATTTGGATCAAAAGAGACCTTGGGTAACATTTTATAGCTCTACACATAACTTCCTCTGAAGTCACTGCCCTCAAAATCACTGTCCTATTTACATTTTTACTGAACAAAATTAAAAAGTAAACAGTGTGTTACTTCCAAAGTACTTAAGACTTAACACGTGTTCGGGTGAAAACCACAAGTCTGGCATGAACTGTACTGCCTGAGAACAGTTTCAGTAACATGCTGTTGCAACAGAGCATAAGAAAGCTGCAGTAGTCATTAGAAAGAAAAATTGGTAAGGAGAGAAAATCTTTACTTCATGCAATTAGAATGATACTAGGACATTAACATGACCTTTCTTTTGGCTGGCAATAGCTGTACATAGCTATTAAGTACAGGAAAAGTTTACTGTAGATAAATATTATGAAAGCCTGATTAAGAAGCAGCTGCACAAAAGACTGATTTGAAAAGTACATAAGATTTTATAACTTTCCAATTTTTTTTAATTTTGTGGTTTCAGATTTTTTTTTCTTTTTACAAAACTTCTCTATAATCTTTTGTTCCATGTTTCTCTAGGGAGTTGTTAAGCAAAGCTGCTACAAGTACAAAAAATAGGCTGGGTGGGATAAGGGGAAACCTGTGTGAAGGAGCATTTAAACATTGTTAGCTTTCCTTTGCTACCAAATAAAATGTCCTAACTTGATAACAAATGAACACTAGTGTTGATTCAGTACAAAAAACTAGCTTTTCATCTGATTCTTAGATTCCCATGACAATGTTGGAAGTTCATTTTGCTCGATTTCTGTAAAGTTTCCATAACTGATAGACTGAGATAGACACTGGTGCTAACCAAAGCCAAAAGAAATAACATTTCAGCTACCTCTTAATAATACTTACTGTACAATGGTTTAATTGAACTCCCTAACAAATTTAGATTTTTTTTTTTTTTGTTAACTGCTTTATCAGCCTTAAACTCAGGTGCAGAGATTCAATAGGGAAAACACCTCTCAGAACCCATGCTCAGGTCCTGGCACAGGTGTAATGCATAGCATAACAAGCATTGCCATGTGAGGTGCAGTTACTTCAATCAGAACCATCTGTGTTGCTCACAACAGTGGAGAGAAATGGAATCAGACTGATTTAGTAATTTAGGGGCACGTGTTCTATCCAACTGCCAGGAAAGCCCCACATGCTCATTTGATGATCAAGTAGGAGACATTAACAAAAATACTAGAATATCTGTTTTAAAAGGTGTCTTTTGGTCCCACAAAACACAACTTTTTCTGGAGGAAAATTTGTTTGCTGCAGTCTCAGAAGAGGGATTTTCACTGATTCTTCTACTCGGGAGTGGAAAAAAACCTAATGATTTTCACAAATGTTCTCTGGGTGCAGAGTCAGGAACATAGGCCAAACCATGTGACGACTGCTCGAAAAGTCTCCTTTAGGCCTTTAGTCACCGTTCTGGAGCCCAAAGGATTCCCTCCCTCAGACCTGTTACCTGGTGGGACTGGGAATCCCATTTGGAGTGATAAGAGTTTTATCACTCAGGGTGCTGCTTCTAGGCTACGTTTTGCAGAAGTGACAACAGAAGGAAAAGGAAATGTTACATCCACCACAGCGTCAGAAGAGTATTTATCTGCCACTTGTAGATAAATAACATCTTGCAGATAAGTAGTGCCTTGTCAGCAGCCTCCCCTTAAATGTACTGTACATTGGATATCTGTTAAGGGGGCAACGAAGGTGTGTCCCTAATAATCACCACTCAAGCAAAAAGCATCAGGACACTTCAGCTGTGTGCAATGGATCACTTACTCGAGATACTCAGAGCAGCATCTGAACAGCTAGCAGCAACCCCCAGAATTCAGTCCTCTGATTTTTCAGCATGTTTTATAAGAAGCTCTAATGTTCACAAACACACTAACAAGGACAGGTCAGTCCTCTTCCTTGCCAAAATTCACCTGCTGAACTGCTGATTCGTGTCTCCCAAAATAATTGTCCTGCCAGAATCTTTCAAAATTCCTGCAGATCATGCAGTTTATTAAAGATCAGGCATCCCTTTATATGAGGAGTAACAAGAGCAACAAAGGGAGAGACAGACTCTTCAGATCACAGCAGGTAGTAACTATTTTAATTAATTTCAATTACAGAAATTGCTTGAAGCTGAGGCATACAGACTGCTAGTACAGGTTTTGTCATGAAGAGCCTGGCCCAAAAGGCATTGAAAGTCATGTCCCAAACTTGCAGGCAGCATTGCCATTTTTGTCACATTCAGGTATTGCTGTGCTTTTATTTCGGTTTAAGTTGACAGAGGAGATTTTTATTGCCCTCTTCTGTTAGTAAGTGTTTTCTAGCAGCAGATAGTTTCAGTGGTGTGAGACCCTGCTTGGCCTACCTTTAACACTAGACATAAATTACTTGCACAGATAGTTCTAAAGACACATGGACTCGGTATGACACCTGGTGGTAAAAAAAGCATCTATTTCCCCACAGAAATAGACCCCATGGATTTGGCCCATGGATTTGTTACTTATCATGTAACTGAACTTACCAAAAATGAAACCCCATCTGAACACTCCATTAAGTTTTACTTTACTCAGTGGAGCCAAAACCATTAAACAGAATATATGTTCACCATCATCAATGGGAGAAAAAAAAATTCTTAGTCCCATTTCTAACAGTCCTTAGCCTGTTGATTTTCTAAACAGAATGAACATCTGGAATTCTTCCAGTGACTTTTAAAAGAAATAAACAGTTAATGCTCCTTGAAATGAAAACTCTGAGTGGAAGTACAGTTTAGGGTGAGGAGAACAAGGCAAGAAATCTGCATCAAAAGACAGTAAGAAAGGAACCCACATACTCTTGCAAACATACTCCCTTGTTTGACAATTTACAGGGGTGTACTTGCACATTTATCTCCATTCTGCTCCCTAGAGATTTTGTTCAGAAGTCTTTCCCTTCCAGGTATTCTTACAGATCACTGCTGTTTCTGAAGTGATTGCAACCCTACCTCCCCTGTCCCATCTGCCCCAAATCATACTTTCCTAGGTAGAATATATGCATTGAACTTAAGGTTTTCTGCCTCCTCAGCACTTATGCAAAAAGCAAACTTTTCATTTTCATGAAAACTGCATCAGTTTTTTTCCACAGTATTTTATGAAAAGCGAAAGCTGGCAGACTTTCCTTATGAACATATGGATCTCACTGATAAGGCTATCTCAAGCACTTGGTCTGTGCTATGGTATGCAGTCTGTGCCACCTCAGGTACATCCTAGCCATGTTTGGCAGGATCTAAGAACTCTTCCACTCAAAACAACTTTGATATGTGCTGATGTTCAAAACCCTTGGTGCAACTCTACAATTATCAATTAGCATACCCAACAAACTGCCTGCCCTCTGAAGTGCATTCAATCCCTACAAAAAAAGACACTGAAGAGCAGGGACCTGCTACACCAAGTTAAACTGAACAGCTGCAGGTGCTTTTCCCCAGAGTTTAAAAAAAAAAAAATTAAAAGCTTTTCAGCACCTCATCATAGCCCTCAAATCATTCTATACATAATAGGAAAACATTTCCATAATTACTAATGGGCCCTAGATAACTCACATAATAAAAAATGCATACCTGAAGCCTAACTCCTCTTCAAGGCTTCTTTCCTTCAGTGCTGTACTGGACCGTGGGAGAGTGTCTACCTCTGGAGGCAGCCCTGAACTGTCAACTGGAACCAGGCACCAAGCTCCTCCTGTGGGGATGGCCAAGTCCTTCATTCGACACAGCTAGCAGAGGTGATGCAGCTTCTCTCTCACTTCCTCTCTGCACTTGGAGGTTGCTCAGAGCACAGGAAGTGAGCATTTGTCACTACCCTGGTGTTGAGGGCTCTCCGCTTAGAAGGGGTGAGACCTCTGGTAGCCACAAGGCACACAAGGACCACTTCTGTATTTTAGCTGAAATGCCTTAAGCACACACCATTGCTGGCTAAACGGCCTCAGTTTTCAAAGCAAAACAAGGGGATACCCATTGGCTCTGAGCATTGAGACACAGGAAATCACTTCTGGAATGGAGCTGCTACAGCTAACTATGAAAAGAAACTACAGGACAGAAACAAACTGCTTTTGCTCTAGAGAGCAGAGGCTTCTGAAGGACAGAACTGGTTCAACTTCACTGTGTGCAACTGAGACATCTCTGTGTGCAGAAAACACAGCTGTCCCTCCTGTAAGCAGCACTACCCAGGTTCCTCTAACTGCAGTCTTAAAAAATCTGTATTTACCAACCACAGCAAAAGCTGAGGTCCTTGCAGCTCCACATACATGACTATTTTTACTTCTCCATCAGTAACACCAGGATACACTCCTCAAGAAAATCAGAAATTGTCTTACATGCTCTAGAAAGCCCAAAACTAGAGATCTAAATAATTTTATGCAGTTTGCTCTGCTAACTGATCAGTCATTTCATTTACCTTGGTTCCATTTACAGTGGCATTATAGTGACTCTGCATTAATAACTTTGGGAGATCATATAGTCTCCTGTACATTATACTTCCTCCAACATTACGCATGTCAAATATAATAGCTCTGTGAATTCACTCCTTAGGATTTAAAACCAAAAGAAAAGCCCCAAATGTAGGTCAGTATTTGCATAACAGCACAACCTTGGGCCACAAGTCTGTTAAGCAGCAGGGTCAATTTGTGACCCCTGGCATGACAGACCATGTTTGGTAATTGATCTACCTCCACCAACTGGCTTTGGATCTACTTCAACTACACATCTGCCTGCTTCACGTCATTCTAGATATCCGACAGACTCCTGTAGAATCCTGGAAGAATAACCAAACTTCAGGAAAGGATCTAGAATCCCTAATTTGTTGATTTGCTCATAGGGGTACAAATCCAGGCACAGACAGACATTGTGCAAGGGACACTGCATATTTAAGTACTGACTTCCACTACCACTGGCTTGCAGAGCGCTACTGCGCCAGACTCAGAAAAGCCTTTCTTCCAGCTTTGATCCAGGTGCAGATGCAGGGAAACGAAGCACTCCAGATGACAGAGGAGCATTACATATTCCTAACTTTTCATGATCATGGGCTTTGAGTAATTCACATTTCAAAATCAGAGACTTCACTTGTTGCAGACTTCTGAGGACTTAACTTTATATGCTGCAGCTTTTAAAGGCCCAGCATGAACTAAGACAAGATTAAAGGCTCAGCACACCAAAACCAAAACTCCATCCTTGTTTTCTCTTGAATTACATGACTAGGACTAAACCAACTTTAGCATTTCCTGTCCTTTGCTAGCTGAATGAGAGGCTCTAAGCTAAAATTAGAAAGGCTTTTCCACACTTCAAAACAGTAAATCTAATTAAAATCAAATTTAATACCAATATATTACAGCATACTTTATGTATAAGAGTAAAAAGATTTAAAAGATAACTGAATTACCTAAGAGCTTTTTTTAACCAAATAATTGTTATATTAAAACAATTCACATGCACGCAAGATACTTAAAACATTTAACAAATATTTAACAAAGCACTGTATGTAGCTCACAAGGTTCATCCTTGGGAAAAACATATACTAGGAAATACTGATGTGACGTTATTTTTCTTAGGTTTTCTGTTGAGCAGATACATCCCATCCTAAAAAGGCAGTGACTGAGCACAGTTCTAAGCAGAACAGGAAAATGTCACACCTATGAGATGGATGGTCACAAGTTGTAGCAAACTGCTATGAAAAGCTAATGCTCAGTGATAGTCTCTCCACCTACCCTTCAAAAATAACAGCAAACTGCACCAGCAATGACAGTGTGAGAAGACACTTGTGCAGGCTCTGGCACAAGGAGTTGCAGGTAGAGCCCAGGTCCATCCTTAGGCTCCTGGATCACCCATGTTTCTGATATGGGGTACATGGTGCACAGGGCATGGTCACAGACCCCTGTGCAGACACCAGCCCTAGACCCACAGCCAGGTCACCCATTCCTTCTCATCTTTTCAAACAGCCAAAACCCATTCTCCACTCCATCAGGGCTCCCCAAGGCTTCTCCTCAGTCCACCTTTCCCTCAGCAAAGTTACTCACCATGACAAGGACCGTGACTTCTTATCTATTTGAAACCTTCACATTCTAAACCCATCAGGAGCTTTGCCTCAGGGCCAAACTTCTGCCCCTGAGCCTCACCAACACACCAGCTGGTCACTCCAGCGGGGGTGCAGGTCTGGCCATCCCCCACAAGCCTCCTACCCTTTGTGCCCCAGCTTGCTGAAGTTTGCTGTAATATCACTTCATCAAGCACATGGTCACTTACAGGCGATGGTTCCCTACCAGCCCTGCGCAGTAACAAGGTGCACCTGACCCTCTTTAACTCCTCTCACATAAAAACACATGCTGAAAATTATGTATTCCCTACCATCTGAGCACAGAAGTTGTTAAAGTTTGAACTTTATGTGAAGACAGAGTAGATATTTATGTGAGCAATACAGACTGTCAGCCAGTTACAGTGACCATACAGAAATGAGAAAGGGAAAAGAAATGCCTCCAAGTTCTTTGATTCTCAACTGAACACTGTTAAATATATACCTCCTTTTCCCTGCACATACAAATTACTTGTTTTACATACAAGTGTAGATAGGAACAATACCTCTTACTAAAAGAAAAAATGAGCAAGGGAAAGTAAATGCACTAAGACAGGACAGAGCAGAGGTGAGGGCACCAATAACAGAGGTGTTGCGGTAGGCAGTCGCCGGGCTTACCTCGCCGCCGAGGGTGCAGGACACCGGGCTGAGCTATCGAGACCATCAAGCCCCCCAGGACCACAAGGCGAGCCGGTGCCACGGCGGCGACTCGTCCGCAGGCCGAGAGCGGCCCTCCCGCTACCTGCGCCGCTATGAGCCCCCCTTCACTCCCAGCGGGCTGTCCCCTGCAGGGCAGCGGCGGCACAAACCCGCCCCGATGCCGCCGGCCCGGGCCCGCTCCCTCCCCCGCTGACTGCGGCGCTGCCCGGAGGCGCTGCCGCTTCCCGCCCTGGGGGGCGCCACACCTGCGGCTGAGGGTCCTCAACTCAGGCCCCGCTCCCGGGCTGGGGGAAACACAGACACACAACCGTCCTGCTTTCCAACATTTTATTAGCAAATAACAAATATCTCTGCTCTTTTTGACATTCTCTACTATTTCCAGGCACACACCCCCCCACATCAAAAAAAAAAAAAAAAGTCAGTGTTTCTCCTAATAAAAATTTATGTAAATTAAAAACCATCACCATTAAAATAAGAATAAAAATAGCCAACTAGCAGTACTTTAATGAAAATACTCGTGGGCTTTTAAGGGTTTTTTAACTGTACGGTTTTTTTTTTTCCCCAGACTATCACTTCATTTCTCTCCAGGTTCCCTACTGCAAAACAGAATAATACATAGAAAATAGATTCTTTTTCTCCTAGCAAAGCAGATTCTGTAACACAAATTCTTTTAATGTTCCCTTTTCTTCCATGTCGTTTTTTTTTTTTCCCCTTGCTGAAAGGAACCTGTAGGTTGTTGTTCGAAGCCCACTGGTGGGGAATATCAGACGAAGCCCTGCACGGAGTAGGACATGAGTGCTGTGTGTTGTGGCTTCTGTGCAATGAAGTTGCTTGGGAGCTGTGTGGAGTGACTGAGTCCCAGAGAGTTCACCTGGCCACAAAGATGACTGAAGACTGAACAGTGAGGTGTCTGTAATGTCTTTGTTAAACACCACCTTACATCTTTATAAAGGTAGAATTAGTAAGCCAGAGTCTCATACAGCGTTGCACTCCTCAGTCTACCTGTCTACTGTCCCATCTTTCTCAATAGTTGCTAGGATTTTACATGAGAATGACCCCATCTCCATGAGAGCACAATCCTGATCCAACAACCTAACACCTATTTTAAGCAGGGCTTAATTTTCAGAAGTGTAATTTACATACACATCCCACAGTCTCAAATATGGAAACCAAAGGTGTTTTTGAAGTCCAGAAATTCAGGAAAATACCACTGGCTTGGAGTCTGTTTGGTTTTCCACATCCTTGGGAAAGCAGGAAGCAAAATTTGGTAGGTAAGCTGGGCAGCTTTTTATTCAAATATATATTTTTAGTGTTCTGTTTATGAAAGATTCCCTCCAGACACTGCCATGGTTTAACACCAGTTAGCAACTAGGTGCGACATAGCCCCTTGCTCACCTTCCCCTGGCCCTGGTGGGGAGGAGAATTGTGGAAAGCAAATCTCGGGGGTTACTTTGAGATAAGAACAGTTTTTTAATTGAACTAAAGCAAAATATTATAATAATAATTAATAATAATGGAAAGAAAAAGAGAGGAATAAAACCCAGGAAAGACAAGTGATGCACAACACAATTGCTCACCACCCACAGACTAATGCCCAGCCCGTCCCTGAGCACTCACCTGTGGCTCCCAGCCAACTCACCCCAGTTTACATACAGAGCATGACATTCCATGGGCTGGAATATCCCTTTCACCATTTTGGGTCAGCTGTCCCTGGCTATGGTCCTTCCCAGCTTTTTGTGCACCTCCTCACCAGCAGAGCATGGGAAACTGAAAAGTCCTGACTTACGGTAACCACTACTTAGCAACAACTAAAATATCAGCATATTATCATCAACATTATTCTCTTACTGAATCTAAAACACAGCACTGTACTAGCTACTAAGGAGGAAATTAACTCTATTCCAGCTGAAATTAGGATACACTGAAACCTCAGGTTTCCCTGCTACTGCTCCCTCTTAATACATACGTTACTGCAACACTTTTTGTGGATTCTGTCTCAAGAATTACACAGAAAGTTCAGAAATATACCTTTTAATTGAATATGAAGAGAAACCCATGCTCTGCACCTCATCCCTTGACCAGCACACATATGTTGTGCTATGGCAGCACAACATATGAAATAAAAAGAAATTAAAGTAGTATAAAAATGCAGTGCCATATTTGCAGAAAAATTCACTCTCCAGCTTCCACAATTCATATATCCACATTCTCTTCCCTTTCCTCCAACTTTCGCAGTCCAAGACCACCTCCACATCCCTCTCATACTCATTCCTCTCACTGCTTCCTTCCTCCCATTCCCTCCTTCATTTTATGTTTCTTCCATCAAATACTATGTTCTGCCTCTCTCCTCCAAAACTTCTTATAGATTTCCTTCCTTTCACAGAAGTAATTTATTACCAACTGCATTTTAGTCACCAACAAGCAAGGACACAAAGTTACAAATAAAAGTTGCATATTTTTATTTCTTTCTTAGAAACTGGAAGCCATCAAAATTAAGCTGATAGTAGTTTTCAACACCTTCTGCTTTAAAAACTTAGCCTGGAGGTGACAAGTGTAAAGCCAAACAAAATCAGTTTCCTCATCCATCTATAGTTGTTTCTAATAGACTTGCTTTCTGATTTTTAATTCATTAAATGGCAAAAAAAATAGGAACTTCTAACAGCAAATACATTCAATGAAAAAATACCCTAGTCTATTCACATTTTTTGATACCAATTGAACAATACTGGCTTAGAAACTAAAATATTTAAAATTATGCAACTTCCCTGTACAAAGATGTTACACCAATAACGAAATGCTTATTTCCTCAATTTTGGATACAACTCCCTGAATAAAATACAGATGTCTGCAGTCTGGATTACATGTAAACAGCACCTCTACAAATAGGTGTTAATGAGTCTCCAACTTGCTGACAATAAATAATATTGACAACACTAACAAAGTCAAATAAAGACTATTTATTCACATCCTTTAGGCTTCTAAATGCTCTTTTTTTGGTAAGGCATCCTGTCATCATTCTGTAAAAATATTGTATTTAGGTGCTTGTAAATCACTACAGAATCTTTTTCTCTTTTTTATCCAAAAATTGCCTTGGCCTACCTCAGTGCCACAGTCAGTTGCACTCACACTGACAATGGGAGTTGTGGTAATCCTCAGCCAGCGACCATGGCCAGAGCACAGTTCTTGCTGCATTTCAGAACTATTTACTGCCAGGTTCACAAAATCAAGGTTATGATATGTAATGGCATTGTGATTTTCTCTTCAGTGACAGCAATAACAGAGTACTGCACGCAGCTAGCAAAACCTGTCAGATACCTGCCATCAAATATTTATGCTGTTAACAAATATAAAAATTGAATTTTAAAAAATCCTTAAGACTCACTAGCAATTTCCCTGACTGAAATAATAATGCACACAGTCAACCACTGTGCAGAATATGAATTATCTGCAATAAAAGATTATCGGTAGAAATCCTACACCCCGAGTGCAGTTGACATCAGAAATAGACTGAAGTATCACTGAAGCACTCAACATATAAAAGCACTCCAACTGGTGTTTGTGCTGTAGCATTTCCCTGGGAATCTTGATTCCCAATTTTCTAAAATGCTTAGTAGGCATTTAAGACAATCATCCAGTTGTTGGTGTAGTTTGAGAAGCAAGAAGCATCATACAAAGGACTCAGACGAGAAGTCCAAGTCTGCTGCCAAGGCTGCTTGCTTCAGCAAGGATGAAAGTTTCCTGTCTCCTACCCATGGAACTCTCATCCCATTATGATATGCTGCTTCTCCTCTGAAGAGGGGCTTTGCTTTGTGAAAGATCCTCACTGTCACTTTCAGAGTTTCTCTGAAATAGAAAGGCCACAAAGTCTCTGTCATTTAAATGAGATACCATGCTCTTAAACATGCTGTTCCAATATTATCAGTACAATCTATCAAGAAGAGCAGAGCTAATAGAGCCCTCAAAGTTTTGCTCCAGAAGGTCACAGGCAGTGCTGGAGTCCCCCACCCTCCATCACAGAGCTAGGCACAAGAGCAGTGAGCTCCCCTGTGACTGCTCGTATCTCAGTCACACCCCATGGTCACTGCCTTGGATCCAGACATCATCTGCAGGCTCCTTGCTGCTCCTTTACACAATAAATGTGCCTACCCCCCAGAGGGCCTCTCGAGTCACTGTCTCTCCCTGCTCAAGATTCCTGTCACAGTATAGAACATACAGTAGCATTAAAGACACAAATGATGCCATGGTCCCATCTGGTTTCCTAATCCAAGCCACTGCTGTCCTGTTGGGCTGTGCATCCATGTAAGGACAGCAGAAATAACTGCACAGTAGGACTGGTTCTTCTCTTCTCCCCATGTGTGGAATGCACCTACCGAACTCTCATCTTGTGTCAGGACCTTCTTCACCAGCAAGCGTGATAGGTGGTTGCACAATGAAACAATGCGGTATGAAAGCTGTGCAGAGAGGGAGGAAAACCAATTTGACCACACATACCCAGTGCAGATATATCCAAACACATTTCATTCATTTCCTGCCTGTTACAATTTTACATTCAAGCTCTATCTTGCCCTCTGATCCCATCAGGCTAGGGAAGCCATATGTGAGAAGGATTAAAGGCTCATTGTCATACCTTCCATCGCCTTCTAGCGTATTGCCTTTTGAAGTTTTCCATGTTAACAAGAGATGATTTCCGAACCAAAGCCTGTTGCTTGTCCACGGGCTGGAAGATAAAAGAGCAAATTTTATTGTTCAGCTCCCTTTGGTGCATAAAATATGCAAGATACCTCATGTGCACTGGAGCTGGCTGAAAGAAAGCTGGGGCAGCTGCGGATTCATGCAGGTAAAAGCAGAAGAAAAAGAATTAAATCTAGCCCACTCTGGACCTAGACAGGACCCTTTTCATCGCAAATAAAATCCTAAAACTGGTGGGTGCTAAGGCTACGCTTTCACTTTGTAAAGTTGCTAAAGTGCTTCTTGTGCACACGTGCCCCATCTCCCTTTTCTCTGGATGACATCACCGTAATAAAATGGAACAAAGATAGCTGTCATGTAGTATTAGTGACAAGGATACATGCTATGTGAAAAAACTCCAGCTTTGTCCTTTAAGCATAGCCAGAGTATGAGAACACAAGGCACTGACACCCTGGCAATAAAAAAATTGCAATATCTGATAATGGAAAAATAGGACCAAAGAATAATATAGATCAGAATTCAGATATGTGCCTAGCGCTTTGGATGTCAACCTGGTGTTAAGGAACAGATGTTCTACAAATCCTGACACAGTCTTTCTGAAAATGAAGCACATTTCAATTCCAAAAGTACATCAAAATTTGCATAAACCATAAAACCAAATCTGACAGATTGCGAGGAAAAAATGGTTAAAAACCACATCAGGCAAGAGTGAAAAGAGAAAGCCCAGGAATCAGCCCTTCAAAGAGTATGGACAACCATTCCAGCTGTTCTGATCAGCATATGTAGGAGGTGGATAACACAGAAATATTTGTACTGAACTGGACTGGAATGCAACCAAGCCATGCACTCAAAACAGCAAGAGTACCAAGGGAGAATGGAAAACACATTAGTGATGATTTAAACATCTTTTTAAACAAAATAAAGTGTTTGAGACAACAAATTCACTTTTCCCATAAAATGCTGTAGGTTTAGCATTTTTGCAGGTATCGCAGCAACACTTCAAGGAGCCAAGCTATCAGCTGGGCCCCCTTCTCATTTAGATGTACACACCATTTGCATTCAACAAAACTGGGACAGTTAAGCATAAAATATAATTTCCTCACACTGCAAACAGCCAGCATGGTGCAACAGGCAAGCAGAAATCAATCTGAAGTGGAAAAAACATCACTGGCTAAATGTCAGCTGTACAATCATTATGAAAAATTTCCCAGTGTCCTTTCAGCAGCAGAACCATCACCAACTGTAAATAACTCACTTTACTGCAGTCTGCTAATAATCATCTCTTCATTTTAAGTACCCTGCAAACCAGTGACCTTGTAATTCTCTCAATCATCAGGATCTATTCTCAAAAGCAGTGTGTGATTAGCCTCAATGACCGAGTCACAACAACATTACCCTCACCCAAACATGCTCAGGAACAACGTGGCCTCATTTAATGCTCCTTATCATTGTGCCAGTGCATTTGTTCATAAAGAAAATCGATATGAACAAAGAATATGAGATCATGGCTGAGAGGAAGCAGACTCTCTTCCTTGAGAACATTTTCTGCAAATTCTAACTCTCACTAGGCTTTAAGTCACATTTTAGGAATTAAAGCTCTCTTCCTCTGACAATAAAATCCTGTGTTCCAGTTCCCCTGGACAGTTTTTAATGGGTATTCCAGCTCAAAGGAACCTGCAGAAGCGTTCTGAAACAATAAAAAATGGACACATGCAAAATGCTCAATACTATTTGTCACAGTAGAGCCCAATTCTCGCCAGGTTGCCTGGGTCACATCCTGGCTATCTAGATAACTTTGAAGCTTTTGAAAATTTCACATATTGTGCCAAGAACAATGCCACAGAGAGCACATCCAATTTCCATCCTCCTTCAAGTTCAATGATGGGAGCAACAATATCCCAAGTGAATAACTGTTTCCACAATTCTGAATTTGCATCAGCCTCTGCAGATCTCTAGGAGGACATGGCAGTAATGGGTCCACTGTACTCTGCAAAAATTAGATGAGAGTATGCTTTTATCTTTTCATCTCAAAGTAGGAAACATTATTCTTAATTATGTTAGGACGAACAACAATTCAGTTTATTTAGTTCATTAACTTCTCTGCAAAAGGAGGAGGGGCATTGAAAGATATACTCTAATATATATATATGTAAAGATTCACTCTAGCTGGACTTGAGCTATTATCTCACTGATTCTTGTAACTGCACAACAGCCAACTTGCAGCAAATGCCCACAGAAACTTGGCATGTTTTTCAGTCACTAACCATCAGGGAACAACTGCATTCTGCATAAATAACTATTTATTGTGTTCAAAAACAAGATTGGTACATCTGTGCATATTAATACAGTACAACCAAACGACTTCTTTGAAATACAAGACAGCAGGGCATCATTCAAGGTTGGCTCAACTTTACTTTTTAAAACCTAAGGAAAAAAAAAATCTTTATAGCAAGAACACTAGTCTCAAATGCCACACCATAGATTAAGTTAGTCATAGCTTTGTAATCATTTTCACTGTAGAAAACAAACCAGAGGACTATATTATCACTTAGTCACAAATTGACATTTGCACTGCAAAATTACAGTCATCTGATCATTACAAGTTCCCAATGGTGTCTTTTGAATAGGATTTCTTTGGTACAGGACAGGAAACTCAGCTGTTGACTCAGCTGTCAAAACTTGTCTTTTAGTTTAAAATTCACCTTACCTTTTATGGTAAAAGAGTTCACCCTGCACAACTGGCCTAAACGCTAATCCTAACTGTCTTCATTGGCAGCCATTTCACAGAGAATTTCCACAGTACTAGCTAAATTACTACACCATTTGCTTTATTTTACAGGACAGATTTAACCTTTGCAATTATTTGTCTCATAAGGTGTATACAACTGCCTGCAGCAGGGCTATCCAACTGTTTCCTTCAGCCAACCAAAGATGCTATAAGGGGATTTTTATTAGTTTCCAGGCACCCAGTTTCTAGTACGTACAGACTGACTTATTCTTTATTCCACATTAATTACCTAGTAATCTTTGGGAACTGTAATACATGATGCAGAGGAAAATATAGGCAATAGCAAAGGCTTTGGCATTAGATGTATCCATACCACTGTGATAATCTTGTTCCTTCAAGCTCAGACACTGAACACAGAAAAAAACAAAACAACTTCAACACTACAAACCACTGCGAGGTTATGGACTTGGTCAGCAGCTTGTGCAATACATCAGAATTTCTACTTTAATTCTAGGTCATGTTTTTGTGTAGAATCTATGCACTTTTTTAACTGGCGTACATTGAAACAAGCAACAAACCCTGCATTTAGGCTGATCTCAATGTTTCTGATGGGACTCTGTCACATCAAGATTCAACCCTGCAAGGAATTCTTCACAGCAAGATCTATTTAACAGCTCCATTAGTGATTCATTAATATCTTTGTTGAAAACAGAGTCAAAGTTTCCATTCACACAGGCTTCATTTTCCAGTTGAAAACTGTTCATTAAATCCTGTATCCACTTGAGTTCCTCAGAAAGTTCCTGTCTGAGGGATTCATACTCGCTCTGCAGCTCAGTGTATTTCCCGCACAAGCCTGCGAGACTGGCACTGACAGCCTTGCTATCATCATGCAAATGCCTTTTCAGGGACTCCATTTTACAGTATTCATACTTCAGCTGGGACAGCGTGTGCCTCACGCTTTCACTCTCTTCTTTATACCAAGCTTCTTTCTCATTATAAATGGAAAGGAGAGCCTCCATGTCCTCCTGCAAGGAACCGTGGGATGCAGCCAAGGTGCTGAAACCCTGCTCCATATAGGAAATGTCCTCTACAATGCGGGCAAAGCGCTCAAAGTTGATGTAAGTGTTGTTGGCGGGCATGCTTGAGTGGCACTTTATGGTGTACTCCCTCAGTCGTTTTGTCTTCAGCTGTGTGTTCTCCACCTTCTTGTTTTCCTGGACTTTGGTTTCATCTTTCAGCTGGTGAGTTGTCAGACAGAGGAACCAATATTACTGAACATTTACAAGACTGCAGCAATTCAACAGCTCTATACAAAGGATGCAGCCTGGGCTTCAACAATGCTGGGAGATACTTTGCTCACAAAGATTTTCCTTCATGCATTTGATTAAAGAAACAAACACCAAACACATAAGCCCAGAACTACATGTGACAAGTAATGTGCATTCATTCCAATGTGATAAGTGCAAACAACATGGCTGCAACTTATTTTCATGCTATTTTTTAGCAATTAACAGTGTCAAAGCTATCAATATTTGTACGAGGAAAACCAACCACCCTAAAACCACTCCAATTAATGTTTTGGGCAATGCAAAGCAAAAACTTTCAAAAATCCTCATTAGTCATGCTGAAACTAACTAAATGTATTTTCAATAAGAGACTTATCCACATAAGCAAGCCATGTTTACGATGAAAAAATACATACAGACACACAAATGTAAGCAAACCAGAATATGGGGTACACAGCAGTTCTCTTTTCAGAGAAATTATATTTTCCATATTGATTGCAGTCAACTATCAATTCAAGAAAGCACTAAAGCCAATACACATTATATGCCCATGCAAACAGAGAAGAATGGAAAAATGCAAAGCCCAGTCCAATATGGGATACTGTAATGTGCAATAAACATCAGAGCTTTGTTACACTCTTTTTGAAAGTTATTATAATAAACGAAGTCATTTCCAGAAATCCAAAGATTTGGCCAGACCCAACCAATTTCCTCCCTGTACATCTCTTTGAGTCACGCAGCATCATAAAGTACTTAGGGAGCAGTTTTCCATTTAACACACCAGTAAGAGTGAGAATATGATCTCTGCTTTGCTCATGGAAAAAACCAAGATCTTTTTCTTTATTCAGTCTTACCGTTATCCATGGATGAGAGAGAGCTTCCTGAATTGTAAGCCGCTTCCTAAAAAAACAACACAAAAAAACCCCAAAGACTTGAATGATAAATACTTGGTACACAAGTCCATTGACCCACACTCCTCTCAAGCTTCCTATGAAGCATTTATCAGGATAATTCCAGGACAAACCCTCAAATTTCAGGGTTACGTTTCTCCCTGAGGAACACTGTTTGTGTGCAGTTTAGTTACTGTTCTAAACTTCAGTAGGTAACTGTCCTTACTCCACTCAACTTTAATTCTTATTTCATCAAAATCTATCTGTACTTTTGCGCACGCTTCCAGAAAACTTAATCCAACATTTCTTGGTTTTGTTCATCTGACATGCTTAGAAAATACATTCTGGCTATACACCCTTGATACATCTGTCTGAATCAACAGTAATTGTACCAGAGGTAATCAACAGTAATTATACCAAAGCTGTCCTTTGGAACACGGTATTACAGCACAGCAGGAGCTGTTGTTTCCTGAAAGCAACATTTCTGAGAGGAATACTGCAAATCTAATCAAAGTGGATCAAACACAACTTCCTTCTTCATTGTAGCAGTTTGGTGAACAGCACGTTAAGAGCACTGAGAATCAAAGACAGAAACACAGTGTTGCACAGTCACCATGTCTGCACATGGGATAAATACCAAAAGGACTGACTTTGCCTTGGAGCTGCTAGACCTGTGCAAATCTGTCATCAAACACCTAGTCTACCTCACACTGAGGCATGATGAATTGCAGAAATCATCAGTGAACAGCTCCTTCTCTCTTGTAGCTATTTTCTCCCCTAATTAAGCCATTAGAAAGAATCACAACGGTCTCACTTTCCTCCAGGACAAAGAAGGTTATGGGGAAGGAGATGCTACTTGTGTGTGCACTTTATTAAAAGCAAGAAAAACTAAAAAAAGACTATGGTTCCTGTAACCTGGGAACAAAGATCTACATAACTGTCACACAAATCCTAGGTGACTGCCACGGATACAAAGACTTAGAACAACTCCATATCAGCACATGTAGTGATTTTTCTGGCATTGCACCACTGGGGGCATATTCTGGGATGGTATCACCTCTCTGGAAATAGTTCATAAGAAACTGAAACAGTGGAGTGGTTGTTACCCTGTACTCAAGATTGTGCACATAATTTTCAGCCCTTCAGCTACACCCTATTGTGCCAGCTTGACTCAGGTGAGAATTCAGTCCTGAACATGGCATTTAGCTGAGGAGATTTGGCTCCTCTCCTCAGGGTTTCTGGGTGCAGTAATTAATTAGCAGCATCCTCCTGTCTTGCTCTTGACTGGCAATACACACTGCAAGAAAAGCTGTTTCACTTGTCAAGCTTTCACTGGGTTTATTTTAGAGACAAACTGGTCTTTCTGAATATTTGCTTACCGTGTATCTTTCACCAGTAGTTTCTGAATAAAGTCTTTTGCCAGGTCACTAGTATTGCTGAAAAATTCTTCATCAAAATCATAATTCACAGCTGTGATGTTGGCAAGTGTTTCTTGTTTAGTTTCTCCAAGGAAAGGTGATGCACCACTAAGCCTAGATAAGCCAGAAAGAGGAATCAGTTGGAAAAATAAACAGCAGAAGTCCCCTAATGAAATTAAAGTGACCGTGGAATATACTCTTCGGACATTTGTGGCTCTTGTGTTGAAGCAGCTCTGCCATAAAGGAAAAAACAGGGCCAGCTTCGACTCACTGCAGCTGTGGCTCACTTGCACTGAAAGTCTCTAGTGCAGCACTACTGCATGCACACAGAGAGAAACACACATATTCTCCTCTCCTGAGCGTCTCATTTAAGTCATTGCTAATCAAACTTCTAGAAAAAGTTTCAGCTGAGGAGAGTCTCTATCCCTGTGAATCCACAAAGACTACCAGGCTTCAGCTTATATAACCTTCAAGCAAATAACATAGTATTTCTGTAGTTTTTCCTCAGGAAGAAAAAGCTCTGCCCCTACTTCTTTTCTCTCTGCAAAGCTGCTGATGAGTTCCCTGCACAGTGGATTCAACCAAGATACCTTTCTGAGCTGGAAGCAAAAGACAATATATGATCAGAAATCAGGCACATGGCCTTGCCTAGGAGCCAGCTCCATTGGACAGGCAGGGTCACACTACTCAGTAAAAGGTATCCACAAGCAAAAGGGCTTTGGCTGCAAAAAAATCCAACTGTTTCTGAACAACACAAAATTTCATTCTCTTGGCACCCTGCTCCAACTGCAAGGACGTAATGGAGACAGCATCATAATAAAATGCCATTTAGCAATCTTGACTTAAGAAAAAGCTTTCCTCCTGCTTTGTCCATCTCTCAGTTGTGACTGTTGACCTTCATCTTTGATGACTCTGCACCTCTGCTTCATAAAACTCGTGTCAGAACAGTGTCATCCCAGACCCCTCCTGCCCTGCCTTTCCTCCAGGCTCCTCCTCCCCCAACACAAAGGGATGCTGACTTGCAAAAGTCTCGTTTATGGGAAATGTTATTTATACCCAGGAGATTGATCTCACCCCTTTTTCATAATTTTCTGGGCTATTACTGTGCTTATCTATTATGTCCAGCTTTGATAACACATTTTCAGGATGTAGCAGGCTCAAAACAGGACTGCAGCAAATTCCAGGGAACTAAACTGAGGTTTAGAATACTAAACCATTTGCTTACATGATCCCACTCTCAACAGACTTTTTACCTTGTCTGTATTGCCACCACCAGGTTGACTGGGAATACTGGGGGATAAGCAGAAAGTTAGATGGGACCACCTGAGCCTTTCAGCCCAATCCCCAGCTATCACATGTGGTTTTATCCACAGAAGAAACACTCAAGTGCATAAACTGCTTCCTCCCCCCTCTACAATCATACAACACCACCAAAGCATCTGACACAGGCAAGAGAGGATGAGTGAGGTCCTCCAGTTGTCTTTGATGCAATAGATTTCATCCCATAAACCACAGTCAGTCTCAATTCTTACGGAGTTTTACATGCTTCCTCTTAAGCCTTGGTTCCATTTCTGGTGGCTACAAACAGGCACCTCTCCACAGACCATAGGCTTTGCTCCAAATCTAAAGTTTGAAAACCTGCCCTAGGGCCTTGGTTTCTTCTCCCTTTCCCCAAATTATGCCATGAAACAGCTGTAATTCTACCTTCTGGGTCTTTGTTGGAAGCCAAAATCAACAGTGCTCTATTCTCTTATTTTTTCTTTTTTTCTCTTTGGGATTCAGTTTTGAAATCTGTGAAATGGGAGGATTCTCAAATCCTAATATCCAATGCAAATGGCTTTTGTCATATCCTGAGTCAGTGCCTCTAAACATGTATCAGCAGACCTCAGTAATAAAGGCTCTGCCCTCACAAACCACTGAATCACTCCACAGTTACTGAATTGAGGACTTTTGATCTCTACACCTCATGATGGCATCCATTGGATTCCTGCCATGCTTGCTAAAGTAAGTGGTATCACAGACACACCCCACTTATTCAGAACACTTCTGAGCAAAAGGCTGTAAAATTAGGAGGCAATACGAGTTGAAGGCATGCAAATTCCTAGTCCATAGCCTATCATGCAAGCTGATCCCTCCCACCATAAAAAGCATGCTCTTTTTTTCTGATCATTTGTGTGGAGACATTTTTCTACCTTAATGACCATGGCAATCATTAGTAGCCAAGCAGGTAAAACAGATCTCCCATGCTAGATGCAGTACAACAACTGCTGCCATACTCTGCCCCAGCACAGACCCCTCAGTATAACAGGAAGACCTCAGGAGCAGCTGGCTCTGTGCATCACTAATCACATGCTAAGTACTCCCACCTGCTTAACCTCAATTCCTAAGTTTTCCTCTCATCAAATAGGAACCCCCATTTTACAAATTCACCAAGTTTAATGTCCTGTCAATTACAGGTGTGTCAGTGCAGAGCAGAGTGCTGAGAAAAAACTAGGGTCTGGACAGTATTTAAATCCCTTTACCTGAGCTTGGGCTCAACCAACACCCCAATGTTTTCTTTGCATTGCAGAAAATAAGAGAATTTGTTGCACTGAATCTGATTCCTCAGACCCTACCTCTCTTTTACAACTTTTGGGGTCTAATTCTTGTGCATAGGCCAAGATTTATTTTCCACACTGAAAAGACAATCCTTTCTTTTCAAGCCTCTGTACTTGTCCTGACCCCTGAACTGTGTAGTGCAAATCCATCTAATACAAGAGTCCACCTTCTTCAAGTCTGGCAGCAAGTTATTCCTCTGAGTATCATAAGGAACAGCCAAAGCTAAGGGTGCGACATTCCCAGCAAGCAGTGTCCACTCTCTGCTCCCCAGGAGTCATAGGATTTCAATGGAAGCAGTTAGGATCAAGGATCACTAACCACTCCTGCAATTCTCATATCAAATGAGAGGAAAAGCATGGAGTGCTGTTCCTCTGTTGCATGCATCCATTGTCACACAAGCAGTTTCCAAATTGTCAAGCTCTATGTTAAAACTCTCAACTGCTTGTCCTCAGATGCCCACAGAAACTAATTGCTTTGAAAGCCTGAGCACATCATAATACCCTTCTTTTATTTATTGGTGAAGACCAGTTGACACACTTTTCTTCTAAAGAGAATCTGTATTTAAAAAGTATTCTGTGATCCATTTTCCCTTTATGCCTCCTGCTTACAATGATATCCCCAACCAACCTTTGCTTTACTAGCTTTAACAAACCGGTTTTTTTCTCCTTTAAGTTGAATTCTCAGTCCCCAGGGTCAACTTCTCTGCTCCTCTTTCAGCTTAAATTCACCTTTTTGAAATGGGTGATGTTACTCATGCAGAATAATCTAGACTGCTGCCTTTACAAGCAAATAAAAACTTCACTGTTTCCACCTGAAATAACCCAACTTGTTAATGGAACTGTGACATTTTCTGTTTCAATGCTCTCATGCTGGTAGCTCAGTCATTCCAGGAGCAATTAAGCCTCTTGGCTTTTCCATCTTCTACCATTTGGAACTGATAAGATCCCGTAAAATGCAGAAACGCCCAGTGATGCCGGGACATTTGTTTTTCTTCTGCTCAGAATGCCCCTCATCTTTTATTCCTTATTTTAAATTGAAAAAGCTGCAGGATAACCCCTGTCCTTTAGACAAACCCCTGCCCACCCCACGTGTGCAGGTCCCTAAATGACTGAAGGGAAGAACTGTTCTATACTAGTGCAACAGAGCTTTAGGTACATTTCTACAGGAGTGAATCTGTTGTACTCACAGTATGTAGGTGATGACTCCTATGCTCCTAAAAAATAAAGGACATTAATTGCAGGTGTTCTACATGACCAGTATTCTTCCTAATGTGCAGAATACACAAAAGTCAGTAGTAGCTGCCATAGAGGCAGGAGAGCCATTGTGGCTTAAGATAACTGCTAACATCTCTTACAGAATGGGGTTTCAGGGGAAAAAAATTTTTTACATATAACATCAAGTAATGTGGATACTTGAAGTCTCTGTGTATTTTCACTCAGTGGGTACTTACTACAGTGCACACATGAAACACAGAGGAGCAGGACGTTTGATTTGGGGTGACCTCTTTTGCCTGCCTTTCTATTACATAAGTACGCAGGTCTCCTCTGAATGAAGGGCTCTTATAAATAAAACTGTCACAAACTCTGCAGGAACATGTTTCCTTCTCAGAGTGCTCCTCTGCGTGGACAGTGGAAAACAGTTAACTCTCGAACTGACATCACTCCAGTTTTTCAATCTAATTTTGCAGAAATTAAATATTATTCTTTTAATTTAAAAGAATGTATAAAAATAGAATGACAGAACAAAGACTCATTAACTGTATTTGAGTTTGGGTTGGTTTTTTTTTTATTTGTTGTGGTGCAATGGATTCTATTAAGAGCAAAATAGGAAAAAATAATTGTATAGTAACTGGGAAAAAAAAAAACCAACATATTATAAAACTTACCACATGTCTGCAGCTAGTCCAAGTGGTTCATAGTTTACAATTTCTGGAGCTGTAAGAAACATTTAATCAAACACCAGCAACTGAGGTAAGAAATTTTTACCAGACTGGAGTAACAGGCTAAGAATTACCAAGAGGGAGAAAGGGGGAGAGGGAAAAGAGGGAAGAGGGAACAGAATACAGAATACATTGTTTTAATTTTACAGCCCAAATAGGAGTTCAAGTTCACAACTGTTCAGAAGAGATTATGTAGAGTAACTCGGAGCATAGTGCAACTCAAGAATAAGGATAAAACAGACATTTTATAGTAATTATACTGCAAATTACAACAAATAAATTATTTCACCACCCAAGAATGCTGCTGCTCCTAAGCATGAGCTTTTGTTTTGTTTTTTTAACTGGTGCCATTATAGCAAGTTTGTAAATGCCAGTCAGAAAGAGCACTTGACCAAGAGATTGAAATTACTTGCCAGACTACACTGCTATCTCTGTCAAACTCTGTTATCTTTATAAGAAACATTTCCTCATTGGAAAACATATCCATATAAGACTGCATGCAAGAGAAAAGAGCAAGGGTGAAATAAGTTGGAAAAAAAAGATCTGTGACAGCTGTGTTTAACTGGAATATTAATTCCAACTCTCTACCCAGCCCCCAAACAAACCCCAAAATAGAATCTTGTAGAAAGGAGTAGGGTTAACCTAAAATCCAAGCAAGACAGATCAGAATTATGACCAGTGAGGAACAAAAAGAGAACCACATGGAAAAATGTATGGGCAGATGAGGGTACTCAGCAGGTGTACAGTGTGAGGTAGTTTTATTTACAAAGCAACGACAGAGATACCCATGTAATTGTGTGCTCATATACCACAATGCAGAGATCTATTTACCCCAGGCAACAAGTAAAAAGATTATGATTTGTATATGCAGAGTTTAACAATCTCAATCCTGATTTCAAATCTCTAAATATTTATTTGGCAGCAGCCTACTCTCACAGGAGTAGCACATCTGGTTTACAGAAAGCACCTTTGCCTATTCCAGAAAAATAATGTAAACCTCTAGATTTAAGTGGTCTTGACAGAAATAAGATTAAAATACTTCTATCCCTCAATTTTTAACTTTGACAAGATGTCTTGACTTCCTCTGGAATTTGCAATATAAGACAAAGGAACATGTCACTCACCTACGAATTCCGGAGTTCCAAATATGTTTTTAAATTCAACTCCATCTTCTATTTTGTGAGCCAGGCCAAAGTCAATGAGTTTGATGTGCGGAATAGGGATAGTCTTGTCTAGAAGCATAATGTTTTCAGGCTAAAAATGATGAAAGATAGATCCATGTTATTAAAACATTAGTATCTTGGAAAGTAACAGAGTTTTCAAGTATTTTTTTTTCCTTTGCGTATATATCACCAAAGAACAAGAAAAACATACCTATGCGTAGCCATTTACAGTTCTTTTGATAGAGTGAGCAGGCAGCTGAAGCAGTTCAGATGTTTGCAGACAAAATGCTACTGCCCAACCCTGAGTGAGAGCTGCACAGCACAATATTTTTGCTAACAGCAATTTTTCTGATCTGTTCCTGGAATTTACACTTCACAATATTTGCTCAGTTGACTCTATACTGTATTGTAAGCCAATGGAAGACGTTTTGGTAAATGCTGAACCTATTCAGGGAAGGAAAAATTAACTTATCTATGAAACTAAATTCACAGCTGCAACAAGGCCAGGAAACATTCACTATTTACCAGCTGAACAATCCAGAAAATGTGAAGAGTTGGGATCAGAGATCCTAGATAATACATTATAGCAAGCTATTAAAAGAACATGTGGCATTCCTCACACCACTGTAAGAAAAAGCTGAAGCTTGAACTGTGAAATCAAAACTAACATGTTTAACGACAGGCTTTACTTTTTTACCAGATACAACATATTTCATAAAGTCCTTTCTTCAAGTAAATTTCTCAGCCTTAGCTACTCCCTACCATGGCCTGAATTCACAGGTTTCAGAGTAAACCATGGATTCAATTTATCACCCATGATGAGCTTTAATGCATTAATCTGTCATAATTTAATTGTAAATTCAAGGGCAGCAGTGAGTCTGATTCCCTGCTGGCAGCTGCCTGGCCTTTCCCCAGCAGAATCTAACATGGAAGTTGCTCCTGCTAACACATATTATCAGTCAAAGTTGCACTGGGAAACACAGAACATGAATAATTTATTCTCATAGTCATTGGACCAAGTATGTTTTAGCCTCAGGGTAACAAGCCTGGTTTTCTTCCATGGATCTAGGGCATTTATGTTCACCACATAATGTAAGCTTCTCTAGAACAGACAGAACAGACTGAAATGGAAAAAGTCACTATCACTACCTCATGGAGGACTGTTTTATTGCTTAGGTAGTATAAACCACTGTAGCTCCACTGCAGCCAATGGAGCCCTGTCAAGTGATGAGATAATGATGAACCATCCTCTGTCTAATCAGATCACTGCTTAAAAATACGTCTCTAATTTAACAGTTGCTAAACTCCACACCCAATCCTTTTAAAACCCAGGAGAGTTATTAAGTGAATATATAGTAGGTAATTTAATAGTCACTATCAGTTATATGATTCTTTACTTATGCTTTCTGATTTCTATCTTGCAATTCTTGCAAAATCTTCACTGAACACCTGACATTACTAGTATTAAATATCAAAATTAGCAGCTACAGATCAGCCAAAGCCTAAATGAGCATCTTTACCTTTAGATCAAAGTGAGCAATTTTCTTAGAGTGAAGGTAATTCACACCATCCAAGATCTGCTTGATGAACCTGGTTGCTTCCTCTTCATTCAAAGATTCCTTCTCTGCCAGGAAGTCAAAAAGTTCTCCTCCAGAAACCCTGCAAAACACACCAAAAAACATCCTGTTGTCTCCTGCACTGTAATCCATAACGTGTAAGAACTGAAAACTAAAGCAGCAAAGAACCTCAATACAGTCGGAAAAAGTTAACTCGTGCAGACAATCTCAAGTTTTGTGTTCTGGTCCCAGGTGTGCCCAAACTTCCTTTTGGCTTCAGCTCTCTTCCCTGTAAATTAAGGACTGGCTTTTCCATTGATGCTACAAGGATCACAAAGGATTAAAATCAGAGTTACATTGTTTGCTGAATCCCCAGACATGCACCTACTTCAAAAGGTCAACTTAACCACTTCAACTGCTATTTTTCAACATTTTCATTTTGTATGAACAAGTTTTAAGAGTCAACAACTGCTGAAGCATTACTTTTCTTAGCGGTTGCCATCAGAACCTAAGGTAGTAAAATGTGCCAACAGAATCTCTTTTTGTTTCAGAACAGCCATTACCCTGTTCTGCTACAGGTTCTTGCCTGATATAACTAACAGGAAAGAATTTCTTTGGTGCTGAAGTTTTTAAGAAGAAAGCAGATTATAGCAGGCTGGAAGGTACCAAAACCAGTTTTCCCAAATCAAGGAAGTGCTCTTAGTTACTATGAGTTTTCTCATCAAAAATGAAATCCATTCCACCCTTATTAGTATGTAAGTCTTATTTTAATTTCTGTGCCTTCTATGGAGAGTTCCAATGCTATTTTTTTGTTTATCTGAAGCAAGATTCTTGTTCATGTCTCTGCTCACCACCAGTTGTGGTGGTGTTTTCTTCCCAAGCCTAAAGACTTTGACTCTATGTATCAGAAGGCTTAAGATAGTTTTATTATATTTGGTTCCATGTTCCAGGCCCGAGGCTTACTGCTTCGTATATTGCAGCCTGGTACAAGAATGCTCTGCTTAGTGCAGAATGCTTCTGTGTCTTATACCAAAGTGAGGAGCTGATAACTAAGACCAGCACCCTCCCACACCAGACAGAGAGAGATAGAGAGAAAACCACCAGTTGTGTGGCCTTGAGCAGGACACAACAGAGAGGTGTTTACAAAATCTTCTCTTTGAGAGTGTGATGTTTCTCTTGGGAACAAAACCTAGCAGGCCTGAAGAAATTCATAAAATGTCAAGATGACACAAACTGACCTAAATATTGAATCAGGCATTGTTTGCGGCTATTATTCATTATTATGTTTACATTTACTGTTGCCAGTTCACACTGTCATTAATATTATTGGTTTATTCTCATTCAGATTCACTTCTGGGGGCACCCACAAAACAGTTGTTACTCTTGGGTACAGGTGCGCCACCACCTGTGCTCAGAGTGCAAGCAAAAGACCTGAGAGACCGTACTTGGCCCTGTTGCCCAATTAACTGCCTGTCAAAACACTGGCAGGTCAAAATGCTTTGAGTTCCTCAGGTGCTGCGAGACACAGATAAGTCAGATCACACTGGGTGCTCCAGAAGTCTTTGGGAATTGTTCCTCTGACCCCAGGCTCCTACAGAACACTGGTGGTGACAACATGGTGATTCCCTACTCTGCCTCTTTCAGAGGAAGGTACTGTCAACAGCTAAAAAACCTACAAGGACAAGTCCACTGCAAGCAAGACCAGCATGTCAAAAGCCACAAAGACATTGGGTTTGTGTCTTAGCTTCACTTACTGTTCCTATGGGTGACAACGTTCCTGGTTGTTCCAGAGCATAGTGCTGGGCATAGTGACTTGACCACTGACTACCAGATATTTTTTTCACACCTCTCACATAGTCAGAAACGTTTTCTAACCAATGTGAGGCAGGACTCTTCACCTGGCAGAAGTTACCTCCCCTCATCTGGGCAGAAGTCACTTGATGCTTTAACTGTCGCAACTAAATGGCTGGCAAGCAAAAATAAGCTTATGTGATCCAGAAATATGTTGCAACTGCTGTCTTTAGCTGCTACCTTCTCCTTCCTATTAATCTGAGTTATTCAACCTGTGAGACTATTACTTGATCTCTTGGTTTTCTTTTCTAGGTGACACGTACCAAGGGTCTCGGCACTACCATTAGCCTTTCTGGACAGGTTTTGTTGTACCCTGTACAACAGAGACACTCTCTCCATATTGTAGTAGGTTTAGAGGCCTTCGTTCAGTAGTGCAACAATTGCTAGAGACTACCGTGACAAACCAGTACAGAAATCTCTAAGAAAAGCCTGGTAGTCTCTTGATGAAAGCTGCATACAGTGAGCAGGTGAGTCCCATTTATTTAATGATTTCTATTCAGAGTGCACTTAAGCAATCACCTCTGGCAGACACTCCATCCAGTCATCAGGAAGCCAGCTGGATTGGGGTAAATTCTTGTACTTTTCTGGGATGTAACCATGTAGGCACACTGTTCTCTCTTCCTCTTTTACCCTGCAAAATCTCCTTGGTGGTTGTTTCTTAAGCTGGACTCTTTCATCTCCCTGAGGCCAGATGACAGCCCAGCCCCGGTCCTGCAGAAGCAGGTTCCAGTTCAGGAGAGCTCCCAGGCTGAGCCACTTTGTCAGAGCCGTTCTGCTCTACTCAAGGTATTCGAGGATACCTTCCTGCTTGGAGGAGACTGAAAACTCCCTTCAGAGCAACCTCCTTTGCTACACAAGCAATCTCAGAAAATAGTTCAGCTGCCCAGACTGGAGCTTAATTCTCATTCTCTCTTGCTGCCTCCAACAGTGGGCACTTAAACCAGCTGGATCATCTGCTCAGCGCACACCAGGATAGTTTGCCCCAATGGCAACCTCACCAACATCCTGGGCAACCAGCTATGCCCAAGGCATGACTGAAGAAGCTGCAGCCTGCAAGAACAAGTATCACAGGACATTTACTTGAGAGCTCTGTTTTTGCTCTCCGCACGAGGGGTTTCCAATTGTATTGGTTGCTTCTCTCGTGCATAAGGACTTTGACTCCATGTATCAGAAGGCTTAAGATAGTTTTATTATGATCGGCTCCATGTTCCAGGCCTGAGGCTTAATGCCTCATACAATGCTTCTGTACAATGCCCTGGTGCAATGCTCTTACAACAACAACGCTCAGTACAATCTTAGTCCAATGCTTTCTTCTTCGTGCCTAGTACAAGAATGCCTAGAGCTCAGTGATAACAACTCTCTATATCATTGGCTGAAAGAGAGATAGAGACCCATATCTCCATATTGTGGAGCAGGGTAGAAAACAACCAGCTGTTATTTTGAGAATACAGGGATTGTTTATAGAACTGCTCAGTTCCCTAGAGAGAGAAAAAAACCCTAGCAAGATTGCAGAAATTCAGAGATTATCAACACGACAGAACTCCTTGATGTATTTGCCCACTTCTCTTTAGTTCACACTAACCTTGAATGAGGCTAGGGAGGGGGCTTTCCAAGCTACAGAATACAACATAAAAAACAACATAAAAATAAAGGAAACAAAAAAAATATTCAGAGAGCTCAGTCTCTTTGTTACTTTATCAACAAAAGACTCCCTTCTACAATAACCACATGAGCATTTCATTTTCTGAAGATCAGATATGGGCATACATGAAAATCACTATATTAATCTCCAGTCTCTTGAGGTATAGGCTAACACATTAGCCCAAGCTGTAGAGATCTTAAAAGAGCAATCTAAAGGAAAATTCAGTAGAAGAGATGTGATGATTTCCCATTAACAAAGACTCAGGCTTTAAAACCAGGCTTCAGTAAACTGTACCTAGAGAGTGGTAAGCAGTTTATTGCAAGATCATTCTTATCCAAGTTATACACCTGAATTCAGAGAAACCTTCAAGCAGCAGAGACTTAGCAATCCCAAAAGACAGACATTATGGAATCCCAGAAAACACACTTCAAGCACTAATTCATTTGCAGTAAAACACTCATAACTGCATCAAGTTACATTTCAACATCCAGGGAGGTTTGTTTTCTAAATTGTCACCTGCAAATGCTCATTTCTCTACTGTTACAGATTTTCTTTCTCTGGTTCCATCTCTTTCCCATTTACTGTGTCACCTAATACTATGGCAAGGAAGCTAATGATACCTTTACTTTTCATTTGAAGACAATAAAAGACAAACAACTATGCTGCCTCACTTCTTGGACAGTATAGGGATGCACCAGACTGACAGTACCTTGGACCTTATTAGCATAAAAGACTTGATAAACAAAATGCCTTGGCAAAAGCAAATGGAACTCTGAGATTGAGTCAAGATTGCAAGAAGATCCAATCAGACAGCTTTCCAGGAAAAGAAAATTTCATTAAGCACTGTGAGCCAAGGAATATTGTGATATGCATAAGTTTGTGCAATTGATTGTTACCAAATCTTTGTAGTAAACATTGCTGGTCTCCTGAAACAGTATATAAGTCCTTGTAAGTTCCCAATAAAATCAGATTCTGATGGCCAGTCTCCCTGTCCTCTCCATCGCTGATAACTGGTGCCCCATGTGAGGAATGAGCCGGACCTGACTGGCGGCAGATCGGCGAGCACCTTGGAAATGGATGGTGACAGTGAAAGAACCGCGTTTGGGCCGGCAATCCCTGTCTGCAGCGACGGACAGGTGAGCCGAGGGGAACTAAAGGGACAGGACATGTCCAGACAGGGAGACGTTAATGAAACCATGCTAACCCTGCTGCGCAGGCATGGCTCTCCCATCCTAAAGCAGGACTTTACGTCGCTTTTACGGTGGGTGTCAAGTATGCTCCGATCCTGGAAAATAATTTTTAGGACATTGAAAAAGCAAGAACAGCCTCAGACTGTTTCCTCTGTGAAAGCTGCCGGCTCCTCAC
>VWZP01009374.1:9323-121110 GCA_013396995.1 Dicaeum eximium
GGGGCGGAGGGGCCGGGCCTGCGGCGGCACGTGGGGCCCTTCCTGTCAACACCGCCTTGCCGAGCGCTGGGTCCTGCCGCGTCCCCTCCCCGCGCGGGGCTTCCGCTGGAAAGCCTCTCTGAAGGGAAGATCCTCGATTCCCAGCCCCAGGGTTGATGGGTTGTTATTTTTGCCTCGAGGCTTGTTTGTGGTTGTTTTTAGTGGTTGGACAGGGATAGGTGCCTCCACTGTTCTGGATGGGAAGAGCTAGAAATGGTGTTGCTGAAAAGGTCCTGCACAGCTCTCTTTGGTGAATTCAGTAGTTACTTTCCGTGTATTGTTAGCCTTGACTGTCATCATTTTTTTATTTTCCTGCATTTCTTCTTGCATTCAGCTGGCTCCCTCCTCTGACATCCAGAACGCTATCTAACAGTGGTGAGGTGTTAGAATTAATAAATGGAATCACTGAGTGTGTGTGGGCTTTGCTCTTCCAAGAGGGAAAACATGTTTAGTGTTTATTTATTCTTGAAACTGTGTACCCAACTTCTGCTGGTGGGGTGTGATCTCCCTGTGGCTACAAGGTAACAGTCATCACTTTCTCCACACTGAAATATCTTCCCACAAATCTAGTGAGAGAGTCATTAAGAAGACCAGAAATGCATGCATGGGGCAATATGTTTCTCAGCCAAGTTTCTTTTTAATTATTTAATTCTTGTTTGAGTCAGCAGAAACTTTTATTCTTTACCAACTTTTAAGCTCCAGGGAGATTTGCATTAATTGGCTTGGCTTGGTATAGGATACAAAGTCCTTTTGATCCTTTCTCTTAGACTTTAGATTCTGAAAGGAAAATAGTAATGGTTAAAAAAATGCAAATTTCATCTCCTGAGTAAGTGACTAAACTTGCAGTCAGGTATCTGTACAGTGCAGGGTTCGTTGTATGAGATAATTTTCTTTGGATTCATGTTTTGAAGCCTTGGGAATTCAAAAGTTTGTGCAGAACTACTGGGGCTATTCGGCTGATCCCAGCTGATACCATGAAAATTATCAGGGGTGTGTAGAGCTTGAAAGAACAGTAAATTAAAAATGTAGTCTCTAAACCGATTTTTTTTAAAGACTTCCTGTCTTTTCTCTTCTTGATGCCAGTAATTGTGTTTGTTGTCTGAACAGATGAAGGCTGCCTTTAAAAGGTGCAGCTTTTTGAAGTGGGATGTAAGGAATGAGGATTGCAAACCTCCCTCACAGGAGGCACTGGGTGCAGAACGAGTTGGTTATTTTTGATATTTTAATGTTTAGTGTTTGAGCTTATTATTAAGCTGTAATATTTAAGAAAAATAATTGAAAAATACATAAGTTTTCCTGTTAATGAGATTGTTCATTGCTTTTGAGTCAGAAGATATTTCCACTTGGTTATTTATGATTTTGGAGTCTCATATTGGTGATATCTACCTTAGGCTGAATTACATGACATGGATTTAGCTTTACAGGTCTTTCAACCACATTTTTCAATTTTTTAAAACTAACTTCAGCTCCTTTTGAGAACAAGGCTGGAGGAAAGGAAGGTGTTTCTGCCTTTCATAAGAATTAAATCATCAAGTTACTTTTTTTTTGGAGTTTGTGTTTGCATACAGAACTGCTGGATTTTGAAATCTGGCAGAGAATTGCATTTTATTATCCCTATAAAATTGTATCTAAATTCTGAAGTGGTTGCCATAAATTGGAAAAAACAGTGTACATGTCCTTAGTCACTACTTCATGGAAAAATGTCACCCTTTTTGAAAAGGATTTACCCTCTAAAGATCCTGGTTTTTACAACTTGGTGTGAGGGTCGGTGAGCTTTGTCCTGCTCAGGCTCCAGGTTTGCAGCTGCTGCCTGAGGTGCTGCAGGTCAGGAGAGGAAAGAGTTGGCTGGGATGTGGGAAGTGCAGCAGGCAGAGGGGAAGTGAAGTCACGGCTCAGGGGGTGACATCTGGGACATCTGGTGACAGCTCGGAGTGCGCTGGGGGAGCTCCGGTGTTCAGGCTATTTATGGAAGAAGCCGTGGCTGCAGGAGGCTGGGAAGAGCAGTAGCAGACATGGAGCTGCCTTTTGGGTGAGAAAACTGGGCAAGGAGACAGAAATGGGGATTGAGATCAGGCTGAAGCAGAGGTGGCAAAGAGGAACCGGAACTGGTTTGGTGAATAAGGACAGAAAAGGCAGAAAATCCACAAAGACTCCAGGGTGAGGTGTAAGGAGAGAATGGAGAATTTGAGATGAAAATATGGAAGTCATAAGAAACAGGGCTATGCATTTGAAGGGGCTAAGCTGACTGGGATAAAAGAAAGTTGTAGAAGTGGGAATTCAGAAAGAATAAGATAAGGAACTGGGACAAGAAGCACTAGTTAGAAGGCAGAAGAGCTGGAATAGCACATGCCTAACAAGCACAGACTAGAACTCATACTTTTTCTGACTGGCAAGTGTCAGTGAAACCAAATTATAGAACTTTTTTTTTTCTCCTTCAAATGTTATACAGCAAAAGAGATGGCCAGATTTTCTGTTCTGAAGCAGTTTGGAGTATTAGTAATAAAATCCATATGAGGGAATTCTGCTTAGTTTTTTGACTTGGAAAGCTACACAACTGTAAAATTTAACAGCAGCAGCAATGTTAGAAAATGCCAGAATGAATGTCGATTGTAAAACCTCACCGAGCCCCATCCCCCAATGTGTGATGAAGGTCTGTGATTGAATATTAACAGTATTTTTCCCCGAGAATTTTAACTTTTCACTGCAGATTAGTTTAATATGTAATGATTAACTAGTTAAGGACTTGTATTTACCTTAGTTTGTGTGCCTTCACATCTTATTTATAAAGCAAACAAGTTAAAATGAAATGCTTTGACACCAGCATTTTGTGGTTTGTGTCTTGTCCCTGACCCTGCCATCCCCTCTGAGTTCCTGTGTTGGTTGTACACATGGTGCCAGTAAAAATGTTAGTGTATATTCTACCTTAGCTGTGTTAGTGTATATTCTACCTTAGCTGTGTTAGTGTATATTCTACCTTAGCTGTGTTAGTGTATATTCTACCTTAGCTGTGTTAGTGTATATTCTACCTTAGTTGTGTTAGTGTATATTCTACCTTAGCTGTGTTAGTGTATATTCTACCTTAGTTGTGTTAGTGTATATTTTACCTTAGCTGTGTTAGTGTATATTTTACCTTAGCTGTGTTAGTGTATATTCCACCTTAGTTGTGTTAGTGTATATTCTACGTTAGACTTTTAAGGTAGTCTCACTCGATACATTGAGATTAAAAGTATATTCTACTTCACATATCTGTTTTTAGAAGGCAGTGACATAAGACAAAGCACTATACTAACAGTTCTACAGGACTTCACACTTAAAAACAACTTTCTCTAAGTTGTAGTTGTGGTCTTTCCCAGCCCCTGGTGGGGTGAACCAAGGGTAGTAGTCGCTTACACCACGTTTTGTTAATATCAGCTAAAAACCTGATGATGCAGACAAGGGTACAGAATTTAGTTTTTTCAGGTTTCTGTGTGATTGCTCTGATGCTGTGCTTTGTTTTCCCTGGAAAAGGCATTATGCCCTTGTGCTAAAGAGGTGGAAAAGAAAGATACTCAACCCAGACAAGAGCTTAAATTCTGAAGTTTCCTAACTTTTGAGTGTTTGGCATAATAAATTGAAGAAAGTGTGTAATGTGGCTGTAAGTGTTCAAGAGATTGGGGATGCTTAATGTTTAGAAATCATCACTTCTGTAATTTCTGTAGAACCACAGGAAATGAGGGTTAGAGGACGCTTCAATACAGTGTAATTTACATTTCCCTCTAGATAAGATCAGCTTCATTGCGTAATTTTGGTCAAATATGTGCTTTGCCTGATGATGGAGATTGTATGCCATAGTTCAGTACTAGTCTAATACATCTGAATGTTTTTTCAGAATGTGCAGCTTCAATCTTCTCTCTATTTTAAGACTATTTCTTCTGTCCACTGTTGATTTGGAAAAGAGACCGCTGCTGCTTTCTTATCACACAGCCTTTTCCCTATTTAAAGTGGAGACTTGTTGCAAGTGTCACCTTTTCAGTTACATGATACAGAAAAGAGAGGAGGGGAAAATGAAGCCTGATGTTTAGCTGTCATGTGGACTGACAGATTTATTTTCTAGGGATTGTGTTTGGAAAATGCCAAACCGGAAGTTTTCTGATGGCGAGGTGGTGATGGGCCGTTGGCCGGGAAGTGTCCTGTACTATGAGGTACAGGTGACCAGTTACGATGATGTTGCTCATCTTTATACTGTCAAGTACAAAGATGGAACTGAGCTTGCACTGAAAGAAAGTGATATAAGGGTGAGTACACATGTATTTAATTATCAGTGCTTTGACTTATGACTGGGCAGGTTTTTTGCAAGTTTTTGTTAACTGTGTCTTCAAGGAATTGGTGCTAAATAAAAGTTTCTTCCTATGTGACAGCTCAAGTAGAAGTTCAGAATGACCCTGTCTTTAAAGTATCATGGTTGTTTTATTTAAGTCAAAAAACTGTAATACTTTTGAGGAAAACCAAGTCTGATCCTTCAGGAACTCTATAGCATTATTTTTCTTTAAAAACTGGTTTGTGTACCTTAAAAACATAGTAATCAATGGGTTGATTTTAATTTGATGGTTTTCCATCTCTAAATAAGAAAATTTGGTAACAAATGGGAAGATGCACTTAAATGTCACTGCAAATATAAACAGTGTATGCCCTTCAAGCACAGACTTAAAACATCTGCAAATAGGTTTTACTGGTTTAGGTTCTCAAAGGCTTCATGAGGTATTTTGCTGTATTTATGACAATTACAAACCCTTGAGAAAGGTTCATGTCATACAAGCATTCCTTCCTCTTTACATATCGTTATTATTTCATTTTTAATTACTAATAAAGGCCTTTGAAACTTTGTAGACATTTCAGTTGAAAATGAATAATGCAGGAGGAAAAAACCCTGTTTGAGTGTTCACTGTAGTTCATTTCTATGGCCTGTTAGGAAACCTATGTAGGTTTAAAGCCAGCTTGTGTGTCTTTATGTGAACTACAGTGTCACTTCTTGGTGGCAGTGTCCATGCCCAGTAACTGGCTTTCTCTTTTGGGACCAAAATATTTCTGCCTTGAGGTAGGCAACTGTTTCCACTGTTTCAAGACTTTCTGACTTGTTACTTCTGCATACAGGTTAGCAGACTTGAGCTGGGAAAATGCCTTTCTTTGTCATGAAACATTTATGCTTTATAAAAGTTGCATTGTGGAAATTTTACGTGGGGAAATCAGCATTGTAGACTTGACAGAGAAATTGAACAGTGCTTCTCGAGTAAACTGTTTATGAAATTGTTTACCAGATATAATGAAATGATTGGTCTGACTTGGGTTTTTTTAGTGTTATTTGCTCTGTGTTGCCTCACACAGATGATGAACCTTGCTGTGTCAAATGCATTAATAAAGCTGAGTAGTGGAAGTGAGCAGCCTCTGAGGGCTTAAGACACAGCTCTCAGTTCCTTTCCCCGTGCACAGGATTGAGAGGGTGGTGTGCTTAACAGCTTGGTGCTCACTTTGGTAGCTTACATCCATAGCCTGATTTCTGTAGTTTCAACAGGAATTGCCAACAGCAGTTGGACTTGGAACAGGCTTGTTTGGGAATTGCCAGCAAAATGAGTATTCTGCAGTTGCTCTTTCTTAACCGCCTTTGTAGAGCATCAGTAGAGGAAATAGGAGACAGCTCTATAGAACTGCATGCCAGAGTCCTCATCACAAAACCCCCCCATGTTTCTAAAATTGTTCTTTAGGACATAAATAAGATTTTGCTTTCTTTCCATCTTTCTTTTAGTCACAGTCATCATTCAAGCACAGGAAGAGCCAGTCTTCTTCAAGTTCTCCCTCCAGAAGAAGCAGCAGCAGATCTCGCTCTCGGTCTCGGTCTCCTGGTCGGCCAGCAAAGGGCAGACGTCGTTCTGCTTCCCAAAGCAGGGAACACAAGGATGACAAAAAGAAAACTATTCAGGAGACCAGCTTAGCTCTACCGGTATTAGTTCTCTTTGTTGGTCTTTTGTGTGTGGGTTTGCTGGATTTCTATTAGAAGAAACTTTTGCTATTTGTGAGAGATTGGTTTTATGCAGACTGGGTTTATCATTGTAAAAGCCAGCTGCAGTTCATGTTATGTGGACAGCGTAATTCCCTGCAAAAGTATATCTCAGAACTGCCTTTTTTTTCTTTAGAAATAGGGTTTCTAGCTTGCCAAGTTTGAGGAAATTCTTGAGAGGTTATAAAGTTCCACTGGAATTTGGTGATACTGTGAACTTCTCAGAATCCAAACAAACACAAATTTTTTTATATTTAATACTGAATTTTTCATAATGAAGTCATTGTTAGCCATGTGCTTCTGCTTGTGAAATAGGGCAAAAGAAGTTAGCTTACTTTTAGATGTGTTAATCAATACATAGCAGGTAGGTATTAGGATTTGAAATGAAATTAGTTCTGTTACCATATACAGTTTGTTACAGTAGTAGTGGAAAATATTCAGTGTGGAATACCTAAGTATGGCCCTGCTGATGGATGATATTGCAAAACTGGTTTCATTATAAAAACTAACCTGTAAAGATTTCTAAGTTTACCAATATCTGGTGTTTAACTGAAGTTTATTAGGTTTGTTCTCAGCATTTTTGTGAAAATTGAGTGCTAAAAATGGTTATGGTGATCTTTAAGTGGAGTAGAGGTGGTGTTTCTCTGTGAGAGACAAACAGCATTTCTTCTGCCTCTTGTGCCCTTGAGATGGCTTCTCACTTGTCTGAGACACAGTCCCTTGAACTGGAAATGCATTCTGCTGATCTGTTGAAAATGAACAGGTTTTAGTTAGGTTTCAGCTAACCTAAACCAGATTAACATAAACTAGATAGATAGGTTTAGTAAATTGCTACTCTTAGGCACTGAAACAGTTGTGGGGTTGGTTTTGCAGTGAGCGCCCTTGAGCTGTGTGATCCAGTGCTTGTGGATAATAAGCTGGTTTTAAGTAGTTTTTTAGCCAGCAGCTACTGTTTACTTTTTGTACTTTTAACCTTTTGGGATAAAAGGGTTAAAAAAAAATATTTGGTGGTTTTGGCCTGGCTTTTGTCTGAGGAGTAGGATTGATCTGTTGGTTCTTGTTTGGCTGGAAAGACCAGGTTCTCTTCAACAATGAAATAAAACATATGAGTCATGTCTTCCCAGAGCTGTGTAAGCTAGACTCATGAGAAGAATTTTTATGAGAGAATTTGTTTCTTCAAAGGTATTTTATGGAAAACCAAACTTCCAGTTCTGCAGAACAGTGCCATATATAGGACAGCTTATATAGAAGCCATAGGACAGCCATATACAGAAAGCTTGAACTGTGTTTCTTTTTTTAACCAGAAACCGAGTGAGAATAACACCAAAAGGTACAATGGTGAACCTGAAAGTACAGAAAAAAATGCCACATCCTGCATCATCTTGGAGGTAAGAACATGGAATTTTCTCTTAGCTTTTTGTCATGTTCTTAGCTTGGCTTTCTCAGAAATTCCTAGAAAAGGGCAATACAATAATCAAGCAGAACTAGAAGGCAACATAAAACTTAGAGGTTAAGTAAGTTTGCTACAGAGAAAGTGATTTTTTTTTTTGCCTTAGTCCTGATTGTTACCTAATGCTCAGGCATATGGCAGAAGGGAAGGGAGGAGAGTGGCAATGGATGATCTGTACTGGAACTGCTGCTGATCTGTAATCATGGCCTAACAGGTTACAGTGCCTGGTTTTGGCAGTCTCTTTATATGAATGGATAATTGTATCTTGGTGTTTTACAGTGAGTGATGTCCTCTGAAATATAAAATATTGGACTAAAATAAAGTAAAATCAGTGGGAAACCTTTTAGTAAACTATTTTTATTCATTCACAGCAAAAGTTAAAACCAGACCTGGAAGTCAAGCGTGTGCTTGAGCAGTACAGCTTGCGTTCGAGGAAAGATGACAAGAAAAAAGAAGAGATCTATTCAGAGAAAAAGACTTTTGTGGCTGTAAAACCAATTGAGAAAGTATCAACAAAAACAAAGGAGCTGGAGTTTGGGGGAAGAATTGGTATGTGTGCAAATTGTCTTAATAGTTGAAAATTAGTACTGTTTTGTTGGGTTTTATTTACTGACCATACTGTCATGTCAAGAACTGCTTTTGGACCTTGACTGCAGAATTCAGAGTAAAATTGTGTTTCACTTGATTTGGTGGCAGTCAAAGAATCTTAATGGCATTTGGTTCTTGTGTGAAATACAGCGAAGATCTTGCATCATCCCTTGCATAGTGAGATTTAAATATTTCTAGATAAAATTTAAGAATAACCAGCAAAGCTTTTGTGTTTTCAAAACTTAGGTGCTAGCAACTTGACAGTAAACTGTTTTTTAGACAGTTCTTGATTATTTTTGAAGGGGTGCAATGAGTGTGATCCTGCAGTCGATGACCTTGTATGGGAGTGAGAAGAATGCCTCAGTGTCCTTTTACATGACTATGGGATTGCTGCTGTCCTGTTCAGGAGAAGATCATGACAACCTCTTTGTTACTGTAGTTAATATTGAGCTTTTTTAGTAGGATTGAAACAATTTTCTTTTGTTTTCTGTGCTTATCTTCTAACATGCCATGATGTCTGTTTACAGGGACCTTCATGATGATAATTCTCCTGCCTGCTACTGTATTCTACTTGCTGTTGATGTGCAAACAAGATGATCCGAGTCTTCTGAACTTCCCTGCTCTACCAGCACTTGAGAGTCTCTGGGATGGGAGGGTGTTTGGTGTCTTTCTTCTGTGGTTTTTCCTTCAAGCTGTGTTTTACTTGCTGCCAATTGGAAAGGTAGGCTGTAGGGAGCAATCGGGTCTCTATGGGCAGCTAAACTGTGTTAGGCTGGAAGGTGGGGTATGTTCTAAATGCAGTGAGTTTGAAAGCAATTTAATGAATTTTTCATAATAAACTGGAATATGGCTGCTGCAGATTTCTGTAAGCTTAAAACACCGCAGCTGATTAAGAATTTTTGTGTTTCAGACCCTTTCAGTAGGGAAGGCAGAAGGCATTTTATAGGCATTCAGATCAAAAAGTGGATAAACTTTGCTTGATAGAATTCTAGAAGAATTTTAGATATCTGACTTTTAATTTCACAAACTCTTCGATACTTGGTTTCTTATGGATATCCAGCATTTTGGAATGTAATTTTCATTTACAGGAAACTAGAAACCATTCTAGCCATAAGTATATCAGGCAAAGGCTCTCCTTCCCTCCCTTGTGACTTGAGTGTTACTGGCACATTCTGAAAGGACACTCTGAAGTAGATCAATCATGTTTTATTGCTGTGCATGTTCACAATGGTTGGAGCAGTTCTGCTTTCTTGAAGCTGGCTAGGAAGAAGTTAATTTTAAAAAATGTTTTTATTTGAAACTGTTAATCTTTTTCATTTGCTATCTGGAGTATGTTTTTTAGAGCAATGCATGAGCTTCAGGTTTGAGTGTGTCCAGCTGGCTGCTTTGACCGACAGAGTTGAGCTTAGTTTTCCTCCCTTAAAGGGCCCACAGAAAATACTTTGTTGACCATTAATATTTTATTCTTCTTAGGTTGTAGAAGGCCTGCCTCTTTCCAGTGGAAGGAAACTGCAGTACCGGATAAATGGTAAGCATGTTGCAGTTGGTTATTCTAAAACTGATTCCGTTGTGTGATTTGCAGTGCTCAGCACCATAAAATACAAGTGTTGAAAGATAGTTTGACCAGAGGGCATATCTGTTGTAAATCTTGGATAAAATAGGATGAGCCTTTTCCTGGAAAAGGGTGGTTAGTAATCATCAGGAACTAAGTGCCCCAAGAGCAAGACATTACACTGTACAGGGGTGGTAGTGGAATCCAAATACTACATTAAAAAGCTGAGTTTTGTCATAATCTGGTAAGATGCCCCATTTTAAAGTTGGAAATAGGGCTGTAATAGAAACAAGGGGAATTACATCCTGCAGAAGTGAGTCTTGTTGAGGCTGTCTCATACCTGTCTTGGTTTTGGACTTTTGTCTTTAGTTGTGCCAGAGTGCTGCAATTCTTTCCGCATAAAGGGCGTAAATAAGTTAATAATTTGGATTATTAAAAATTTAATAAGTATGGATTATTAGTATGTATGGATATGTATGGATAAATTTGGATTATTAATAATTTAATAAGTAATAATTTGGATTATTTAAAAAAAGCCATCATCTTGGTGCTTCAAAGGCTAATTTTAAAAGCAAATTTAAAAGCCTTATTGAGGAAAGGCAAGGACGGGAGGCACTGGACACAAAGTGAAGAACAGGAGGTTCCACCTGAACTAGACCAGATGAACTCTGGAGGTTTCTTCTAACCTCAAGCCCTGTAAAGGGATCCCTAAAATGTCCTTAGCTGAGAGCCACAGAGAACTGCCTGCTCCTGTTTGGGCATCAATCCATTCTGCATGATTTTATACTCTCAATGTATGCAGAAGTTTTTGTGTTCAAGTTTTGACTTGATAAATAATTTTAATACTTTATTTACTGCTATCTGTATCAAGGTATATATGAAGATATTTCAAATATGAGAAAATGGTCGTCTGAGCTGTCCCACAGATAAGACTTTGTGACCTGCTCTCATTATCCATTAGTACTGTCAGTGTCCATTTTTCCACTAAAATCTGAAATTGGATTCTGTGGCATAAAAAATTGAGAAGTATTCAGAGTGTTCCTGCCTCTTGACCTTTTGATGAGCACAGTTTCAGGGCTTAGATTCTCTTAGTTATATTGCTGTGCCCCAGAAGTTTGAACCATGGGATGTCCAAGATATTACTGGAATTTATGGACAAATATTGGAAGAAGTAAAAATGCAGAAAGGTTGGATTAGGTAGAAGTTCTACTGGAATGATAAATTGTTTGGTTTTGTTTTTTTTTACTAATATGTCTTTCTTCTACATCCTTTAGGGTTTTATGCTTTTATTTTCACTGCTGCAGCTATTGGAGTTTTATTATACTTTCAATTTGAGCTGCATTATTTGTACGATCACTTCATGCAGTTTGCAGCATCAGCTGCAGCTTTTGCTTTGGCACTGAGCATTTATCTGTATGTTCGATCCCTGAAGGCACCTGAGGAAGAACTGGCACCAGGTGGAAATTCTGGTGAGTTAGAGCATTCTGGATCGTTTCTTTCCAATTGTTTGCTATAGTTTCATTTCTGCAAATGAAAGACTAGATTTAGGGGATTTAGGGCTGGTTATTATAATACTGTGACTCTTATTTTGCTCTGTGAAGTGGTTGGTGGGGGTTTTTTTTTTCCTTCCAAACTCAGTCCCAGATATCATGAAGTCAGGGCATGGTATTTTCCTTCTTGTCTACTAAAGGGAATTCTTTTTCCCAGACAAAAGCAATTAAATAGGAGAAAATGTAAAATTAATGAATGCCATATGATCATGTTCATAGACACTGATGTGAGCTTCAGGATAAGGCTGAAAATAAAGAAGGAGCAAGTGTCAGGGAGAACTTCTAAAGTGGTTAGTCGTCCTAATAAATACAATATTAGGGCATCTTAAAATACAAGCTATGTAGATTTTGTTTGGTATTTTGCACATGCTCTTCAGAACTTTTTTTTTTGCCAATCTGAAGGCTTTTAAAAATCTTTAATGAGAGAACATTAGTGGAAAGTGGCATTTTATTTATGGGGAGGAAGGTAGTGGCAGATAAAAGGAAGAGTATTGCTAACAGAGATTGTGTCTTATCTGCAGGGTATTTTATTTATGATTTTTTTACTGGACATGAATTAAACCCTCGTATTGGCAGCTTTGACCTCAAATACTTCTGTGAGTTGCGTCCAGGATTAATTGGCTGGGTGAGTCAGTGATCTGAGTTATTTTATTTGCTTAAATATTACACTGAGGGATTTTTTTACACACACAGACACACACAAACACACACACATAATTGATATTAAGGATATATATATATATAAATACTGTATATCAGTTTATCAATCAGTACTGAAAAACAGTTCCACATTGCTAGTTTTTTAATTACCATTTTTATTCACTTGAAGGAAATTTCTAGCTTCTTTGTTTTATGGCAAATGAAAACCCTTTTTGACGTATTCATATGTTGAGGTTGTACAGCTTCAGAAATGTGGTTAATTGTAAACTGACTTGTGATATAGTTTATTGTTTTTTTAAAATTAAACATTGGTCAAAAACACCTGTGTTAAAATACCCTGTAGTGTAATAAAGTCCACTTTCTTTTAAAAATAAATTTTAAAATAGTATCTTTTCTAACTTAGGTTGTTATAAACTTGGCAATGCTCTTGGCTGAGATGAAGATCCACAATCTCAGTGTGCCATCCTTGTCCATGATACTTGTGAACAGCTTCCAGCTTCTCTATGTGGTGGATGCTCTTTGGAATGAGGTAAATGCGAAGGCCCTTCCACTGTTTCCATTTCTAATTACAATGTTAAGAGAAGGAGGCTTTGGAAATGCTAAAATTCCTTCCTCCTTTTTTCTAGGAAGCTGTTTTGACTACCATGGATATTACCCATGATGGATTTGGATTCATGCTGGCATTTGGAGATTTGGTGTGGGTTCCATTTGTCTACAGCCTGCAGGCCTTCTACTTAGTGGGTCATCCCACCACAATTACTTGGCCTGTTGCTGCTGCAATTACTGTTCTGAACTGTAAGTTACAGTAAATGTCATTGTTGCTGTTGGTTACAACATAGCTCTGATTCTGTTTCTTTGAGATGGGAGGGGAAGCTTCAGCTCAGATGCAGCAGTCATTGTCTGGCTACTGTGCAATACAAAGAATAGAATAAATTCTCATTTTAGCAAATGAAGGATAGGTGGGACTCTGAACACCTAATTGTTCTGTTGAGAGGCAGCTCTAGGTGGGTGCTGTCTGGAGTTGGAGAAGTGACTTAACAGATTCTGAATTTAATAGATAACCTTTTTAAGTCAATCTGAGTGACTCATAAAAGAAAAGTCAGTACCTTGTTGGCTGTGCTCTACTGAACCTAGGGAAAAAGCAACTATTTGCATCTCCGTCCCTGATGACCGCAGTTAGATGTCAGTAGAAAACATCTTTTTTCATCAAAGCTGAGTGCTTTGAGAAAAGACCACCCATCTTTAGGCAACCTTAAATTTGCACCAACATAGCCTTGTTCCTGTTATCTGAATAGGAAACCCAAAAAACCCCACTCATATTTTGTAGACATGACAAAGAATTGGAAAAAAATGAGAAGACGTACAACTTAATATTTGCAACACTGAAAAACAGAAAATAATTTTTTCATGTTCACCTAACATTTTTTCTTGTATTTCTGTTTATTTTTTTAATAATATCTTTATTCAAAGTATGTTGTGATCATCTCTTTTTCAATGCAGCTTTGGAAAAAGCAAGTTTTAGCTGCTGTGTGAAAATTATGGGGGATATGAATTTCAAACCCAGATAATTCATTGCCTGGTTCTTTTATTATCATAATCTTGTAAATGGGTGGTCAGTTTATGGAGTAGGTGCTGTAACAAAGTGCTAGGCTGCTAAACAGAGCTGTATCATACCAAGTGCAGCACATCACCTTATGTGAATTTCAAACTCAGTGTTACATTTAACAGCTCAGATATAAAAGTGTTGTGAAAGTAAAGGTTCTTCAGAATCTCTTCCAAGTTAGTCAGTAACGAGAAGGAGCATATGGAATGCAGGTTCCCAATCTCCCAGGCATTTCTATCTTGTTAGGGCTCTAAGAACCAGAAAATACCAGTTGAGTCTCTGGGAAAAAGACTTTGATGGAATAAGTGTGGCAAAGGGCGAGTGCTATGGTTGAAGCTGAGAAAACTGGAAAATACTTAAAATGCAAAATACATCATGTTTATTTTCAGGTATTGGGTATTACATATTCCGTAGTGCAAATTCTCAGAAAAACAATTTCCGACGGAATCCAGCAGATCCCAAATTGGCCAGTGAGTACATTTTTTATTCCATTGGCTGTGATTTTATTCAATGGGTCTTTGTAGTATTTAAATACATATTTCAATCATTGCACTGATCACAATACTCTGTTCACAGATCTGAAATTTATACCCACTGCAACTGGAAAAGGGCTTCTTGTCACAGGTTGGTGGGGTTTTGTTCGTCACCCTAATTACCTTGGTGACATCATCATGGCTCTGGCATGGTCCCTACCCTGTGGTGAGTTTCTGAGACTAAAGTGGATTTTAGTAAAAGTGCTTTTATGTTTTGCATCTGACTGGGTTTGAAATGCCAAGTGGTAGTTATTTGAGATGGTAAACCCTATTGAATGGCAGATTTGTGTCATAAGTCTAATGCAACACATTTTCTCTTCCATTTTACCCTTTCTAACTTGCAGCAGATTTGTCATATGCTAAAGATTTTACTCATCTTTCTGACACTTTATCATTGAATAACCATTGGACTTACTTGCCTAGTTGGCTGTTCTTTTAAGTTTTTTAGGCTAGGGAGTGTGTTTTCAGCTGAAGTTCCCCAAAAGTGGGAGTTTCCTTGGAGACAAAGGCTACCATGTAGAAATAACTTGAAGTGAAACACATCTTAAAGAAAGGTCATCAAACCCAGTGAAATTATCTTTCAAAGTGTTTGTTAGTAATACACAGTGTTCCTTGTACTGAGGGCCCCAGAGCTGGACACAACACTCAGGTGGGATCTCAGGAGAGCAGAGTGGTGGGTTAGAATCAGAACCTGCTGCCACGCTTCTCCTGATGCAGCCCAGAATACAGTTGGCTTTTTGGGCTGCAGTCTCACATTTCTGGGTCATTTCCAGTTCTTTTCATCCACAAGTCAAGTGGTGTGCTCTGAGCAAAGTTGGACTCATGTCTGCAGCCAAAATAGAGAAAACCTTGTGTGGGGCAGTTCCGGTGGTGCAGAGATTTGACTGGAAATCTGATTTTGATAACTAAAGAGCTTTAAATATGTGCCAGCTTTGCATGCACTTAGAGTGAAATTGGTAGATTTTGTGACTCTAAATTTTAAGAATTACTTTCTGTGGGTTTTGTTGGTCCTTTTCTGTCTGCATGTGAACATGTCTCATAATTTTTGCACTGTCCTGTTGAATATTTGATGCTTTAGGAGTACAAAATGCTTCAGCCTTGAACAAATGCGAGTCACCAGCTTTGAACATGTTACTAGCTACCCTCTCTGGATTTTTGTCCCGTATCTAAGCTGACTTTCTCCCTTTGCAGGTTTTAATCACATTTTACCTTATTTCTACGTGATCTATTTCATCTGCTTGCTTGTCCATCGAGAGGCTCGAGATGAGCACCACTGTAAGCAGAAGTACGGCTTGGCCTGGGACAGGTATTGCCAGCGCGTCCCGTACCGCATATTCCCCTACATCTACTAGAGCACTCCGGGGCCTGAGGGGCAAACTACTGCTACACTTGGATTCCTTGCAGAGAGAAAAAGATACCTCTTACCTTTGCACTTGGTCATTTGTTATTTAGGCTTTTAAAGGAAACAAAGCAAACAAAACCCAAGTAGACTTCAAGATGTGAGTTAATGTGAACTGACTGTGACTTCAATTTTTTAAAAATTGTGAATTTTCAAAACTCTTTGAGCCCTAATTTTTCAAGCTAAATTTTATCTAGAATTCTGAGTTTACATTTTTTTATTGCATTTAATTAAGCACTGTGATGTAAAGTATATTATTTTCTTAATACAATAAATGCTGAAATTCCATCCAGTTCATTTTTTGGTGTTACGCGTACCATCTAACTTCAGATATCCAATTTAGTTGCCTGAATTGGAGGAGCAGCAGGGTTTTTGGTCAGTGGAGCTAGAAGCAGAGGATTTGACCCACGTGAGGAGCCTGCAGCCCCACAGCCAGAGCTGGCACAGCTCAGCTGGATGGTTGTTAACCTCCTGGCTTTTCATTGATGGCATTTTTTTGGTCAGAGAGGCTCAGCTGGCCCCTCCTGCCCTGCACCTGCAGGAGGACAAAGACTGGGAGAAGGAGCACAGCTGTTCCCTTCTCCCACCCCAAATTGTTGAGGCAGTTCAGCCAAGCCCAGGGGTTGCTCTGAGCTGCTGCTGGGCAGTGCCCCTGGCCCTAGAGATGGAAGCCATGCTTGTGGCTCACACTCCTGGAGGGAGATGAAACACTTCAAACACTTGGCTGTGGCTGTGGAAGGGAGCAGTGAGCCCTCAGCTTGCCTCTAGCATTGAACATGGGGTAAAAGGTGTGCAGTGTCTGCCCGTTAAGCACAAAAGGATTAAATGACCACAGTTAGCTTCTTCTGATCTTTGTAAATTAAGTCTTAATGTACCATAGTGTTTACCAAGTGTGTATAATAAAGCCTCCATGTTTTTGCTGTACAGTGTTTGGGTTTGAAAAATGCAACAGCTTTTTTAGAAACAGGAGAAATCAGTAAGTAAACCAATTTCCAGAATTTTTTTAAAAGTTAATTGAATAAAGGGTTTTGTAAATTATTGTAGCTAATTCATGAAACAATTGAAGTGTTCATTTAAATATTTGTATTGATAGATATGCTATGAAAATATAGGAAATGCTCCTCAATCCAAAGTTTTTTTTTGGTTTCTTTTTGGATTTAATTTGGCATTGCTACCTCATATGTAGGTGTTGCCTTTTGTACTGTTGCAGATAGAGAAATAGCTATTTTTTTGCTATTGCTATTTAAAACGACATTTTTTTACATGAGCCTGTGGTTAAACTCAACCACTTTCTAATATATTTTTGTATATATTTGACTTTTTAACTAATGTATGTGTTCTGGTCACTAGCTGTGGTCTTTGTCTAACTGGCTGTAAATGATATGCCCTTGTGGTATTTACTTCATAAGTAGGATAATTTTACTGAAATACTCTTGCTTAATTAATTAGCTTTTATTCTGTTGTCACAAGTAAGAGCTTTTCACACACTTTGTACATGAGGTTTATAGCACAAGTTGCTCTAAAAAGCTTATTAGAATATTAAATAAAGCGCAGATACTTTTGCACTTGCTTGCAGGAGTGTTCCTAATAAATTGGAATGTTATTTATCAATTTTTTCAGTTATTTTAAAATGTTGATGTAATTGAAATCTAGCATGTGTTTTTTTTTAAATAAATAACCTATTTTGTACACGGGCATTTTTTACAGATAATTGTACAATTGAAGTGTATATAATGTAGCTTGATTGTCGGTGTTGTAAGGAAATTGTTTTAAGACAAGTACTTTGATTGCTGGCAGAAAATAGCAGTGCCTCTAACAAGACTCGAGAGAATTCACTCCTGTGAAGCAGCAGATTAAACTGGGATATTGCTGTTTTCAATCCTTGCTGAGTGAATTTATGGGAAGTGGAGAAATCATTAAATGGCCCTGGTGTGCAGCTGGTGTTTTACATTCTGCTGGAGGAAGGGGGCACTTTGATTCCTCAGCCTTTAATGCAGGAGCTGCTCCTGCTGCTGTTCCCAGTTTTATCTGTTGCCACCCAAGGTTGTGCAAATGTCATTGAAGCCCTTGTCTTTCAGAATCTGATCCTGACCAACGACAACTTCAGTTCATTTACGTGCTGAATTTTATGTAAATTTGATTTTGAAGTAACTGTTTTTAATACAAACAAGCCCATGAGCTAAAATAAAGGTTTTGCTTAAAACTAAGTAGTGCATTTGTTTCCAGTTCATGGGGATGCCTGATAAAAATTACATTGATTTTTCCTTATTTAGTACAGATGCAAGTTTGCTGAAGTTCCTGTTGTACCTGTATTTGTGGGCTGAGTGTTACAAGCTCATGTGTGGTGCTTCTCTTAGTCTGCCTGGGCATGTTTTCTTCTTCCCTTCTGCTACTCCAAAAATAAACTTAATTTCAGCTGTACAAATACAGAATTAACACTGAGTTTGCCTATAGGGTATTGTATTTTCCCCCACAGCCTCTATTAGAAGTCAAAACCAAACCCAATTAGGCTGTATCCACATGAAGTGTTACTGCACAGGAAATAAATGTAAGTTTGACTTACAAGACTGTAGTGGAGATGATACAGGACCAGGAATGATAGTTTTACTTACAGAAGGATATTTACCCATAAGTAATAAAAATGTTTGCTTGAGTTACCAGAGCTCATGAAAGCCTTACCAGAAGCACAGTTCTTGCCTCTTGGGGAGTGCAAGCTGTTGGGGGAGTGGGTGGAAAGCCCTTCCTGTGTGTGGATGGAGAACATATTGCACTGTCTGTACAGAACTGTTTTCTGCTGGGGAAGTGCCCTTAAATTAGAAGGAAATATTTTGATAGAGCTTTTACTCTTTTAATATTTAAAAAAATCTCAACCAGTGAACTTTTTAAACAAGTATTTTTCAAATACCTTCTCTACTTTTTGTATATACAAATGTCAGCAATAACAGCATTACCGAATGGCACGAGAGTGGGGAAATGTTTTGAAGAAAGAATGGGAAGTTGGCCAATCTGGACTGGTGCTTTTTTTTTTTTTTTTTTTTTTTTTTTTTTTTTTTTTTTTTTTTTTTTTTTTCCTTTTGGAGAGAGTGTATGTGTGGTTGTCATATTCTCATAATGTGAAAATCCCATCCATCTTCCTCCTCAGAACATGATCCGGTGCTGCAGCCAAATGTTTCCAGTAATTTTCCTTCTGTACCTCGAGGTACTTTGTTGCCCTGCTCTCTGAGAGTAGGGATAGGGAATGCCAGGAGCAGGGGTTTACAGCCAAACCTTTTCCTGGCTCCCCCAGTGCTGCACCTCGAGCTGCAGACGCTGGGTGGAGCAGGTTGTTTACTTGCTGCTGCACGCTGTCAGCTCTGTGTTCCCAAGAGCAGCACCCTCCTTGCTGGGGGAGAACACATTTTCCACTGCAACCATTGGCTTTCCTGCCCTCTGCATGAAGGATTGGAAGAGGGCAGCAGTTCCCTGTGTCCTTGTGCTCTTCAGTTCCCTCCTGACCCTGGGCTGAAGAAGGGAATGATGCTCATGCATAAGCTGGGGGACAGTGCCCTCCTGGGGGACCTGTGAAATGCCAGTGGAAGTGACTTGGACTGTGCACACCACGCAAGCTTTTCTGCCTTCCTCTAGGACAAGCTTCCCAGGAGCTTCTGAGCTTCCTCAGGCTGCCTTTATTCCCTGTTGGAGCTGGGTATCTCTAGGTTTAGTCAGCCTGACTTAGGCCCTTCTTGCTCCTGTTTCAAACTGCAGAAACTTCATTGTTAATGAACTGACCCAACTGAGGATCCACCTGAAGCTTAAACTCAGATGAAGTGAGTTCCTGTAATACATGGTAGATCCTGAGGGATAGAAGCAGAAATTAATGCCCAGAGGAAGGGAAGAATGTTGAACTCAAAGCCACGTTCAAATTCAAACAATTTGCTTTTGGCAGCACAGCTTCAAAAAAAACCCTCATATTGTAACTGTTAATGGAAAAGCCTTTCTACTGGCAAGGCAGATGATGCTCATGCAAAGCTGCTCACATGATGATGTAGAAAACCAAAGCAGAACTATTTCATGCTCTTTTCTATGTGTAATTTTATCATCTTGTCAAGACTCTGAAAGCAAACTGATCCTGCAGACAAAAGGTGAGCACTGGAATCATACAGCAGTTTCTGCTGTATGTATAATTTTCTGTTTATATCTGCTTATCACAGCCTGCAGGGAATGGAACCTTGCCAGGCTGAGATTTCTCAATTCCCACCAAAATAAACCTTTAAGAATTTTCCTGTGAGCAGCTCAGAGCTTATGGAAGTGCACAGTATAAAATGAAAGGCTTGTTAGCCACCACTTGTGGAAGTCTATGGTACAAATTTAGGGGCTCCTTAGCAACACTTTTTGAGTCTCAACAGTAGGCTGCTGCTGGAATTGAGTGACTACACAGTAAAAAATGAGAGTTCCTGACCCATGGCCTGGTGATTTTGTTCAGCCTGGTGAGAATTTATAACAAATAATCCCAGCCCAACTGAAGGGTTGTACACATCCCCCTCCCCACACCCCCTTCCTAAATGAAACAAAATCAAAATGAAACAAGAAAAATTTTGTTGTGCAGTTCCCACAGGGCATTCCTGAAACTCACAAGGATTCTGTGGTGGGTTTGCTTGCTTCAAGGTGAGAGGGTAAAAAGAACAATTTTAATGTCTCCTCAGCTTTGGACAAAAATGCTGATCTTACACCTCTGAACCTCAGGTAAAAACATTGTTATAATGAGGTAGACATTGTTATAATCAGGGAAAACATTGTTATAAAGGTATGTTCCCAAACTGACCTAAAGAAATACAGACATTTTTCTTAAATATCAAGACAAAAATTATAATTTTCATTTTTATTTCAATAGCAAACCCACACATTTCCAATCTCACTCCTTGCCTCCCTGCTTAATCTGGTGTTTTTATGTGCTTAGTTCCTTTGATTAGGTTGGTATTTTATGGAGCATTAGAAAACAAAAATTGCTCATCATCCTCTTAATTTTGGTCAGCAATCTAAGCTGTAGTTTACTGCAAACCTCATTAACTTTGGAAGACAGGACCTGGTTATCTCATTTGAGCCCCATTAGCTGCACCTTATGAAGTCCTACCCTTTTTGGCTGCAATTTTTCTCCAATTGATATTTCATGGTCCAGACAATTTACAGCAATTTTTGCCTATAATGAGCCATTATCTGAGCTGTAAAAATCTGCTAACCAAGCATCCTCTGTCTGAAATTGTCACCTATATACAAGTGTAATGCAGACAGTCCCCATTTATCTACAATAGCTTATATATGTATAAAGTACATATTCTGTTGCATTCATTAGTATTTCTGATAATATATGTCTGTATTCAGACACATAATTAAGGGGCAAAAAAGAGACAATACAAAAATCCAATCTATTGCATTATAATAATTTTATTAAATGTATCTGGTGTTGTTTTATGCCATTTAACAAATGGAACCAGATGAAATGAAAGTATTTCCTTGTGACATTATGAAAACTCTTGATTAATACTGAAATGATAATTATGCTATAGATAACATGACTTTCTGAATTACAGCAGTGTGGCATTTTCTATACTGTGTTTAAGACTGCATCAGGTCTCTCCATGATACATTTCTATTTTGAGAAACTACAGAATATTCAATGAGGGATTGATTCATAAGCTCCTCCATGAATATGCTTGCCTGAAATTTCTTCCATCAAATTAGTCGTGTGTTGTGCCTGTGTGTGCTATTACAGAAATACATGATTTTCACAGCTTCTTCTAAGTGAAATAAGCGAGAAAATAAGAAAACACCATTAAAAAAAAAATCCCACCAGCTTCTAAGTAGTAACGGATTAAAATAGCAACAGGCAGAGAACCTGTGAAATAGATGCTGAAATCTTATATCTGCCTGGTTCTCCCAGCCTGCCTCTTCTCATAAAGGTCTTTGTGCTTCACCCCTGATTTGTGCAATTGGCTTATTCTGAGCTGCTGTGTCAGGGAGTACCCTGCAGCCTTCCTCCTGCATCAGGGAAGTACCAGCACAGGTCAGGAATGTGATGTATGGTCATGAAAAATGAATTGATCTCTCTTCAGTCTGACATGTTTGTCACTGGGTTTGGATAACTGTAGTAGTGGCAGGCCTCATCATGCTGGGACAATACACATTTAAGAGCAGCATCAAAGTCTACAAGATTTGTAATCCAAAATAAAAAAAGAATGGTCAAAATGTTCATATTTTACAGCAAATGGAGATAAGGATGAGAACAATTGCTGCCAGTACCTGGATGATGAAGATGTGTTGTTCATATAGAAAGGGGCATCCAAATATCTCTTCTGTGGAAGAAGAGCAGCAATGGTTCCTGCAGCAATACTTCCTAACCAGAATTATTAGGTGTGTATGGAGCTGAGGAAATTAAATTAAGCTGGAGTTGTCCAGGAAAAACCAACAGTAAATTCATTCCTGATTAAGATAAAATTCAGAGTCCACCACAGGGAGAAACTGAGGATGCATCCTGAGAATAATCTTATCCCAAATAAGCAGATCAGCAACAGGACAACAGATTTTTGTTGCTACTTTGAAAGATGCAGCATCAAGAAAGGACACTGGCAAGTGAAGTAGGAATGAAGGGCTTCCCCAGGCTGGCCAGGAGAAGTGAGTTGGAATTTCCTGAGAAGAGACCCTAAACCAGTTTGCCTTGGCTGAGGATGCCCCCTGGGGATCTCACTGTGGTCAGGTCAGAAATGTCTCTTTCCATCTTCAAGCAGGTTCTGAGCAATGTGACTGGAGATGAACCTTAGCACAGCTAGTGAATAATTGCCCCAGTTTTAAGCTGCCCAAAGAGAACTCAAGAAGTGAAAGGACCTTCCTGAGCATCCCCAAACCTCCCTGTGTGGTCATTTACCTGCACTTCTAGAACTACACTTCTGGGCTTCTTTCCAGGTGCTCTGTGGCATTTTAAATCACAAAAGGGAGACAGAGTGGTTTAACACTGAGGACAAGCCAGCACCCTGACAGGACCAAAGCACTGGGTTAAACTAGTCCTGCTTACTGTGAACTCAGGTTTGGCTTGTTAAAGCTCAGCGGGAGCACATTGCAAATTAACAAATAAGTGGAGTTTCAAATAGCTTCTTTGCAGTTTCCATATGCAGTCACACTCCACTAAAAAAAAAGTATCAGTCCCATTTTTACTTGTGCTCTTCTGAATGAGCCTTGGCTGGAGCCTTGGCACAGGGCTCCTTTTAATGATCTTGTAACGTGTTTGCACATGCCACTTATACCAGGGAGAAATTCTCTTTAATGGAATATGTAAATCTTAGCACTTCCCAGCATCTGACACTCAAAGATAAGGAATGCCTTTAAAGAATTTTGTCCTGTTGCTATAAAAAGATAAAGCAAGGCTGGTACTCAGTATATGACAGCAAGCTCCTGCAGTGGATTCACGAGGCTTTGGAAGAAATCACAAACAAATTAATTTTGTGACTCATTTGGAATACAGACACATGCAAGGTGCTTGGAATAGTCCTGAGAGTTATTTCAGCCTGGAAAAAAAACCAACCCAGTGTAAAGAAAATCAATTATCAGGGGTTTGATTTTTTCCTTCTCTAGGAAATATAATTGCTCTCAAAAAGACTGATGAAGATTGGTCAAGAGGTCCAAAGTTAAAGTCAGCTAATGATGTTATGTAACAACTTCACTTGTCAAAACATCCATTTAGGCAGCTTCATGCTGACTTCTGTGCCACATGCAAAGTTAAAAGTTCAAAGAGAGCTGATAAATCACCACTTTTACTTTCTTTATTCCACCACCATCACTGACCTAACTGGCAAAAAATTCCAGATGTTAAAGTTTGTTTTCTCAACTCTGTTATGATTCTTTTATGGTTATCCAAATGACAAGAACTTTGATCTCTGCTTTTAACAGAAAACATTTTCAATGTATTCCTTATCAAAATTACAGCTAAGTAGGAAAAATGAGATTTTAAATAACCACTTGCACTACCATTTGCACTGTCACCTACATTAATTTATCTTAGCAGACCATAAAACAGTATTTCTTAAGATTTCCTGCTGATACACCATTCTGTGATAGAACATAAGACACTGTAGAATCAGCTGGCTGCAGAGTGAAATTTTAGTGATTCCAAGTCTCACTCCAAACAATTGTGTTTTTCTGTGTGAGGGTAAGAATTGGTCCATATCAACCTGTCATATTTATTTATTCTCACATTCATTTAAGCTCCACTGAAAATTAGAGAAACAGAACCCACAAACCCCAAAAAGCCATTGTTTCTGCAATCTTTCCTCCAGTGCTGGACAGAAGCAGAAGATCTGGCAGAGTCCCTCAGAGGCTTTTGGAATTCAAGGTCAGGACACTGTGGGTTTGTCTGTCCCATGGTGAGGCCAAAGAAAGAGCCTTTATGCCTTTGCTCTCTTCCATGTCCCAGAGAGAGGCAGGAGAAGGACCTGAGTGAAGCTCCCAGCTAACCCTGGATTTCTCCAGCACACAGGGGCCCAGCAGGCTCGGAGGGCTCACATGAATAAATATGAAAAGCTGCTTATGATGAGGAACAACCAGAATACAGATGATTTCTGCTTGTTCCTTTCAGCTAACTTTGACCACAGTGCCATTGCAGAAACCCTTTGACCCTGATAATTTTTGGATTTAAGACCCAAAGAAGTGAAGTAATTTATAACCCCATGATTTTACATACAAGCCTAGATGCAAATGTGAAAACAAAGTTGTAATTCTCGTTGAAAATCTGATTTAGAATCCAAAGTGTTTTTCACAGCTTCCAGCACTGGTATTTTTTATTTGGACATATTGGACTCCATGAGTTGTTAAGCACAACTTGGAGAAAAGTTATTAAAATTTAATAATCTACTGCTTTGTGAAGGATGCTCATCAAGCATAAAAAAATAGCCATCAAAATAGAAACCAGGGCTGATACAACCCAATTCTCTACCTATTCTCAGTCATGCTATTAATTTGAATATCACTGTGTCTGATCCTTATAATGACAGCTGTGGTTTGTGGAACTGACACTGGATTTGAAAATAGAGAGACAATTACTTATTGGATTTTCTTCTTAAATGCACAGAATCATATGCAGATAGAAAGCTTTAAAAACCAATCATGCATATTAATTGAAGGCTTTGGTCTTGGAAAAATGGAATAGCATAGCAGAAACACAACAATACTGATGTAGTATGTATTATATATAAAAATATGAAGGGATAGTTCTTCAAATATGTCATGCACAAGATTATTAAAATTAAAAGTTATTCCTGGGGTTTTTTTTGGCCAGAGTTTCTTACAGAGTGTTTATGCACAGCACAAAATCATCTTCATACTCATCCTCTGTTCCCAAAACACCTGTAGTTGCCAAAATAAATGTAAATAGATATGAAGCTTTCCTGATAATGACTGCAACTCATCAGGACACTTTTCCAGATTTTTTTCCCCCCACTGAATTAATAAAACGGGAAAAACAAGTCAATAATCTTCAAATATTTCACTGCAATAAAATGACATACATTACAACTTTTCAATACATTTCACGTGGTTTTATAAAAATATACAGTAATTGGCTGGTATTTCTGGAATATTGGAAGCCAAATGGAGTATGAAACTTTACATCACTGATAAGAGTAAGGGGGTAAATAATTTTGCAGTCATGCTACTGAAATTCAAAATGCATGGAACCCATGGGTTACAATATTAATTAGCCTTCAGGCCAAACAGGATCAGCTTCCTGGGTGCAGAATCCAATTCTGAAACTTCTGTAAAGTTGTCATTAATTGGAAAATATAAGCAGAGGTCCAGGAGCTCTGGAGATGTTCTTGAGCCTTCTTGTGTGGCTTAAAAAAAATCCTTCAGCTGCATCTGGGCTCCCCCTTGGTTATCTCCCAGCACACTTTGCAATCTTTAAATAGCAAGGCTTCCTAGAAGGTGAACCTTGAATGAAAACCAGATTGACTCAACTGAAAAAAGTTTTGTCACTTTCCAAACTTCTTTGAAGCAAACTCTTAAATCTGTGCAATGATTCTGTGGAGCTTTTAACACTGAAGGGCTTCCATCCTTCACTGTTTGGTACTATTAGTGAAAAAATTTATTTTTCATTGTATCTTTGAATACATTTACAATCTGTGTAAAAATGCACATATGGCTAAGTTTTTAAGTAAATGTTTATTGTTAAAGAGTCCATGAACAAATGCAAATAAACAGTTAGACACCAGTTACTCAAAGTCACTGCATTAATATTTACTCCATAGTTTCATCCAGTAAATGGAAGAAAAAAGTGGAACAAGTCTAGATTTAATCATGCTACCCCTTTGCTACAACATCTAATTGCTCCTCAGGGCATATAGATTGTTTTTTATAGGAGTTAAACAATAAAATTGCTGCATGTACAGAAAGTAAAGAAAAAGCAGGACCAGAGCTGCAACACTAAAATGTGTCCTTGAGTGACCATGTTGTCCAGTGCTATTTCTGGGATGAGAGTTTTGTCTTTTTTCTTCATGGATTTGGCAATAGTTTTGCTCAGCCCAGCAATGTAATCACAGAAATCTGCGAGTGTAAAATTGTAGTGGAATAAAATATTATTAAATTTAAAAAAAAACTCTGTATGTTTTTGTCAGAGCAAAATAGGAAAGCATAAAAACCTGAGAATCCCATTAAGTCAGAAATTTACTTGACACTAACATTTTAGTGACTTTCACAGTTTCAGTGTTTTCTCTGTGCTTTACCTTTAAAATAATAACCTATTGTGAAAAATGCATGAACATATATCTCAAATATATGTGATAGACACACAGAGCTCCCAAGCAGCAGCATCTGTCTATAACTTAACAATCTTACTGATATTGCAAGTAAATTATCAATCATTCTTTGTTACTAAAAATGACTATTCTACCAATCATCTATTTGATAGCTCAAAGAATTTACAGAAAGCCACACTTTTTCAGGACAAAGAATGCCTTTAGCATGCTTCTTTTACAGAAAACCATTTTTTTCTAATGCTGCTTTTAATTGAATGTCATGACCTAAGAGAGATGAGACACATCATAAAATGAAGATGTCATATTTGTCTCTGTCAAAAGAAAAAACCCTGCATTTTCAGTTTCAGGATTTTAATTTAAAAATGCGCTTGTCAGAAAAAGCTTTTCAAAAGGGAATGAAATCCTCATGCTGAGTTCCCTGCCTGACAAGAGGATCCAAGCTTTAAATTTAGTACATGTGATATTTCAGTCACAAACAGACCTTTTCAGCTTTGCTTCATTATTGTTTACAAAAGTTTGCTCTTGGAGCCAGACAAAGTCCATTAACATCTTTGCTGAAATAATACTTGTTTCCTTCTAACTTTTTTAGTTTTATAACACTTTATACTCGATTTTGGACACAGTATCTGAATAAAGCTGAAAAAATAAAAGAGAAAAAGGGAGCTATTGAACTACTAAATCAAGTCTGTCCCAGATTTGGAAATGAGTAATTTTAATACCATAATCAATGACAGGAAGGACATAACCATTCTCAAAAACTGTACTAGGTTGAAGGGCCCTTAGAAGATTGTCTGATCTATTCTTCAGGTAGAAGCACATTGACCTATAATTTTAAAAAGATCTTATTTTCTCAAAAGTATTCTCTCTAAGTAGGGATGCAGTATAAGTGTATCTTGAAGAACTCCAGCTATTGGTAATAACTTTCTCTACTTTTACTCTTCATAGTATTATTTGTCATATTTTATATACTCATTCTGTATTTAGGTGATACCAAATGCCATGAAGGCACAAGAAATTAGAGGGAGGTGTTGGAACTCTTTATACAAACACAAACCTTGACACCCTTTTCCCCAACACAGCACTGACCCTGGCTGACATATTGATTACTCGAGGGGAGCTGAAATCCAGATGGTTTCTCTGGATATAATTAGGAAGGAATGAACCCCCAAGACACAAGGGACTGTAATCAGCATTTATCACAGCCTGAAAGGGAGGCTGAGCCGGAAGCTGGGAGAGCTGTCTCTGGAGCTCAATGATATAACCTTAAAATGTCATGACATTAAATTCAGATCTGGCAAAAAGCTTTTGATAACGTGCGAGTCTGAGCTTTGGAAATCAAAGGAATAAACCCAGTTGTGTTTGGTTGCCTGAGTCGTTCTGCTGTGACTGTGACCTTTCCCTCACTGCAATTATTAATCACAGTGAGGGGAAAGCACAGGAAACAGGAAAATATCAGTAATTTTTACGTAGATCCAATATCTGCCATCCAGGTATTTGGCACAGAGCTCAGTAGGTAACCTGTCGAATTTGGGGCACAGTTTATGAGACAGTCAGCTTTGTGCCTCCCAGAAGTGCTAAAATCATCCTCTTCTGGAGGAGGGATGGATTTTGCAACGCCAGAGCATCCCAGCAGGCAGCTTCCTGCCAGATGGTTGTGAGCACAAAAGGAGGGACCAAGGCTTGGCTTCAGAAGCTCTGCTGTCCTTTTGCTGCTGGGAAGTCCAGGTTTGGAGCAAGCCTTCTGTCAAGGGTGTTCTCAGGTGCTGCCAGAGCTGCCCCACGCTGCAAAGACTGGAGAAATCTCCCTTTTCTGCCGTTCTCAAACACCACTAAGCCACCTGCAGTCATAATGAACCCGAAGACAAAAAGGTTTTGTTCTGTCCCATTCAGTAACGTTGTTACTGAGCACCCTATGTGCACAATTCAGAATATGCAAATATTATTTAGAAGAACCAGTTGCAAAGTCTAATTGTTCTGAATGCCTAATTTCAGCATTCTTGCCAGAGTATTTCCCATCATCTTGTGGGCAACAGCTGTCAAATGGCAAAAAACCCCCAACTGTTGGAGGTAGAAAAGTTTATATAATATAATTAGGACTGCTAATTCTGGCCTGTGCATAGAATCTGTAGAAAAAACCCCTAAATTTATAGAAAAAAAAACTCAAACAAACCAAAGCATAACAAAGTAAATTCTATTAATCTTTGCATTTGAGTTGTTAATTATAATTAGACAATGTTTCCTCTTCACAAACATCTTGGGTGAGCTGTAGCGAATTTCTGTCAAGTCATCATACACGCAAAACTGCATGGCCAAAGGATCACTCTGCAAATGGGCAAGATGCAAATAAAGGCTTCTCTGCATTCCTTAGTAATAGTTGGAATATCCTTTCCTCCATATGCATCACTTCAACAACTTGATTTTCAAAAAATGAGACAAAGAATTGGTAATTCTGAACCCCAGTTCTCACATCTGAGTTTGAGTTCCCACAGTGAGCATCCCAACAAAAGAGCATCATCAGGAAAAGTCATGGCAGATGTGCACATTCCAAGGCTTTCTTTCTGCTATGTAGTTCTCCCCCTTTCTAGAGGTCTCCTTGAACGCAGCAGTAAGCTGGAAAGCACTGCCTAGTGCTGAAGCTTCTAGTGAAAATACAAGAGGAGTTTCTTATTCTCATTCCAGTTCTTTGCAGCAGACTGGATGGCTGGAGCAAGCAAAGGATTCAGGCTCCTGACCTCATCCAAGGCTGGGAAATTCCCCTGTGGTTGAAATAGTACACTCAGATACCTTTCCTTTGAATTTTGTTTCTACAGGTTTTGGCAAAGGTGATCTGCTGGGGCAGAACAGGATTATCTGGATCATGACTACAGATCCTGGAATTTTGGGGTCCCAAAAGATACAGCCAACTCCGGGGAGGCTAATAAATAAATAAATTATTAGGGACCATAATGAAAATAAGCTCTCAGGTCTGACCAAGTAACACTGAGATCCAGTAAGAAAACAAAACAAAACCTTACAGCCAGTCTTAAAACTCCTCATAGAAAGTAGAAATATTTCTACATCCATTTTGTGTAAGAAAGAAGCTGTTGAGGTACTTGCACTGCCTTCATCTATGCCTAAAAATGTACAACATGACAAATACCTGCAGCTTTCTGAAGATGAAATATTGATTCCACTCTAATAAATAACAGAAATGCAATAGATCTTTGGTGGCACAATAGGCTAATTTATTAGATTAAATTTTTATTTGGAAGAGCAACCTCCAAAATCGTCTCATGTGACAGTAGAAAATAGATTTGAATTGATCAGTCTGTGAAATTTCCACAGCTAATCTGGTTAACAAGTCAACATTAAGTTATGCAGGACTCCAACACTGAACAGCTCACTTGGGAAATTGGGCTCATTCCATTACAGGAGTATCTCAGGCAGAATCTCCACACTGTAACAAATTGTGATTTATACATTTATATATTTATACACACAAACACAAACACCCCTTCTGATTCAATTTTGGCTTGCAGATTTTCCACAAGGTCACTTCCAGGATGACCTGAGGATGTCACACACTGCTCATTCTCCTTCCATTCACTCCTGTGCACCTACTTTCCTAACCACAGCCATCACAGGGGGTGAGATTGATGTATATTTATATGGCAATGCATGCATGGGCAACCTAGCTACAAAGAAATGCTGGTGTGGTATTTCTAGCATTGTTTTTTAATGTAATATTCAAATAAATACATGTTAATTTATTTACTTTAAAAACTCTGTTTCATAATTCTGCATAAACCTGGAATTCAGTTTTGTTTCTGCAAAGTCATTCCTATTAAAACTATAGGCAGCAGATATCCCAAAACTTTATGTGTAAATCAAGCTCAGCATCTGATTTTTTACAAAAACCTGTAAAAGTACCAAAGATTTTTCTTAAAATCATTCAATTTGCAGTCTTCCCTCCACCTGTAAGGCCAAAGCAATATTATACCAACAGAAGTCTGAAAACAGATTGCCAGTACTAATTGAGGTGGTACTGAAAGAACATCCAGCACAAGCTTTTCCTTTCATTTTATTGAAATCAGCGTCTTGGAACGATTCTGAAATTAATCAGGTAATCTACAACTCCCTTCCAGTTCTGTTTTGGGAAAAAATCCAAACCCCAACCAGCAGAAAAAAATTAAAACAAAAAAAAAAGTCAAATGCTTTGCATCTTACTAACTCAAATCATGGATATGACAACCTCATATCTGCAGCCAAAAAGCAGGTAGATTTAGCAAAGAAGTATTGCTAATTATAAACAGAAATGGCTAAGGTTTAAAATGGAATAGATCAAGCAAAACAATGATTTCAACACAGAGATCTCAAATAACATATAAATGTCTTAAGCCTTCAGACCTACACAGTACTCTCAAGTCTTCTCTATACCTACATTTCCAGGAAAAAAATCCTGATACACATTTTTCTGCAAAAAAAAAAACCCCAGCAATCCCAACCTCCCCCCAAAAAGCACTTAAACTTTTCTCCTATTTTAAGGTAAAATATTGAAAAAAAAGGCAGAAAAAAAATTTAGTTTTTACTCATGTCTTTTCTGGTCTCGTGCCTCTAATGCACGGCATTTCCTTTGTTAATAAGTGTTAACATACCTTAATGGCAGGAATTTAAGTACAAAAATATTGATGCTGGCAGTAAGCTGTGTCTATGTAAACTAATAAAGCAAAGATAAGCCGAATTTTGGTGTTAATGTGCATTCTACTGAGAAGATACTAAAATCTGAAATTGTGAATAGTTATTTGCTAACCCCACTATGTGCTCTCAAAGAAGCACAGCTAAGAATATAATGACTTATTGATTTCATATGGACACAGGTTCCAAAATTGGATTGCAAAACTCCATTAATTTCTCTACCTGGGCTGGCCAACTACAGACAGCAGTAATTGCTCTCCTTGCAGTCCTGCATGTACCAATTTCTAAGATTAAAGAAATGGCACAGTTAATTATACAGTGGTATTTCAAAACCCACCTACAACTGCAAAGCAACATGTTATGTTTTACTCAGATTTCATTAAAAAGTCTTTATAAAGAGGCAAAAATTTCAAAGTATAGGTCATATTTGAAAAGGTGTGCTGTTATTCTTGAAGAACCTGTTCCTTCTAGGATGTAGTAAGCTACTACATTAGAAAGTTACAATATACCCTTGAATATGTTTTTTTTTTTTTGTAAACTTCAAGTTTGCAACGAGCAGAAGAATAACATCTTATTTCACAGAATAAGCTGAGTTGGGAGGGACCCACAAGGATCACCCAGCCAGCTCCTGGCCCTGCACAGGACACCCCAAGAACTACACCATGTGCCTGAGAGCAGTGTCCATACAACTCTCACCCCTCAGAGTATCACCCAGGGCAGAAATCAAGTTTCTACAGCGTTTAAATCTTTATGTATACTTGCTATGAAATGAGCAAAAAAAAAAAAAAAAGAAAATTGCAATGTAAAGCCCAAACATGGAGAGGGCTGAAAATAAGCAAGCAAGCAGAAATCCCAGGCAATGACAGGGAAAGTGAGGCATTCTGAAAGACAAATTTATGGAACACTGTGGGAATTTGTGATGATAATGAAAATGGTAAATGGAACACAGTGCTTTTATCACTTGCAATTCCTCACTCTCCCTGGGATTTCTCCTTGAAGTGTCATAGAACAGGGATCCATAGGCCATCCTCTCTTGTGGAATGCACAGGGATACAAATAGGGCACATACAGTGTCATTTTAATCTTGACACACGCAGAACCACAAATATATCAGTAATTCTGAGATTACATGAGGCACAGAGGAGCAGGAAAGGTAGAGTGACCAGCTTCAAAAAATAAATATACTGGCCATAATTGCCACGAATGATGTGCTTTTGCATGGTGGATGATTCCAAAAGGAAGCCTTTAGACAGTCGTGCTGGGCAGCTGGTCCTGGAATCCTTCACAGAAATAATGGTGGGACCACTCTTTGGAGTTCTGTATCTGTGCCAGATGGCTCAGAAATGATGCAGTATTTAAAGAAGGTTTTTAGTCACATGTGCTGAAATACCTAGGCATGGAATGACTTCTGTAACTGAAAGGACCTGGAATGACTCTGTCTTATTTCTCATGTATTAAAGAGAAAAGAAAGTGAAGCACCAGTGTGCCCATCACAGACAATCCCAATAAAAAGTCTTGACAGATCAGACACTTTGCATGTTCACTTTCTGAATTTGATACAGGCTATCATATCTGTCTCTTTGAGACAGAACCTTTCACAGCTCACACTCCAGAGTGCCAAGCACACACTAAAAATGTCTAATGACATCGCTGTCAAGAAGCAGCATTCGATTTCAAAGTATCACTGAATTTTAAATACGAATTGCAATCACATAACATATTCTCATTTATCCCCATCAGTGTTTATATCTTACCAGATATAAATCCGCTCAGCTGAAAGAGATGTGAAATAATTTCTTCAACTTTATTATTCACAGGCAAATGGAAGACTGTCAAGACACAGAAGGCAGCCTTCTGATAGTTAAAGCTTTTGACTTTGATCATGCGGATGTGCTCTTCAGTAGCCATTCCTACAACTGACAGCAGAACATTTGTATACTTACCTAGAACGTTCTTGAAATCTTCTGAAGTCACTTCCTTTTGTAGTGCTGATTTTGATGCTTGCATTGTTCACCATGCTGAGATAATTACATAAGCTCTCTGCTGAAGGATTCTGCTTGTGCCATTCCACTCGAAGAGGCAGAGGAGCTGCCATCTGCAGATTTAACACTGCAAGCAGAAAAAGCTGTAAGTTTTACCCTGTACATTAAACATGTCTGACTCTTAAGTGCAGCCAATTGTCTACTAAGAATTTTGAGGACTTTTTTTGGTAAGGACCACATTAATGTATTCTACATGCAATTGTGGGTTCTTGAAGGGTGCACAGTTGTCTGTAAGATGAGATACAATAAGCAACTCATTTCCAGTAATTTCTTAAATATACTCTAAACTGCTTCAGCTCTGAGAAGTCAGAGAGGCAAAATGCTATAAAGAGCACACAAATGTGTTTTCTTACATTTTTTCCCACTTGTTATTCTGTGCAATCATTTTAAACTATTTCAAAGCCTCCCTGAAAATTCTTGGTTTATGATATCAACATTTTCAGTATTGCTTCCCTCTGGGGGCCTCCCTTGATGTTTTGTTGTTATAATGATAACTTTTCAGGACTGATATTGCTTCACTTTCTGCTGCAGCACACAGACTTCTGGGACTTAAATGTAAACTTCTGCAGTTCAAGCACCATCACCACTTGAGATGCATTTCTTGATCTTGTGATATGACACATTCAATGTTTTGGTAGAGTAAGTCTGCTCCTACTAGTGGCTCCCAATCTGGTCATGGGTTCAGATGCTGTTTTCAGCCTTTTTCATTTCAGCCTCCACAGTAAAGAATGGTGACATGGGTTTCTGTAGAGCTCCTCAAACCAGATGGAGAAGGTTCACACAGCAAAAACTCCAGCCTGGCCTCTTGGGGAATTTTGTCAAGGAATTGCAGTTACTCTGCAGTAAGTATCTTTTCCTTACATAATCTCCTATTCTCTTTTTGTGCATCTTCTCCATATAAAATGAACATTTTGGTCTGGAGCAACCTTCAGGGTACTGGCTGTGCTGTGAATGTTGCTGAACCTTCAGCAATCCATGTGAAAATCAGGTTTTCTTCCTTCCTTCACTATGAAATAAAAGTGGTTGACATGGGCTGCACATGGGTCTGTTGCTGAAGCTGTATCACAAGATCACTGTGTTTACACAAGGGATTCAAAATAATTTAAATATTTCACTGTAAGTAGAATGAGTTAAAAAAAAACTCAGTCTAGAAAGTCACAGTAAGCAGGGTAGCACATACCTAATTCACACATCTTAAAAATCCACCCCTAGGAGCAAATCACAGCTTCAAAATTCAGAATACCTGAGACTGTTACACTCGAGGCAGGGGACGTTCTAAACAAGAACAAGGAATGATGATGGAAATGGAGGAGGCAGAGCAGCTGAATGACTATTCCTGAAATGTCACACCCAAAAAAGAAGTGACACAGGAAAATCCATGCCATTCATCAACCTCAATGACCAAATTAACTGCACTGAAGTTGTTACAAGAATGTTGATATAATGGAGCAGTAAACAGAGGAGAAAACTTGTAAAACCTTGAATTTATTTCCTGATTTGATTCTTGTTAGAGGGGTAAAAGAATTGCCTCTAGTAAGGCTGCAGGTTATTTTTATTTCAGGCTAAGTAGAAATATTCAGAGGTCTTAAACTCTATTTAAAAGTACACAACATTCCTACGAATTCCAAAACAGAGGTACTTTGGCTATTTCATCTTTGTCAGCTTTTCAGAAAAATGGTGTCAGAAAGATCTGAACAACAGAAATGCCTGAAGATCTTAGTTTTCACATGCAGGACTTCTTCCAGTACTATTTCTGACAGAAATTAACTTTCTCTGTAATAACAAATCTTAATTTTACCTTCAATATTATTTCAATATTATGGAAATTTTTAAAGTGAAAACTTAGGAGCATCCCAATTGATAAAATCATATCTTGTTTGGAATAAAATAATTTGATGTTTCTATTTGTACTGATTGTTTTCTTATTAGAAGGTGTTTTTTTCCCTAAAGAACTCCTTTGACTCTTTAAGTTTTTATTTTTATTGCAGGACTTTGTTCCATTTGTCAAACTCTTTCTGAAATCTGGAAGCAGCTATCTTTTAGTTCTGAAAAAGGGGTCTTAAGCAATTAAATATAGAACTTCTTCCAAGAGGCACAGTCTTATGTTCTACCCTAGCAAGTCCAGTTAGCTGCTAAGTATTTGGTCCTTCCTGGAATATTTGTTTTCTTTTTAATTTACGTAAGATTCCATGAAACTCTCTCTACTCTTTGAAAATAATTTATGTAAATCTCAGACAATTTTGTCCGTATTAATATAACCACTCGTTCAATGGCATAAATAACTGGAACCATGAGTAATCCAAAAGCCGAGAATTTAGGACAACTGAAACAATACCAGAAGTTCCTGTGTTTTACAGATAATTCCTTTAGAATAACACCAATAAAATATGTCCCACTAAGTAGCAGGAGGGACTAAGAGGAGCAGCACTGGGGGTTGTGCCTTTGGTAGCAGCACTGGGGTATCCACAGGGAGATTTTTTTCCCCTCGGGAGGTCCTCTGGTAACAAAATCTTCAGCTCACGTTCTGTGGGGGAACACACACCATAAAAATGTTAGTGGGCTAAGACCACAACCTCTTGTTTTTTACAACAAAGGTCTCCAAATCAAAACACTCTTTTTTTGGGGTTGTGGTTTGTGTGTGCACCTTGGTGTGGGAGAGAGAAGACAGTAAACAGCCAAGAGCCAATTCAAATGTATTTGCCTTTCATTACTTGTGTTTGAAGCATTCTTGTTAATGACTTTAAAATGAGGACTGGCATAACCAAGTGTTATTTATTGCATGAATTAACTTCAAAGAGCTCGCCTCAACATGACATTTAAGAAATAGAAAGAATTTGAACAAGTCCAACAAAAAAATCTTTTAAATTGCTTTCCTTAATGCATAAAGATAATTTATAGAAGGGTTAACATCTAAGGGCATATGATTTCAGGAAAGTAAAACATTTCAAAAGTCAAGTCTGATTTTGATTGAACATAATAAAACCATTCTGCAGTCAGATATTTAAAGTGACCCAACTAAATTTTGATGAACTTGCCACCTACAAAAAATCTGTTATTAGGGAACACACTTTGTACCTGCTAAGCATTAATGCATGAATTAATAAAAATGGCTCTGACTAATGCTAAGCAAAGACAAAAAATTATCTTTTTCAGAAGCTGACGCACCATCTATTACTTTTAATGCCACATTCCATAAGTGTCAGATTTTCAGACTTTATGCAACTAAAAACTCTATTTACTCAAATACTTTTCCTATTTCAGTAACTTTAAAGTCAGGCAGACAGAGTCTGACAGTTTGTGCCTTTTCCTCTTGCTTGTTCAAGTGGAAGAAAAAGTCCAGCAGCCTTTCCCTGTCCCTTACCCCTAGATACAAGTGAGAGATCTAACCCACATGCTTTCAGCACAACCCAAACCCACAGAAAGGAATCTCTTCCTAACACAAGGACTAATTACAAACCTATCAGAATGATCTCAACTATAAGATACATTTCCACTAAAGAGGAAAGCAATCTCTTGTGAAAAGTCAACAATGTCTTTTTTATCATCAAACCTACAAAATACAAATATTATTTACATGCTAATAAAGGATGATCCTAAGGAGAATGAATAGTTGAAGTGTGATGGGATTTTGTTAACTCACATCAACATAAAGATTTTATTCCACCTTCTCGTTCAGCCCATATTCATCCTGGATTTAGTGCAATCACTCTCATTTTACAATGGAACACTGTATTAATTATTATTTTCATCTTATTTACAGCAAAAATCCCTAGTCATAAAGCAGAATCTACATGTTTGGCACTAGGCAAACATGAAAATAAAGCTCAGGTTTCCCCAGATTAAAATTCTAGGCTGCTACACAGCAAGATGACAGGATCTTAAAAATTTATCAGAGTAAGTCTTCCATGCTGCTATCAACAGGTACTCTGGCATTTGTATGATGGTCTTCGTTGATTTATAAAGGGAAATAAGATAAAAACTGGTAAAGTGTACAGCAGAAGATCAAGCAGTCTTTAATTCTTTTCCCAGGAAAAAACTGCATTCAAACGGACTTGGTCTTGTTCATCTTGCTTCCTCTGACTTTGGTTTTCCAGACCAGAAAGTATTTTTTCATCCCAGGAGCAGCAGAAACAATTATTTAGGCAGGTGGACGTTGCAGGCTGTCACACCTGCTCAATAACAGCACTTGGGCTGTTGGGAGACAGGTGCAGGACTATTTGGCCAGTTCCTGCTTTCTAAACCTGCTCCCAGCTGGACAGGTGCACCAAAAATGAAACCTGGGCAGAGACGCATTGTAGCCACAAACATCCCTGTGCTGGCCACAGCAGTGGGCAAGGGAAGGACTGTGAATGTCATCTCTTTGCACTTCTGTGAGGCCTTTGGCTCAGTCCCCCAGAGCATCCTTTCCTTTAAACTGCAGAGGGATGGATTTGATGGGTGGGCTGTCAGGTGGATGAGGCATTTCTTGGACAGTCACATCCAGAGGGCAGTGGCTTGGCTGAGCTGGATCTGAACTGAGCATTAGCATAAAGTGTGTGGTTAAAGAATCAAGAGTCAAATAAAATTTTGTTTAGAAGTTTAAAATTGGCTTGTATGTCTTCTAAACATTCCCATCACAGCAGTCATTAATTCTCTAATTGACACATACACACACATATTCAGTAACAACAAACGTTGCCAGAACTTTGTGGAGCAATGTAATGGAACAAGGTCAGCATTTCTTTGGTTAATTTTTGTAATGTGGAGTGTGGAACTGGCAAACATAAAGTACAAATATGTGTGAAATTCAAACCAGATTCAGCCAGGAAGCAGCATCTCCCTCTAAAAAGTAATGAAAAAACATTGGAATGAATGTGTAGGAGAATAATGTTGTACATATATCTGAGCAAGAGGTTAAACTTCAGCTACCAAGTTGTTACTGATGTTTCCAAAACAGCCAAAAGAACGTGATAAATTCACCACTAAATATTTCCTTCTGTTTATCACTACACAATTTTCTGGAATGCATTCTATATAATTTGAGCAGTACTAGCTATTTAATGCAGTCTTTATAGCAAGAAAGAGGAAACATGGAAGAATTTATTTGCCTCTATCGACGATGGTGGGGGGTAGAGAGACGGGGAGACCGAACAGACCCCAAAATCTGAGTCCTCTCAGAGTCCAGAGTCCGTTCAGAATCCGGAGTCCGTTCAGAATCCATCTTTATTGGGAACTTACAAGAGCTTATATACTGTTTCAGGAGACTACAATGCTTACTACAAAGATTGGGTAACACTCAAATACACAAACTTATGCATATCACAACATTTCTTTGGCTGACAGTGGTTAATCAAATTTCCTCTTCCCGGAGAGCTGTCTGATGGGATCTTCTTGCAATCTTGACTCAATCTCAGAGTTCCATTTGCTTTTGCAAGGCATTTTATTTATCAGTTCCTTTATGCTAATAATGTCCAAGGTGCTATCAGACTTGTGTATTCCCATATGCCTCTTAAAATTCAGTGCATAGGAAGACAGTGGGAAGATATTACCATAGACAGTCTTACTTTTTCTAAGGTTAAATAAACAAGAAGAAACAAATAATATCAAAAGAAAAAAAGAAGATGTTTAGTTCCTTTAGTAATTTGGACATAAGAACAAAAAGCTTTTGAGTAATCTTTAGATTCTGTAATTCTTTAAATTCTTGAATGCCTGTGCAGGAGTCAATGCAGTATTAAGATGGCATTTTATCACACAGAGGTATTGAAAAATTAATACTGTAAGTGGTTAATTTCAATTTATTTTTCATTTCCTTACATGAAATTGGAAAATAAGTCAAAATTGAGTAACTTATAAGGCAGCTGTCTTTCATGTAGCTATTTTGGCACCAGCATTAATTCCATTTCTCCTAAATTATGGCCTGCAGAAAACTACTGAAAGAATCAAGAAAAAAAAATAGCAATCACTTTCAAAAAGGATTTGTCAAGCATTTCCAAACCTTCATTACCAAAGACTAAAAGTATGAATACTGATGGCCTCCGTGGTGGCAAAAATAATCACTGTTTTATTTTGTCTACCAGTGCAGTTTTTGTTTAATTTTAAACAAGCTTACAGCTGCTACACCCAGAGGGTGGTCACCTTAACACCTTTTGGCAGCAAGCTCCAAAAAACATTTTCTTGAACCTCTGCCAGGTCTTGCAGGCAGGCAAAAACAGCATCTGAGAACAAAACCAACAACAGGGTAAGCAAATGAAGTTCAATTATCCAAACAGAATGCTCACACCTTGTGAAGGGAGACTAAAATGACAAATTAAAGTAGCATAATTTTCAAATTATGGACTGGAGCTGGATTGGGAAGAATACAGTAAAGTGGCAATAGGTAGATGTACTTTTGTAGAAATCTTTCTTATCTTTCATGGCCGGGTGAGAGAAGACTGGATACTAAGCACTAATTAATTATTTGAATGAACAGTTCTGTTGTTTGGCCAAAACAAATACTAGATACTTTATTGCAGGCATTTTGGAACACATCCCTTTGGACTTTAGTCAAGGCTGTACCTACAGTAAGCATTCTCAAGGCAAAGGAACAAGTCTGTAGCCTTTTTCCCCCCATTCAGATTCCAAACATTTTTTCTTTTCTACCCATTTCATTTTAGAAAAACTTTGTTTCTCCACTGGTAGAAAATACATTTTCCCCATTCTAAGAACAGCAATTGCAGCAATTTATAAGCTATACCTGAGATTTTCTGACTTTCAAATCAAGTATCTTGTATATACAACAAGAAGTTCAGCATCCAGCAGCAATACAGTTGTGTAAATGATGCAATTATCACTTAATCCATGCAAGTTTAGTGTCATACTAATTCCAAAATGTATTGATGCTAAAGACAAAAAGGACTTCAAAGTTGAGTTGTCTTCAAAGACGTATAAGATCTGATGAAACATCATGGAATGTGGTGCTCATGTTCTTAACAGATATTATTTTTAGTGCTTCTTTTAGGATTATTAGTACTCTGAGCTTCTGGTGAGATGCCTTAGCTCTCTAATCTGACTGAAAATTAACCTGGCAAGGAGATAAACACACAAAGTATTTTAATTGATTTTCAGCTAAATTAGTGAGACGGTCTAGCATGCTTGCCATGAAATCACCAGGACCAATGTGATGGAGAGGGTGTTGTACAGCCTGTTGTGTTCAGGGTACAGAAATTTGTCAGACCATAAACCCCCCTGTGCTCCAGGTGTTTCTCAGAGATGAGTGAGCTGTGATTTCTGATCACATTCAGCACTATAACCATGCTCAGGAAGGATCTGCACATCCAGATTCTCAAACACTACAGATTATTGAAGGAACAGAAAAGCAGGCTCAGAATTGCTGGTGCAAAATGCACTAACTACAGAGATTGCCAGAGAAAGTATAGTAACAGAGATCTACTAACAATATAAATATAAAAATGAGTATTTCCACCTCTGCTCCAATGCAGTTGGAAGGGCAAAGTTCACCTAAAAGTGTCCCTTCTGGAGAGGAGGAAGGACACAGTCTGTCAACGTATTCAGAGCCGAGGTGTTTTCTCCCTCTGTTGTTTTTGTCCCAAATTCCCCCTTTTATACTATAAATTTTGACTCTTGCCATTGGAGTGAAACAATCACATTTGACAGCTGGAGTTCTGGTGACTTTGGTCACACATGTGTTCCATGTCCTCTTTTTTTTTTTTACTTGCATTCTTAGGGATGTGAAACTTCCTGATCTTCACCAGAGAGCCTTTGTGCACATCCTTATCTCCTTAGGGGACCAGATTTACAACAAGGCTTGTGACACAGTGAAGGGGCTGGTACAGATGTGCAGGTGCTCTTCTGTGCCTCACATTCCAGACATCCTGCAGTCCTCAGCCTTTGCTCAAGACCTGCCAAGATAAGGAAGGGGCTCAGCCCAAGTTTCCCTCAACCAGCATCCTTAATTCTTCACCAGCTTAAAGTCTACAGTAGAATTCTGGCCATTTACCACACCAGGAAAGGCTGAAGGTCGTTATGCAACCACTGTCCCCTCCATCCATCCATCCATCCATCCATCCATCCATCCATCCATCCATCCATCCATCCATCCATCCATCCATCCATCCTCCTTGCACACTGGTTTTGGGCAGTTTCTTCAGAGCCCCCGAACTCATGGCAGAGGAGTAGAGCAGTAGAAATGTGTCAGCTCACTCCAAAAGCTTTTGAAACAGCTCCAGCAGCAGGCAGACTGCTCAGGCTTCTGGGCATGCCAGGGATGCAGGGGATGCCCACACTGACAGAGGGGAGAGGAAGGATGAGCACCCTCACAGCTGGTAGGGAACTGTTTTACTCGACACTGCATGAGTTACAGACCATGGGCTCAGAGTTATGAATCAGAGAACTTGTCACTTAGAGAGGGGATGAACTAAGTGGTGAATTCATGTGCAAAGGGGATGGAGCCTTTGTTTGTTGTGTTCTTCTTTCCCAGACAGCTGATGAGAAAAAATTAATTTACAGAGTATCTTGTCCTGCAGATTTGAGAGCTCCAAACAGATCATGACATGTGTGCCTTTAATCTTTTCTGTGGGAAAAGGAGACTTCATTTTGCTGTGTAACAGAGGGGCTGCTGGGGAACAACCTCTGTGCCACATCCATGAAGCAGCCAAGTTAATGCAGCCTGAGCAGTGTCACTGTCATCAATGTGAAAGCACTCCAGCACACTGTACCAGGCCTGACGCCTGACAGGAAAAAACCACCTGGAAAAAAGCAAAGCCAGAGGACACGACACTCAGATGGCACAGGTCTGGCATGTGAGGATTCAGCAAGATTTGAAGGTTCAGAGGAGCAGCCATGCAGCAAACCCAAGGGGTGCTTGGGCTGCTGGGCTGGCAGAGCCTCGGGGCTGCAGGAAAACGCCGTCATCCATCACTTCTTCCCTGAAAATCAGTGCGCACTTGTTATTGCCAATACCTCTGCAAAACCACCCACAGAGGCTTCTTCAAGAAATCTCTTCACTGGAGAAGAGAGGCACTGGAGCACGAATTTTAGAATGCTTTGGCCTCAGAATCCAGGCCTATGCTTGCATAGCCTTTGTTGTTCAGGGTCACATTTTGGTATTTCATCACCACTTTAATAAGGCAAAAATCAGGTTTTTTTGGAGTGGTACTGGTTTTGCTGTAAAAATACATAGGATTTTAGAAATAACTTCATTTTGTAATGGTGAGGAAAACTTTGCTCCATCAGTTCTTATAGCAGCTGGCTCATAACTCATATAAATCCATAGATGTTTATCTGTGTTATTCTTGGGATTGCCAACACAGTGAGATGTTCATGAGTTACAGACATGACCACAATACAAAAAATACAGTAAAAATCTGTAGGATTCAGGTGGATCTAACAGCTTTGCTGCTAAGTGTGTTCTAGTTTTTTTGGTTGTATACACTGAATGCACTATTAAAAGTTTTAAAGACTTTTATTTCAATATATTTGAACTTCGGTGTCATACCAGAAAACTGTCATTCCTCTTGACATTCCCCAGCCAGTCCAGAGTGCCCTTAGATTAGATTTGCAATGTTCTAGGGTCAAAATTGTTTTAGAGACATTACTTCATATCCCCTAATGCAATACATTACTTTAGGAAGCTGTGCATGTGTTCATTTGGAGTTTGCTGCCTTTACTTGGTTAGGAGCATGTGCTCCTTCAATCAGTTTTGCAGAAATGAGATTTTACCTCGGCACAAATTTCCCACACAGAGGGAAATTACCCTGCATCAATCTACAAAACATTGTGTCAATACAGTCACATGTAACACAAAAAAAGGGGAAACATTGGAAGCTCATTTCAAAGCCACATGGAATTTTCCTGGTTACAGGTATTAACCAGATTTATTTAACTATTTAGGCCAACAAACTTCATAAGAACTGCTTCTCAAATTAATTGCATCTGGATTCAGAATAGCACTTCCCATAGAATTTCTATTCTTGGATTAAAGTGGGATATTTTTCAGTTGAACCTATCCCAGAATAATAGGATAATACCGAAACTCTTAGTTCTTAAGACCCATCATTTGTACCCAAAACTTTTATAAGCATCAATATCTGCAGATCTAAATTAAGACATAGATCTTAATGGCTACAAAATACTGCTTTTTCCCCCAGCCTAGCATTCCAATTTTCTGTGGTTTTGTAAGTGCTTAATGTTAATTACAAGTAGCTTCAATACAAGATTTGCATGTAAATCTCCTGTGGGTAAGTAGGAAAACAGATGAGTTTCCTGCAAGGACTTAATTATTTGTTATGTCTCTTGGGATTCCATTTTCTCAGTATGGCACTTGCAACTGATTCACCCAGCCAGATTTATTCATATTAATGTGTTTGAAGAAATATTTCATTTGAGTGTAAGAATTCAGATTAGCAGATAAAGGCTCAGTCACCATTTGCATCTTCAGGGAAAGCCATGTATGGTCAAACCAAGTATGGACGAGTTAGTCCTGAGCAAAGTTTTATTCTTCTTTTCAGATTTCTGACAGTCTGGCAGCTCTGATAAAATAGCTCTACATTTCTTAAAGTATATTATGTTCTTTTAATTATGAAAAAATATGATGATTAATAAGAAATAAGTTGAAGGCTATCAACTGTATACACTGGGGACTCAGGAAAACTTATCAACAGATTGACTTCAAGATACTGAAGTACCAAATAGTTTAACCTTTAAAAATCCCACTTTAGTGGATCATCACTTAGGTCAGGGGGTAGTAACATCTGATTATTTCAACTACTTTTTTGCTTTATTTATGGCATATTGAACTTGTGGCTTGAAGTGTCTCCCCACAAGGGAGAGACATACTACAGACATTTTTGAAATAAGTTTATGAACTCATGTACTGTTGGCTTTACTCAGCATTGCTATGGAACAGTTTTCACCAAAAATTAGCATTCACCTCTCAACTGCAAGGTTTCAATGCTGCAGTGACCATCCTCCAGTCAGATTTTGGTGCCTCATGAACCCAGGAGATAACAAGAATTTGATGTCTTTGATGTCATGTCCTGCTTCATTACAGTGCCAAATGTACATGTTTTGATTATGCTTATTTTTAAATTTTGACCTGCATATACCAAGGTATTTACAATGCAGGTAGAGACTAACAAATAATGCATTTTTCAAGCAGACATGCATTTTATTAGTTTCTCCATATTTTTTTTGCTGGCAATTAAAAAGATGAAGCATTTTGGTTGTCTATTGGCTGGATTTCTTATAGTGATTCCTTACAGTATTCGGTCCTTAATAAATTATTGATTATTTTTTAGACTTTGACTAGTCAGTTTTGATCCTTGTGCCCAAACAATAGGCATTTTTAATTATGTTTTTAGTCAAGAAAAATGAATGGTGCCTTCAATCTTCTTTGGTTTTCCTTCCTATTTTAGCTCTCCCATCTCTTGCTACGCTCTAAAAATTATTGAAATGAGAGTCAGAGTCATCCCCTCTGTGTTTCCCAGAGGTGTTACACCTCAGGCTTTAACAGAATGAGCTTGGAGTGTAGCTGAAAGAAGTCTGTCCAGATGTGTAATACCTGATTCTTAGCAGAGATGTGAGACATCGCTGCTAGAGGCACTAATTACTTCTGCATGGATACTGCCACTAGAGCTGCTTCTGTATCAGGAAAATGTTTTACCTCTATAGAATTATTAGTGTATGTGCCCCCTCGAGGCATGATTGAAGTATTTTTGGATCTGGCTGGTGTGGGAAAAGAGTTCATTACTTCTCATTTGGAGCTTGACACTTCCTCAGATGAGCCAGCCCTGACCTGATCAGTTCTGGGGCACAGTTGGTTGTTGGATTGGTTTGAAGCATCTGTTCTGTATTGAACAGAGTGAAGAATGTGTAGGTGAGCTCTGAAAAGGTGTTGATTGTGGGAATATTAGCTCCTGTTTGAGTGGCAAGGAGTGGTGAGGAAAGAGCAGCACAGGGGTCTCTTGGGATGTGAATGGATCAAGAAGGAGAGGTCTGGGGGGTCAGCGCTGCTTTCAGCTGTCTCAGCAGCCAATTCTCAAAGCACTTCCCTGCAGAAACTGCTTCAGACTGTTAGAAACCTGCTTCATGAAGTAATACTGCAGGAAGGGAATGTGCCACTTCTCAAAACAGGATGTTCCCATGGTGTCAAAAAAAGGAATGTTACCAACTCTTCAGAAACAGGCTAAACTCCCATATTAATGCTAAATCAGGATTCAGCAAAACTAAACTTCCACATTAATGCTACATCAGGATTTAGCAAACCTCTTCAGCACAGGGTGAAATTTAGGTATGGTTATTCTTGCATGTCTTGCACTTCATCTTTAACCCTGTGAGCACAGGAACCTGCTGCCACTGTGGATATACCCAGATCTAAAGAAGACTCTGTGGGTTTGCAAAAGATCCCAGCCACTGGGAGAAGACAAATCCTCCCTCCTTCCATTTCCTAATTTCAAGTGCCCTAATTATGGATCCTAGAGAAATAGGATAAGGAAACTGAGCTCAAGGGATCAGCTAAGTTTGCAGCCTCATAAAATTATATTCAGCTGTTATTTCCTTAACTCCCATAGGAATGAGCAAACCTGGCTCATTGACTTAGTACACTGAATTTCAAATCCCAGAAAAAAGACACTGTAGCCAATGATTAAGCCTCTTGCAACTTGAATGTGAAGCAAGGCGAGATCTTCACCTCTATTTTCTCTGCATCACACACTTTATTTTTATGTAATATAGAGTAGCAGCTGACACTTCAAGCAGCATTTATTCTTCTATGTACTTTGTTAACATCACTGCAAATGTAATATGCAACACAATTTCAGTGGTCCATCCCAAATTTAAGTTTTTGCCTTCAACAGTGCCTAAGATTTAGAATGGAATGCAAATAAACTTTTTTTTTTCCCCCTAGAGAGAAGCTATTGGGACTTCAGCCCTTTTTTTAGTGAGAAGTGGCAGCATTTAATTTTGTGAGAGATGGGCTGCAAGCTGGTAACATGTGAAATGAAGGTGATGGAGCTGGAAATCCACTTTCAAACCACTTTCTCCTATTGCACATCTTGTCCACCACGAAGGCCAAATCAGAGGAAGGAGGGAGCAGCTCTTCCTTGACACTTTTAACCAGATGTCAGCAGAGAGCAGCATTTGCAAGTGGTGGATGCAGAACAGGCTGGGTTTTGCACCAAGGTAGCACATACTGAGCCAATCCTACCCCTATTTTTGCAGATACTGATTTGCAGTAATCTATTTTGATCTATTTTTTAAATGTTATATATATTTGCAGTTCATAATGAAGCTTATAACACTTGACAGTTTTACCAGGTTATCTATTATCATGGCTGGGAGGGCTTTGATGATGCTGTGATTTTGAGGCATGTTAAGGAAATGGAAAAGGGGGAACTAAACTGGGAAACTAAGAAAATCTGATATCTCAGTGATACTTGCAAATCAGGATTGAAAACCTGTGTTCTTTCTTGGTTTTCAATGCTTTTTTCCCTCTCATAATATTTTGGTGGTTAAAAAATACAATGGTCTTGCTGAACTGGATTTTTAGATTACTATTTTTGTCTGGCTTTAGGATTTTAAAAAATGCTCAGAATATCTTTTCAGACTCCTTTATACTTTAATAGATAGTGTATATAAAATATAAGGATTAAAATACTCAGAAATTCTTGTTTGTTGCTTGCTGACCTCCTTACAAAAATGTGTTCTTTTATCTAAATTGTTCTTATTGCAGTAAGTGCACTTGCCTTTATAGTTTCCTACATAGTTTCATATATAAATGATTAATTTTTTCAAAGCAGATAAATGCCTAATTTGCCACTTAGTGCACAATTAACTGTTTTTAATTTGGCAACTACTTTTAATTTGCAACGCTGCAGAAGCAAATATCCAAACACCACCTGGTTTTTAATGAGGCATGCTGATCTCAAGGATGCAGCTCACACTGAGGGCATAGTGGGGAGACATTATTGCAGATTTAATTAATAATTGGTTTTTTTTTTTACTGTCAGGATAAAGGATATCCTCCTAGCTGTAGTTCCATGATACTAAAAGTCTGACTAAGAGTTTTCTGTTACTATTATAGACTATGCAAGTAAAGTTAAACACAAAAGCATGTATGTTCCTGAATCCTTTCTAAATCCAGGTGCCCAGTAGTCCAAAATCAGATCATTAAAAATTGTGGCCAGAATTCTGCTAATTCTGGAGGCCAGGTTAGCTCCTGCACCCATAAATTAAAGAAAGTGCTGCTGCATGTGCAGTTCTGGGCAGATCTCTGGGCCTGGACAATGCAGCATCACTGAGAGGTTGGAGGCAGTGTAGGAGTGCTCCAAACTCAAAATATTGTAGTAGAGTATAGGAGGCTTTAGACACTCTCTTCAAGTGTTAAAGTTGTTTTTGCAGAACTTGCTTTTTAGCCCTTTGGTTGGATGACTTTGGCTTCCACAGGATAATCCTAGATTTACAGTATTTTTATGTAGGGCATTTAATTTATTTTTTTTTTTAGGCTGGCTTCTGTCTGGAAAAATATTATATGAGTACATTTGATTATATATTTAATGCCTGTGCAGTGGTGGGAGTGAAAGTCGTCCTTCTAGGAACCTTGTAAGGCAAACTTCAAAGGCTGCCTTTTATTGTGAGGCCTTTTCCTGCAGGAAGTATTTGATATTCAGTAACAAAATATGGGAATTTAGAAGAAAAGCAGTTTTGCTTAAAATCCAACTACAGACCTGCCATTGTTGGTGTTTTCTTACAGGACACCTCAAATCCTGAATTTTTTAGATTGGGTTAAAACCACATGTAGAGTATTTCAGTCTAAATTCTTTATTTAAACATTTGAAGTTTCTACTTAATGAATTTTGAATGGATTGATTCCTTGCATCTAAACTTACATGAAAGCCGTAGATGTGAACTTCTCAGCTTGTGAAAAATGAGGTTTTGTGTAATGGAACCTCAATTTTTATCTGTTCTGAGCCATGAGAACAGACTGCATCTCACACACCATGGAGTATTTGACCAGTGAGGACCTGCATTCTGGCTTGTGGCACAACACTTGCTGCTAATTGTCTTGTTTAATTAATAGGTGACTTGAGAGGAAGCTGAGAGGAGGAATCCAAGCATGGAAATTGAAGATGGAAGTATTTCTGGGGAGTGATTAGGCAATATTAAAGCACAGTTTAGCAAACTGCCAGCCTTCATTAGTTTCAGTACAACTTACTTTGTGTATTTTGCTCTCTCACCTCTTTTCAGAAAGCAAAGCTCTTTTTAGCACAGAACTTTACCATCCACTTTTACAGTCTTGTTCTCCACTCCTTTTTTTAGATTTTTCTGACGAGTTTCTGTAAGAACTCTAACTGTGAGACTGTGAAGAAAGGGTTTATGGAAGAGTTTGCTCCTACTCCGAAAAGCAACCTATATCTTTGAAGATAAAGTCTCCATTCATAGACTCAAATACAAGATAATTGCTAAATACTGCAGTCCTTCTTTCCAGACAGGTTTGCAGTTGTCTTATATTCTGGAATAACTTTTCATGTTGGATTACATGTTATCAGACAGAAAATATAATTCACAATACTGAGGAAGATTCTAATGATCTACTGGGCAAAGTAAGACGACAGCAGACCAGTTGTGCAGTGCTGTGTCTGAGATCGAGAATAGACTGATTAAAAAAAAAAAAGGCAAAAAAAGCTGTCCAGTTTTGACCCAGGGAAGGGTAAACATGCAAACATCAAGCTTTATTCTAGTGCAAAAAATGCAATTTGTAGGACCACGTTAACATTTGGCCAATTTATACTTCCTCCAAGAATTCCTGATCTGAGTTTCTCATGTGACAGTCTCATGATGGAGATGAGGACCTGCTTGTCTATTCTGGGCCATGTTGTTTCCTGCATCTATGAACTGCTGTGGGACAAATTTGTCACAGACATGTGCAAGGAAGTCACTGTGATCTTTGCCAGATAATCAGTAAATTCATTGATATCTAGAAAATAATTGTACGCTGTTATCTAGGCAGTAGGTAATCACTGCTCTGTTATCAGCTCCTCTCTCACTTTCTCTCATCTTCCTGAAAAGTGGCTGCTGGTCCTGTTCTTTCTGATTAGCCCCTGAATAAAAACATGGAACGTTCATGGACAGCTTTGGGGCTGAAAGTCTCTACAAGAGCCATACTGAGAACGCTGAGGCAGCTCTGACATCTGGCTCAGACTGCTGGCATGTCAGGAAAAATGGGTTTTTTTTGGTCAAAGATCTGAAATAACCCTTCAAAAGAACAGGCTGCTAAAAATGCATGTACCAAGAAAAAGAAGTTATGGCAAATAAATATCAGGAGAAGAAAGAAGATAAGGAATAAAGTGACTTTTTTGCTATGTATTTTTTATATAACTAGTGCTCCCCCTGTCCTTCCTTTTTGTGCAATGGAATTCTGGCCTGGAAGAGAGACCTCCTGAATTGTGTATTGATCTTTCCTGCTCCTGTAGGAAGTGCATTTATAGCCTGTGGCTGCTGCTAGAACAAAAAGAGGGTGGCAGAGATACAGAGACTTGTGAACCAAACTCTAAGCATGCTGCATCAGAATTCACAAGACAGCAGATCAGACTGTTCCCTGATCAAAATATTTGTCCTTATGGAAGTTTGGCCATATTGTTCTGCACTCTTTTTCATTTTAACTAAATGCCATTATCATTCCTTTATTAAAGCTTTAGTAAAATTTCAGTATGTCAGTGTGAAATTCATATAAATTAAATTCTTTCTCAGTTTGCAGGTACCAGCAGCACAGAAAATGCCCTCAGAATTGGGCAACCTTGTCAACTTTGTGGTGAGCTCAGCTGGCAGAGCATTTCCTGCTGGCCACTGGAAGGCTGCCTAAACATTATACAGAGATTAGCAACAATTACCACATAATATGGTAACTCTTACTAAAAAAAATTTAAAAATAAGAAAAGCAGGGGGAAAGCCATGTAGAAAGCCATTTCTGCCTAAAAGGCAGAAAATCCCAATTCTTTTAAAATAAACTTTTATGGCTGTTGATGGCCTTGCCTTGTGCAGGATTCATTTTGCCTTCTGAGTTTCGTTCAAGATGTACCCAAAAATGCTGATGTGCATCAGCTCTGCAGACCTGAAACTTAATTTCTAGTGATCTGCAGGGCTAGTCTAGAACACACAAAGGGAAGTCTTAGGATATACTTCAAACATTAATAAAAGAGGAAAGATGAGTTTTATTTTCTTTAAAAGCATGGATTTCACATACTTTGCTAGACAAGCTAAAAATGTTGGACTCCCCTAAAATATTCTGTGTTGCAATTTTTGAAAAAGCCAGAGGGAAGAAGCACATATTGGCAGCAAATCTGCAGACAGGTCCCTGGCCCAGCTCTTGGGATTTTTTTTTTTTTTTTTTCAGAAAATGCATGTGTTCCATATAACATGCTGAACTTTTTCACAGGAAAATATTTTGCCAACATATTGGGAAAATGTTGCTGGCCCACAGATGACTGTGGCTTTCTTTACTACTGAAACATGTTTAAAACAGCCAATAAAAGCAGACAGCTTTCACTCCACAGAACTTCAAGAGGTTCTGAAAGAACAAAAATATTTAGGAGAAGAGGAAAATTTAGTAAGCTGTTATCCCAGGATTTTTTTTTGAGAAGACAGTACTGTAATCCTCCCATGGATGCTTATGGAGCTATTTGCCTCTATCTCTCGGCAACTCCAGGGAAATCAATAGCTGTCAGAAAATGCCCTTTGCCCTCTGTCATTACAGGTTATTCATAAACCTGATGCAATGCTGAGGAAGAGTCTGGGCAATCAGATGACTAAATGCCTGGTGCCTTGAATAGAAATATTAAATAATAATTAAAACTGTCAGCCATTAATGCATAAATACAAACATGCCCATAGAATTTTTTTCTCATTTTCATTTCCAGATCGCTGAAAAAATATTGAGCTGACAAAGATATATACCCTTGATTGATTATTCATGCCCATCAATGTCCTCATTTCTCTGGGCTGGAAGATTCAGGCTGGAAGCAGTATCATGAATAATTTTTATATTCATAGAGCAAACTGTGTATTTGTAATCCAGTAAAAGGTGGCTGCTGTTGGCATAGATCATCCACAGGAAAAGGGAAGGATCCAAGCATATCTTGCTTTTATTACCCACACATTTGCCTCAGCTCTGGTCCCTCTCCCCCACAGTACTCAGTGGAGCTGATGGACAGGAAAGCTCCCCTTAAGAGCAACTAGGAGATACCAGCAAGGTTTCTCATGCAAGGTGATAATGAATAAACCCCCTCACACACGTTCCCTCCGACAGAAACACTGCATGCACAGGTAGCACCAACAGCCTCACCCTGCTCCCCTCTCCGGACGATCAGGAGAAAGGTCCACCAGTGGAAAACATCAACATGCACGCACATCTGTCCTAGGGTGACTTTATGATGCTTGTATTCCCAAATTGTCTGTTCTCTTTATGCTGGACATTATATTCTGTGCCTTGAAGACTGGGTCAGAGAGCGAAGGCGGGCAGAAGCAGCAGCACGGAGTTTGTTGTCTGAGACTGCACTCACCCCCACACATTCTGCTGGACTGTGGTGTCGGGGACGGATGGAGCAGAACAGGGCTCTGCTTCTGCTTTTTAGTTAGTTTAGCCAGCTGAGGCACAGAAGTTTTCCCTGGACTGTTTTTCTGTCCATTTTCTTGGAACTGTTGGGACCTGCTCTGCACTGGGACCCGGGGAAGCACCGAGGGCCTGCACCCTGCGGCCTGCCCGGGCCCGCTCTGGCTGCAGCCTGTGCAAGGCCGGAGGGACTGATAACAGCAACCCCCCACAGGAGAGACTTTCTGAATTTGTCATCTCTTCAGAGAGGAGTTTTGTTATCTGGTATTGTTCATTTTGGTTTTGTGCTCGGGAGTGCCTTGCCTGTTAAATAAACAGGTTTTTTCCACTTCTCTCTGAGGAAATCTTTCCTGAACTGGTTGGGGGGAGGGGCCGTGTGGGTTTGTTTTCTGGGGGGGGGCCCTTTTGGAGGTTTTCTCCCAAATTTGCCCTAAACCAGGACATCACAGCCCCAGCAGCTGGCCCTTGGATCCTTTCTGCCCTGTTTTCCCCCGACACAGAAACAGACCTACAAAGTGGTGTCAGTCAGCCCCAGGCCCCAGGCTCTCACTAGGAGCTGGCTTGGAGCTCCTGCAGCAGCCACCTTGTGATGCCGATGTCCCCAGTACACGACCCAGCTCACAGCCACCTCCATGCCTGGCTCCCAAGCCCTTTGCCCTGCTTGCCACTGGTCCTGCTGATAGTTGCTGGTGATCACAGCTGGCACATGCACCCAGACAGCAGACATGGACCCCCATCACTTCCATTGTGACCACAAAGACAGTGGGCCCCTGTTGTGACCCAAGGTCCCCACCTCACTGCTGGCACTGAAACACACACACACAAACACAGAACAGGGTGCCCTCACTCAGGACAACAGTCAGAAATGGAGTTTAGTGTCTGCAACGTGTCACCCCCTCTCAGGCAATAATCCCTGAGTTATTTGGGCTTCCCCCATCTGCCATGGTGCTTCTGTGCTATATTGTGCTATAGAGATGAGCCTTGGATCACATAACCTAAGACAACCTGTTTAAAAAACCCCAAAAGTTAATTATGATTAATGTATTGAGTAAATTCTTATTGGATAGTTAATGATTTATAGCTGCTTCCTCTACAAGATGTATATAAAGGTCACTGTCTGAGATACAGTTATTTTTATGTAGAAATCTGACAGATTCTCACTAATATTAGAGGTATATTCCTAAAGGATTTCACAATTTGAAACCATATAGAGGACAAGAAAAGGGGGATTTTAATATCAGGATGTAATTCTTGAATTAGCACAACAGACCAGCTCTGCATAAAATCACCCAGTGAGAGAGTGATCAGGGACTCACTTTTCTCATCTTCCAGGAACACAGAGTGTTTATTTAATTTCTTTTGCTGACAATTTTTTTGTCGCCTCTTTTCCAGTCTTAAAAATTACTATGGGCATTTCTAATATAAATGACATCCTAAATTGTTGAATGCAACATCAAACTGTTGGTCTAATTAAGGAGCTTCAGACTCACAAAACATTAATTAATCATGAAGTATCTGGGCAGTGTGTGTGTGCATGTTCATGCTCAAAATAAAGCAGCCAGAAAATCTTCACTTGGTAGTTGAGCTTTTTAGACAATTCATTACAATGACCACTACTGAGTGCAAAAGTCATTGTTTTCCTGGCAAGTTTGCCCAGACAAAAAAAAAAATACACACCAAAGTGCTCTGCAGCATCACATTCCCATTCCCAAGAGCCAGCAGGAGAGCAGCTTTGTTAGATGGGAGTGCTTTGTTCCTCACCCACTGCACGGCTTCACACACACACACACACACACACACACATGATGTCAAACACAGCAGGACGTGCTGAGCCTGCCCTCTTCCCCTCCTTCAGCACAATAACAGCTCTCATCTCCCTGCAATCCTGGGAATATGGGAATTCTTTGCTCTGGCTGCATCATAGCACCCTGCAAGTACAAATCTCTCCAATGACTGAGGGCTGTCTCATCAGCCTCCAGTAGCATGCATCAGAAAAAGCAAAATGTACAAGAAAAATGATGAACTATATTGCTGGGGGAAAAAAAGGGTATGAAAACCTGCCTCTGGGCTCAGTTAAGCAGAAAAGCACAAGGGTCTTTCTGGCATTAGAAATAGGAAAGTAAATTTTCTAGGCTTGACATGGACACATTTAACTACATTTAGTGGTAATTGGAGAAGAGTACAGGAGATGTGGCCAAGCTGAAAGTGAAGTTAGAGATGAACTTCAAGTTGTACCTAATTTTGCCATTTACTGTTGTTATTAATTGAAAATTACAGGTTTCTCATCCAAAATCTCACCATTATTTTATTGTGATTTTGCTCACAAAGAGGACAATATATTACTGCAACTATGCAATTAATATTCATTAAAGGTGATTAAAGTGGTTCAATAGCATGTTTTTCTTTAAAAAACAAGAAAGTTGAGTGCAAGCTGTAACAAATGTTTTATGAACACTAGTTAGACAGAGACCACATTAATTAAAATAATGCAGAGTCCTGTACTCACATCTCATATATAAATTGGTTTTAGCCAGCTGAAATTGGTGCCTCAGTGCAGTCCAGTGCCAATTAAAATATGAACATGAACATGTAGAGCAGTAGCAGGGGTGTGACAGCCTCTGTGCTACCGTGTGTTAATGAATTCTAAGAACAAAGGTTATTTTTACTTGAAGGATCCTTTGTAGTTAAGAGAGAATGTATCATATGAAACCCATAAAATATGCCAGACCACTGTGAAACCACTGTATTTCTCAGAGACCATCACAAATTCTTATCAGCTCTTTTCCCATCAAACAGCTTTTGATAACGAACAGCACCAAATGCAGAGTAAGGAACTGCAGACCTGCACTTAGGAACAGGACAAGGGGGAATGTTTTTAAACTGAAAGAAGGAAGGTTCAGGTATTAGGATATTAGGATATTAGGATATTAGATATTAGGATGAAATTCTTTGTTGTGAGGGCACTGGAACAGGTTTCCCATAGAAGTTGTTGATGCCCCATCACTGGAAGTACTCAAGGCCAGGTTGGATGGGGCTTTGAGCAACCTGGTCCAGGAAAAAGTGCTCCTGCCCATGGCAGGGGGGTTGGAACTGGATGATCTTAAAGGTCCATTCCAGTACAAACCATTCTGTGATTAATATTAGGAAACAGTTTTTATGACAAATTAGCATTATGTAAAACTAATTTCAATTAGTTGATTTGTCAGGATATATTTTGCTGGTAAAAGAAGAAAGGGAGTTTTATGAAGCCATACAAACATCATCAGTTGATAGTTTGCATTTTGTGCAAAAAATACGTCAGAACTGTAAGAAGAATAAAACAATTCTCAGTCAGTCTGGGGAAGAGAACAATAATATACAAAAAGTAAACTAATTCTTTTGTAGAAAAATGTTGGCTCGACACTGCCTCTAGGGACATAATTCAGGATTTTTAACAAAAAGGAAATCTGGGATGTTAAGGCTTCTCCTCAAGAAGGTAAGAAATGGTAGCATCCAGTAGCCACTGATGCAGAGAAGCACAAATCCCCCAAAGAAGTGAGCACTTTTACTGCTGACCCCCTTCAATTCTCTTTGTAAAATTCAAGCTATGTTGAAGTTAATGAACACAAAAACAAAGGGAGAAAAAAGAAAAATACCAAAAAAACCCCAGAGGCCCAAGTCTGAACAGTGATGGAGCTCTCTGAACTGTTCTTCTGCCCCAAATCTCCATCTACAGATTTTTCTCAAGCAGGGAAAGAACTTGTGAGGTGCTTGTGCGTGCATGATTTCTGTACAGCCTCTGAGCTGTTAAACCTGAAATCGGAAATACAATCCCCTAAGGCTGGAAATCCTGATAATTTTGGTACTTTTGCAGGTATTCAGATGCTCTGCACCAGTGGCTGTATGATTGCCTCCATAAATAGCTAATCAGACCTGTTACACTTGATAAAAACAAGTCAAAGTTTAAGTCACGGTGGAATACTCAGCCTTTGGCTTCAATGCATGAATGAGTTTGAAAGGAGCAGGCTGTTACAATAAAATAACAGATTTAGCTACTAGCTGGTTTTTCCAGGGAAGAAAGCATGACAGAGCAGTTTGGGCCTAGACTTTTTGACGGATTAAAAGAACAACTTTGGGTCTTATCTTCAATGTCACGTAATGTGGAATTCATAAGCAAATTTAATTAAATAACAGATACAGAATGATCAGACTTCAGTCATGACAGCAACAAGCTCCTGCAGTGCTTATAATTATCATTTATTCTGTGCCATGCACGGGTCTGATTAGAAATTGAAATGAGCAAGCTCCAGTTCAGCACTCGTCACGATTATTTCGCTCCCGCGCTCCGAATAATTGCAATCTTCCCAGTCTACACACTTGGAATTGTGTTTTCTTGGAACTCAGATGGGCAGGGGGAAACATATAATGGACAGACAGAACAGATTTATTTATCATTTCAAATTCCCCTTGCCACCTGTCTGTCCTTCTCCATTGTCAAGTGGATTTTTGCCTCTCTTCCATCAATTAATTTTGCCCGATTACCTGCCTGCTTCTCTCACCACCTTTATTCTTTCCTACCCATTCCAGAGCACAGATGCTGAATAAATGCCTTTATCACCAGGTCCTTCTAGTTCAGTGAGACAACAGGAAGACCCACCAAATATTTATGAGTTCTACTCAGCTATTGTGGTGACACAGAAGTGCAACAGCAGCTCTTGGAAGCAGCAACTGCTGACCCTTGCCAGGCAACTCCGAATTCCACTTAGGCAGTTTTACATGCCGAGAAATAAGTCACAGTCTGTTGCACACGTTGGTTTGTGCACAGATTTTGCCATTCACACAAGTGTTCTAACAGTTAACCCCCTGTACACATCACTGTACAGCTGCATTTAGGTATCTACTTAATACAGACCACAAACTTAAAATTCTATTTTGTACGTGGTATTTCCTAAATAATAAAAAAACCCCGACAAACTCTGATGCTTTGTTAAATATGTTTCCTCTTATTTGATTTACATTATAATAAAGCTGTCAATGTTAGTGCAGCATTTAAAAGGTCTCCTGATCCCTCCTCCTCCTGGAAGCCTCAGTCTGGAATATGAAGCACAGCATCTGCATTAGTATTCACTGTGTGCATGGCAACATTGACCTTGTGCCTCAAGTGCTTTTAATATTTTAGAGTCATGAGGATTAAACTCCATGGGAACATTGAATGGAATAGTGGCATGGCAAGAAGCGATGGATTGGAAAAGGTAAAAAAAAAATAAATCATGTCCTGTGTGATCAGACATCTAAATTAAAGTAATTTTACTGTCAAAATAATCAGTTAACTATGCAACAAGTAATTAGGCAAATGTCTCTGAGAATGTTTGGTGTGCTTAGTGGATAGCTGATAGTGATAGCTCAGGGGATAGCTGATGGCTTTGTTTAATACCTCCATTACCTGCTCTTCAATGCACACTGTGCCAAATGCCAGCACTTCTTGGGATGAGGGACCTGGATCATCACAGTCCTCAAGCAGGCAGCAAATACCTCATCAGTAAGGTGGAATTTTTAAAGAAGTTGGAGGGACACATTTTGAAGTCCAGAGCTTGTCCTTCACCCCTCTGACTTCTCAAATCTCCATGATGAAACAGGGGTAAGACTCGATGTGTGGTGTGGCAGAGACCAGCACTGCTCCTGTGTGCCCCATCTCTGGTACAACACCAACACAAGCTGGAGGGCCCCGAGGTTCTATGAAGTCATGTACAGCACACGGTGTGTTCTGGTGTTACAAGCAACTTTTGATGTTTTAGTGGGTTTTAGTATGTTTTATCAGGTTTATCAGAGCACCTATAGCTTTTTTTGTGTTTGGGGGTTCTTTTGTGTGTGTGTGTGTGTGTGTGTGTGTTTTACCTTTTTTCCCATTTTTCAGTGGTTTTAGCAATACAGTTTCTTCCTTTTGCCTTTTCCAAGCTTCTTAGAAGCAATAAAAACAGCAGGGAAGTGAAACTGTCCTCTGGCTACATCAGGCTAATCATCAATTAACTCCTGTGTGAAGATGAGCCAGTGTATTTCCCCCAAGATACTACCAAAGCAACAGAGAAAAGTAGAGAAAACATTTTCAAGAACAGCATATCTTTTAAATTTATAAACAGAAATTAACATTTGTTTCTTATTTTTCACCTCTTGTCTCTAGCAAGTGTTTATAAACATTTCCCTCTTCAAATGACTGGAAGGAACTTGGAAACAAGAAAGCCCAGTTAGGATGTAGGCAGAATATTCTCTAATTACAAATAACCCAATGAAGAGTTTGATCTCATTGTGAAACCAAAATTGTTTTGTCTGAGAACAGAGATATAAAATTGAGTTGTTCGGGATCCATCACAACTTGGGCTCAGACAGTAAATTTAATGTAGAAAATTAAGAGTAATTCTACTCTTACAACTGTGTCACAGAACAAGATAAGTTACAGTAAAAGTTTATAGATATTGCCTTTGAAATATTTGCTGCTATGGAGATAGGAAGGGACTTGCAATTCCTACAATAAATGAAATCCAAACCAAATCAACTTTAACTCAATTTTAAAGAGCTCTGGAAATTCATGCTTTAGCACATCACTGCTGAGAATCATCCAGTCCCACCCTGGGAGCTGCAGTTCAAAATTCAGAGAACAGAACTACAGCATCTCCTTATGGACTTGTCAAGAGTTAAGCCAAACTTTTTGATAGCATAATAAGTAGCCAGTATGTCATGGGTGTTTTGTTTTTTAACTGCAAATTTTTTTTAGCTAGAAATATAATGGAATTCTATACCACTGTGCAAGCCCAACTTATCTAATAAATTAAATACTCCAAATGAAAATAAATGGATTTTTGATCCACTATAAGAAATTGTTTCTGTAAGTCAGAACTCAACCTGCTGTGCTGCTGAGAGCAAAATGTGCACTTTGGAAATTGAGATGAGTGATCACTTGTCAGACACCAATATTGGTTCTGTGAGTTTTCATTCTCAGGTTCTCCAGGGAATTGATTTCTCCAACCCGAATTACAGGATTACAGGAGCGCTATTTCACAGAGGGTCTTTGTCTTCCCCTTCACTTGATGAATGTGAATAAAAGTAGATAACTCTGAGAACAGCCAGCCAGACCTTATAACCCTGGGAGCCATCCTGCAGTCAGACCTGGAAAACTTCTATGCCCTGTGTCACGACCCACGTGCCTGTGGACTGCTCAGGGAAGTGAGCAGCAAAACTTGCCAACAAAACGCATTGGTTTTCCTGCAAGCAGGATCTGAACAGATGAACTTGCTGGGCTATTATGCAAATAAGGACTTATAATTTCTTAAAAACAATGCCACAATTTTCACAGTGCCATTTTTAAGACTTCTGCTGCCAAGGCAGTTTTCATAAGAAGACATGCAATTTGTTAACCATTCAAAATCCTTTGAAGGGTATGCAGCACTTGTGAGCTGTGATAATGCGCTTTCCTCTCTGGTATTCTTCATCTGGAAATTTCCTTATGCATTACAAAGCAGGATGTTTCAACACTCAACCAAATTTGGAGAGGGGGGAAAATCGCTGCTCTTAAAAATGAAGTAATGCCTCATTGACAATAAGTCATTAGGGTAATCAGAAATAAACAGGCTCCCCTGTCAAGTATTTGAAATATTAAAATATGCTGCCTCTCTTCATTAGAAAAGGATTTCTTTTGTTAGTGAAAGGTGTCACACTTGATGCATTCAAATTCTTTTAAAAGCTGTAGATAAACCTGACAATGTGGTGTGGAGGCACAGTATTTAAATCTCTGTGGCAGGGATGAAATAACACCAGTGTAGAAATTTTAGGCCAGTTGGCCATGATCACACACTGAGCCAGTTCATCTGCTTCTCACATTTGCAGCAATGACACAAAAAAAATCTACCCCAAAAAAGGGCCTGTTCAGATGACCACCTACCCATACCATTGATTATTAAAACAAAGCAGCCCCCTCAGACTGGAGGAACAGAACTGGCTGTTTGGGAAGAACAGATGTTTTGCTTTTGTCATACTGTCCTGCTTCCCTCCAAAGCTAATTTTCTTCATCCACTCCTGTGTTCTCTCTCTCCTCTTCCTCTTAAAAATCTGCTTGAGAAACTGGGATGAGCAGTATTTCCATCTGGGGGTGTGCATGTCTGCTTCTGCAGAACCACAGGCCAGAGCAGAGGTTGCAAGGTATTTCAGTTTTAAAAGCAGCTGTTTTGGATTCCAAATCCAAGTAAGGAATTGGTCCAACTGGACATAGTTTTATCTGCCCAGCTGGCTGTCAGAGGTGGAGAGCTCAGGGAAGACTCCTGCACAACAGCTGCAATTTAAACATCAAAAGAAAAGAAAACCACGCACAGTTGCATGTGAAGTAGAACAATGAATAACACAGAGAATACGAAAATGTTGTTCATATCACCCCAGCTAAAAATATATGCAACTATGGCATCACAGAAAGGGAGATGAGACATAGAAAAATAGGTGTAGAAGCACACAGAATTCTGCTATTGCTCACAAACAAAAGATGTCGTTATTCATCACAGAATTTGATAATGAATATTGTAAAGGTGATACATCAGGATCCTCTGTCTTGCCAATCTCATAGCCAGATTACAAAAACTGACACTGAGAATTTTCTGAACATTCTGGAGAAACTGAAGACTCAAAGTCAGGCTTAAAAGAGAACATAACATTTCCAGTATAATTTGGTCACCTCTTTTGCCCACTACTGACGAAGAAGTTTCCCAGATATATTCCCCTCTGCACATAAAGCCTTAAGTCATCAGTGACTGGAACTGAAATATTCGTATTTGGGTAAAATTGATAAATACCTGTCTGCCCTGAGAGGATTTAAGGAGTCTGTAGGCTCACCACCAACCAGCAGAAACCCACTAGACAACCTGTATATTTTTGCTGCACCTCTCCAGTGCTGCTCTATCCCTTTGATGTATTGCTGAACTGAACCACTGGAGAAACATAGCTAGAACTGGCAGAGTAGCCCATCATTTAACACAATAAGAGAGCTGATCTCAGCTTGGGCCAGCAGCTCCCCCTTGGGAACCACTCCAGCAGCCAGAATCAGCAAGGCAGGATGGAGTCCTACCAAGAGCACATCGCCCTCAGTCATTGGCAAGGACGTGGCAAAGCAGCTCTGCTCCGTTTGGGCTTTGCAGAGTGCCAGGAATCTTTTGTAGGTCGGTTCCTCTGTCTTTTTGAAAGGCTTGAAACACGGCAGCCACATGCAGATGTGGCTTAATTCAGGAGAGAAACTATATCCAGAGTTTCTGCAAGTCATAAAGTTTCAGGGCAAACTTCTTTTAAAAGGACAAGTTATTTTTGTAGCCAACAATACCGGTGACTGCGAAGGTTGTGTTAACAGTAAACAAATTTCCAGGTCTTTGAGTGCTCAGTAGTTCTGACTCTAGCCTCTAGCATAGCAAGGCACAAAAACAGGATGACAAAACAAGAAATGACAAAAGTAATGTCCTCACTGAGAACACACTGTTGAGAACACACTGTTTATCTTTGATAAAATCTGTACCCTTATCTGCTGGAGATAGAAGTGTGTTTCATGGGTGTCAAAACATGCTGCAGAGAGAAAACAGAGCCCTACAATCGAATGAACAGAAGCATCATCAATTCATAATTGCTCCCAGTGCTAAGAGATTATCTTCCAGGATAAGAGATTTTCTCTAGATACTGTCAATAGATTTATTATACATATACATTTAAAAGGATCTCTGCTGTCTGGCAGCTTTTATTGGGATTTCTCTGAAAAATATACTTGTAATATATGGTACATAGGTCTTCATTTACACCAGAAACACAGGGACAAGACTTCCTCATCTGGTAATGTATCAGTGCTGGGCTGAGTGCTCATAGATTAAAAAAACGTAGATACAGTCATAGCAAATTACTTCTGAACTTCTTTGAAGCTTATAAAACTGCTATTGCAATCCAAAGGAAGCGTGACAAGGTTCATCAAAGATTCATCGCTTGTTGTTGTAGACTTCAAGTGATGAATGAGAGAGGGTACATTAAAATTCTGCTGCTGCCACTACCACTTCAGGAAGCTTTTGGAGGATAAATACTGCCTTTACTTAAAGGCAACAGGTTTTGAAAGAATGAGTCACATTTTCCAATACAACTTAACAGTCTTATTTAATAATTAACATAAAGGGGTGCTGGCTGCTCTCATAAGGCAAACACATGCTAGGAAATACAGATTCCTCCACAGATATTCAAAGCCAGGGCACTGCATGCTGCTGGGACTATGACAGTGCTCTGGGTGACAGGCAGGACTGATCAGCTTTGGTTTTCTCCTGCAGACCTTGCTAACTGCATCTAGGTTTTCAAGGCCAAAGACCTTGTCAGAGTCAGAGAAGGAGCACATTCAGGGAATATCTTTGACATCCCTTGAAAAAAGGCTCTCAAATGACCTGAGGTGGCATGGCTTACAATGACCCCACAGCAGCAACTCTGAACCTGCCAGCAGCACTTGTCAAAAAATGTATTTTAAATTAACATGTTAGAAATACAGCTTCCTTTTCTTGTTCAGTATAACCCCATAAGTAATGTTACTGTTTGGACCTGCTTTAGGTGGCAGATGAGACACAAAGATAACAGAAGAGCACTTTCTTTGTTCATTATATTAACAGACAAGAATTTATTTAACTTTTAGATGGCCCGTGTAGTGCATATATGCATATCAAGGAGCATGTAATTAAATACTAAAGTATTTAAAAGCCTATAAACAGACAATAAAGGGGATATAAAACCCACTTTACATTCCTTTAGACTTCATCTCATACAATTTCTTTGACAATATAAATATGTATCAATATGTATTAAAAAAGCCTGCTTCAGGGCTGAACTCGAGGATCTAGAACCAAAATGTTGGGTGGCAAAATTCAAGGGTGATATAACCTGGAGTGGATGAAACAAGGGTTAAAGCAGGCCAAATGCCCCCAGCAACCTGAATGACTCCACACCATGAAAGGTCACAGCAGTGCCTGTAAATGGGACATGTTCCCCCTGGTGAACACAGCTCTGCTGCTATGCAGCCTACAAAAATACATCCTCCTTTGCCAGACTGAAGCAACTTCTATGCTGCTGATCTAGGCTAGTAAAAAATTTGTGCTAATGCACATCTAAACATCAAACTCCTGTACTAATGCAGGAAAATGCTTTGTTCATTTTCCAGGCTGAAAAGGATGTCGATCAAAATAGCTAATTTCCATTTGTACCTAGTTACAACCAAACTAGGATAATTTTGTTCTCAAATAAATGTCCACAAGCAGATGAAGGATTTGGATTAGAACCAGTGCCACTGCTTTAGTCTGAGCTTGCACTGGGTTTGCTTTAAATGCAGCATTGAGAGATGAGTGAAACAGGATCCCCTCTGAGATAAAGGAAGAGGATAAATGGGTAAAGCAAAAACTAATTAGAAGGATGCAAAATCCTGAAATGGGGAGCAGTTTTGATCACTATTCTTTACATTTTAGTGCTTTCTAGCAGCCTCAAGTTACAGCACACATGCATGCAGAGGCTGAAGCACACCTCAGTTTGTCAGTAGGCACTGAGGCACAGCAACAGCCCAGGTCAGGTACCCTTCTTGGTGGCAGTGGAACAAATGCATTTTGACTGATTCCACTGAATTCCACTGTTTCCTGCCATGAGGAAAAGTATTCATTATTTAGGATTATAATACCATCCAGACGTGTAATTCTCGATTTTAGTGCAGTACCAGGCACTACTCAAGAGAGAGAAATCCTCCATCTCACAAGAGCTTGCAGAACACAGAGAGAAATCCTGCTTTGCTTGTTCTACAAGACTTGTATTGTGCATTACTTGTACTGTTAAGTGCTTGGTACTTTATATTACTATGCACAGGTGAGAGCTATTCCTTAAGACTGGATGACTTCTGTGTTACTTAAGACGTTCCCATAAATCTTGGGGTCATCTGTAAAAGTTGTTCTTTCCAGTCAGTGTTTCACACTAATGATCAGTGGCTGCAAATCTGTTTAAAAAGACTGAAACTGTCAGAACAGTGGGACAGGCAGATTTCTTCAGGTCTGTCAGAAGACTGGTGATATTAGGGATAATTTATAGGAAAAAAGGAGAAACATCTCTTTGAGATTCAGACTAAACAAGATATTTTGGCTTTTAATGCTTTATTCCATTGCCATAACATAGTACTCAAATATGGAGCCTCGTTGTTAGAAAAAAAAATTAAAAAGCACTTTACATTCCTCAGAGTTTTGCTGCGAGTTTGACTACACAGAAAGTCATGGAGTTGGGCCACGGAAGCCTATTTTCTCTTATATGGGAAGTTGGCCTGCAATTAGAGGTAATAAAATAACTACTTCAAATGTGCAAGCACTAAAAAATATTTCTAGACTTGTGGTTTACTAAATTGCATCAGAATATTGTCTGCAGCAAAGAACTTCATTCTTTGGTTGAGGTGTACCACTGAAACACACCATCTGAATTTCATTACAGCATGTTCACATGTTTTCTGGGAGAAAAGAAGGGGAATATTGTATTTCATGGGACACTTCTCCCTCCTTCCCACCTACAACTGTGTTACTGAGCAGAACAAAAATAAATCAGAACAATGTGTTCATGAGCAATGGATAATCAAAAAACTCACCAGAGCAGGAATTTGAACTGAGATCACCAATGTAAAGTTCAGTGCAGCATGGATGGCAGCCTAGTATTTGTTGCTTCCCAAAGAATAAAAAACGCAACTTTCATTTTGTTTTGACCTTTTCATCTCCTGTTCTATTTGTAGCAATGCAAACTTTATCTAATACCCAATAATAATTCTGATGAACTAAACTTATTGCATTTGTTTGGGTTTTTTTCCATTTTTAATTTCCACCAACCTCTTGGTAGAAATTGTGTAGTGTTAAGTGGGGCTCACATGAAACAAAAGGTATGATTTCCATCAACTTCCTCACAGCCAGATTTTTACCAAGTTGGTATAATTTTCTGTGGTAGCTTGGCATAAGCATTGAAATATTACCCTTATCCCTCAAAAATGCAGGTTCTCTTTCCATTAACAGAGTTCAGTTTAATGGATGTGATATCAAGATCTAAAGGATCCTACCAACAAAAGTCTAGAGACTTTCCAGTATGAACCTATTCCCATGTAGAGGGAATAGGCATTTAATGGAAACAACAAATAACCTCCAGGAAATTCAAGGATTTTGGACCATGTGCTGTCATTTTAAAATTTTTTTGGCAAAAGTATCAATGTGGAGATGGAATGGAGAAAGGAAAAGCAGTAGATTGCTAATACCCTTGCTAATAATGTAGGATTACTCATGACCCCAACAGCAGTGCCAGATCATAACAACCTCACAGCAGTTTCTGTAAGGTGTAGGTTGAAGAACTTTTTCTTTCTCTTTGAGGGGCTTAGTGCAAAAGGAAGAGTATGGCTCAAGGAAGCAGATGGAAAAACATTTCTGACAGCTTAAGTACAGTTAATTATTTGTAGGCGAAGCATTCTGCCATCAGCACTGATTTGCTGTATTTGAAACTGAAACAGTCAGAGCAGCAACAATTTTATTCAGCATCACTGCAATTACCTGACTATAAATAGGAGACCTTGCCTTTCATCCCATCCAGGAACACGCAGCTAAAGGCCAGACACTGTGTAGATGCCTCTTCGGGAAGCAGCTTATGCAGATCTCATCCTCCCCCATTTTTTTCCCACCTCTTACCTTTTTCCTTTAAGCAGATTCAACAGTTACTGAAAAAACAAAACAAAACAAAACAAAACAAAACAAAACAAAACAAAACAACAACAAAAAACCACCAAAACCAACCAACCAACCAAAAAAACTAACAAAAAAGACCACACAAAAAAACCCCACAAAAAAACCCCCAAACCCACCAAACCACCCCCCCCCCCAAAAAACAAAACAACAACAACAACAAAACCCCAAAAAACCACAAAACAAAAAAAACAGAGTAAAAAAAGTACAGGAAGAGTTCACAAGGTAAGTATCACCTCTTTCGCTCCACAGATGGTGCAGTTGAGGAAAATGAATAGTCATTTAAGAACGTGCTCATTTCACACCTGCTCCTGAAGGAGCAAAGGATGATGATTTTTTTTCTTATGTCTTCTGTGATTTATCTGTACCATCAGACATGTGAGAGAAGAGAACTCTGCTCCTAAAAAATGACATTCGCCCTTCTGGGAAAAGAGCCTTCTGGGAAGAAAGCAGGCTTGCAGAGGAAATCTCCAGCCTCCACTAACCAACAAAGAGGAACTGGAGACAAAACGTATAGCATAGATTATTCCTCCCTCAAAAGTGTGCCATGGGGAAGACACTTCCTTGTGACCAAAGATCACAGTATGCTTCTCTATTCTTCGGCAACAACGACACAGTTTACTTCCCTTGCTTTGGTTAAAGCCGAATCACAGAATCTCCTGAGCTGGAAGGGACCCACAAGGATCATCGAGTCCAACTCCTGCCCCAGCAGACTAAATTCAGTGAAAGGGGAAGTATCCTAATAATAATCAGTTTTTCCATCAGCTTTAAGATTTATCTCGAAGAGAAGCAAAATGCTATTGAGAGCTGTGTGATTACTATTTTGAATAAATAATATTGGAAAGAACTGAGACTGTTAGCTTTCATTGTCCATTCACAGCAAGGACTAATTAGAGTAAGATACTCTCCAGAATACTCTGAACAGCTGTGATTATCCACTCTTAATAAAGGTTAATTTGACTGGAAAGACAACAGAGAAACCCTTCAAAGAAGACATGGAGAATAGAGTTTTCTATGGGAGGACAGGAGACAGCTCACTTTTAACAGAATGGAGGGTGAAAACTACTTCTTTCTCTATATATTGAAATCTTAAGCAGCATGAGGGAAAGTGTACTTAGGCTAATGTTGGCTCAAAAGCAAATGGAATAAATTATCTAAGAATAAATTTACTCTGGAAATGAAAAAAAAAAAAAATCTAGTACCAGAGCAGTGAAATCCTGGAAACACTCATTTAAAGCAGTAGTAGGATCAAATGAGGTGTTCTGCTTTACAGTAGAGTTTGGTAAGTGTATTGATGAAGTTGCCTGAAATAGAGAATCCCTTTCAAATGACTAAGCATATCCACTCCAGTCCTTGAAGTCCCACGAAGTTACATTCAGAAGACCCACACAGACAATTGCTTTTTGTGCAAAGTCAAGAATTACAGGCCAATGCCAGCTACAAAAACTCACAGAGCTTCTACTCAGCCCTGCAGGCAAACAACTCACCTGCTAGCAGTCCAGCTCATCCCTGAACCTCAGGATTTGAACACTGTGTGTTTTCAGGCAAGGAGTGATCCTATTTTCACCCATCCAACCTCACAAAATTCCAAGCCTTTCAATGAAACGGACTTTAAAGCATGTATCTGGAATATAGGGAACCTGAAGTAGTTTCTTTTCATCTCCTATGAAATCCTAGAAGATGCATGGAAAGATTCAGTCACCTGCTCAGAGATTAAAGTTCTATGAGGTAGCAAGACATCTGGAAGTTATTCACTGTGACTTGTTCCTGTGAATGTAGCTCCTATACTGCTGTAGAACTAGATGCTTTAGTTAGGATGCAGAGAAGAAATTCAGTTACAATCATCACCTTTTCATGGGTTGTGCATTAATTATTCCATTGCAGCAGAGCTTTACCTGCAGTTAGTTCTGTAATGATGCAGTGAAGTTCCTTAGCTCAGGCTCACTCCAAGAGAACACATCTGTGTTGCTGCAGGGTCAGTGTGATTCCAAGAGCAGTTCAGCCACCTCTGTGGTGTGTGCAATCCAAGCTATGAACCATCAGAGTCCAAATCAGCTCCCCAGCATCTGATTTGGCAGCCTTATGCTTTTAGAACTGGGTATATTTTCATTGTATGAAGATAAAATGCATCCTATAAAAACTACTGAAAATTAAAGAATGAAACTATTGTAAATTAAAGAATGCCAGCCCTTGAGACAACTTCATAGAAATGTTGTTAGAATGACCCCAGTATAATGCTTGCACAGGCCAGCTAGCCCCATTCCAAGCAATGCCCAGGCAGGATTTGGGAGCTGGCATGGTCCAGGAGCAGAGAGCTAGCATGCAGCCACTGTGCTTTGCTGGTTAACAGGATTTAATTTCGTTAATGTAGCCAGACCAAAGCAGAGTGAGCCCTGGCACTGCAGGCACACAGTAACCCCAGCTCCATATGGAACATGCCAGACATGGGATGACTCAGCAGCCATTGTGAGACTGCCTCTCTCCAGCTGAAGTGCTGTGCCCAGCCTAAAAACACCTCAGAGCTTGGTACAGGATCAGCCTAGTGGCTCTCAATAGCCAGACCAAACGTGGTCAGCAGTGAGCTCGTGCTAACAGGACCAGCTGTGAACAAGCCAGGGGACAGATGGGGCTCTCCACGCTGTTCTCTGCCAGTCCCAGGTAGAAACCCACCTTATGAGCTCATTCCCAATGCAAGAGCCAAGCAGTGTCTGTGAAGGCTCTGGTGTTAGTCTCGAGTTTACAGCCTTGCTACTACCCACAGCACGAGTGACTTTGAGGGAATGAGTCTGGGTTCACCTGGATCAGCACTGAAATATATTTAGCAGCAGTTCTGGACACTTGATGCCTTTGACCTGTCAAACAGATTGACCTAAAATGTAAATAGATTGTGAGTATTTAGGTAGATATGTATTTGTATATACATATATATGTATAAAGATATGCAGCCCATATAAATGAATTCGAATGAGAATTCTATGACAAAATTTAAAACCTTTAAATTATAAAAAACTGAACATCTTTCAATAGGAACCTTATACAAGACAACGACATTTTGTGTATTTGTTCCAGCTTAAATTTTACAGCAGAAGTAAAACTGCAAAACAGAATTACAGACCACAATTAGCTGGTCCAATATTTGCTATCCAGCATTGTGATGAATATAATAGCTACATTACAATCCTCTTTAAATATATGAAGCTTTTACCTGGTTTGGGGGTTTTTTTCAGTCAGAGGAACACTATTCTGATAAGTTCTTGGCCTGATTAGGTTAAACCCAATGTATTTCTACATCTCACTGTATGGTGTTGGCGCATCACAAATGAAACACAGAAATACACTGGATGTTCACCTACAGGAATAGTATATAGTTAGAATACAGAACAGTGAAACTGCAAATTCTTTTGTCATTGTTGTTTTGGATGGGGGAAAAAAAACCAAACCAAAAAAAACCACAAAAAAACCCCAACAAACCAAAACCACTGAAGCAGTTCCATGAGATTTGACATCTCTGTTTGACTAGTGTCATGAGAATAGCCCTGCAGGACAGACACACATCTTATCTGAAGTCCACTCAGTGCTTGTTTTCAGAATGTGTTGTACAGCTCTTCTTTCTGTGTAAGATCATCTTGTCCTGTGCTTCCTCAGTCCAGAATAGTCCTTAAGAATAGAAATGTTGCTTCCTGGAAGACAGCAGGGACTATAGGCATTATAGTTTTAATGAATCCACAAAACCAAACAGCATTATCCCTGGAGAGGTGAATAGTTGTATAATTTGGCCCATGTTGTTGCAGGGGGTTTTTTTGTTTGCTTGGGTTTCGAAAATCATTTGCTGCAATACATTTAGAAACAGGAGACAAACACAATTAACTTAGCCATTCTCCCATGGCATTCTGCTTCTCTTTGCTGGATCTTTCTTTCATGTACTGTATTTACTGCTTGGGTTCAAAGTTTTCCTTTTTGCCTTTTTTAATCATGCATCCCTTGGTTCACTCGTCCTTGCACCTCCAGCCTTTGTTGTTCTCAGTCTTTAGTGATGATCTTTCAGTTAAGAGCTCACCAGAGTGTAGATCATGCTGAATGTAAAAGAAAGACACAATATGAAAGTATCCCTTTGAAGCATGCAGAGCACTTTGATTTTTATAACCCTTTGCTGTCTGTTCCTCAGGTCTGACTGTAATGGCCTGTGCTTTCCTTTGCATTCCTTCTATCTCTCTAAAGCATCTTAATTATGGTGTATTCAAGATGGGTATCAAAAGGCACTCAAGAAATAACAAATTCATTATCGACATCCTACTGCACCACAAGCTGTGTCTGAGCTTTTTAAAGCTCAGTCTGATGTCTGTATTTGAACTGTGAAGAAACAAAACCATTTTGCTTTAGCGTGTTTGGTCCTTAAAACTTCAACCAGCAACTCTTGGCAGGGCAGGCAAGGGTTCCCATGAAATTGCATTGTTTTGATTCCTTTGGAAAAAAACTCTGTGCACTAGAAGAAACATAAAATGCAGCCACCAGCCGGACTGAATCCATACATATTAAATGCAACTGAGAAAACCAGAGAAAACAGAGTACATTGCCACAGCTCCATTTTGCTGCAATTCTAATTCCGCCAATACCCAGGAAAGAATTGAAAAATCCTCTGTAATTTATACTATTTTATCTAGCACCAGGCAGTGGATTTTGGATGGTGGCCATGTTTAGAATGAAGGGCTCAGAGGAAGCTGCACAGCAGTAAAATCTCAGGAGAAATGTTACACCACACTACAGAGCTGACTTTGATCCCAACACAAAAACATGGAATTAAAAAATGCTTTTTTCCACAAACTTCAATAGCATTTAAAATGAATATTGAGAAACAACAACGTGCAGCAGTGACTCCTCAAGATATGGGGAGCAGCAGAACAGGTAAGACACCAGGAGGAGGTGAGGTGAAAAATCAGAGGAGGAAAACACACTTTTCTTCCACCAGCACACAAACCTGCCTTGCAGAGGGAGGACTACATGCAAGATTGGCTTGAAGAGGCAACTCTATGCAAACACATTATGGAGGAAGGAGTAGAAGAAAGACAGCTAAAGCATCACCTCAATTTCAAGTGTGTTAGATTTTGTTGTCCAGAAGAAGCAACGTTTTATGACTAAGGAAATTGTCCAACTGGTTCCAGTAATTTCTAAATGCAATTTCACGTGTGAAATAAAAAGCAGCTACTGTTCTCTTAGTGAACAGGCCAGACTTACCAGTAGAGATAGTAGAAGAAGGAAAGGAGGTAGAAGGCCAGCTTACACCAGGCCTCTTTCTGGCAGTAACTCAAGGTATCCGCGTTCATGACTGCCGGTGGATCATACGCCAGCTCTGAGCTATCTGCTGGGCAGCGAAAATACCTGAAAGAGCAGAAGACACCTGGAATGACTCTTTAATAATCTGTATTAAGTGTGTGCAGATACACACCTGACTACCATCTTCCATGATATAGGAGGAATTCTCTTTTTTTCTCAAGTCTCTATTTCCAGACATTGTAAAAGTCAGGATGCTAGTCTAAGCACTCCTTTCTTACAGAACCAAGCAATTAATGAATGTGGATTTTCTGTGCTCCATTAATTCTTCAGATCAAAACATTTCCCCTTCCTACAGAGTTATTTCTGGCTTATCCACTAGTAACTTACATGTGGTGAGTGACAATATATGGTGGTTTGTGATCACAGAGTAAAGGAAGGATTACTGGGCTTTTACTGCACCTACACAACTGATTTCAGACGTGATGAAAGGTGACAGTCCCAACCAACTGGTAGCTAAGTTCCTCCAACTCTGAAAAGGAAAAAAGCCTATATGGAGTAATGTAAGAAGTGGCTGACCAATGTTTTTTACGTGTGGCACTGCTCAAGAATTTATCATCCAAATAATGTCTTTCAGAAAATATTTTTCTTCTTACATAGGAGAAATTTCTAATTGTTCTCAGCAATGACTGAATGTTTGAGAAAATTGTGACAAAAGAACTTCTTTGGCAAAGGAGCTTTTGTCTCAGTTAGATTGCAGTAAAAAGCAAAAGCACAATTGAAAAAAAAAAGCCCTCAACGAAGTTAATGAATTACTCTAAGGTCAGCACAAATCAGAGGAAATATTGTTATTTCTGCTACTTTGACAAAGTAAGCAGAAGATTGCTGATTGCTTACAGATGGATAGACAGATAGACAGGAAGATACAAAAACACCAAGCAAGTGACCAGCAGCAAACTTTGGAAGGAGATGTTCTCAAAATAACTTTGCCTTTCTCCCAGTGTTAGTCACACCCACTTACAATCTCTAATAAGATTGCAAGTTCTTTTATGGAGAACCACAGGTGAAATCTTGCTTAATTCTTGTCATTTGGATGAAGATATTACACAGTGTCTTCCCATGGTTCTGTGCAGAACTTTACACAATGAACCCAAACCTGTCTGTGGTTAAAGCAGGAGTAATTATGGAGTATTTATAGCAGAGCATATGAAGAATCATAGGGGAAAAAAGAATCAAAAGTTTTCTCCAAAGGTCGATATCATTACTTAGAATCTGACAGTTTTCCTCTTGGATATATTTTTTTTAGGAATTTTTAAAATGGGTCTCATTGACACACTAAGGGTTGTTAACCCTTCGCTAAAGAGCGGCATAAAACATTATAATTTTTATTGCAGCAGAATAATAGAGAGAAAAGCACTTGTAGCTTCATTTCATTTAGCTTTCTGAGAGCTAGACTGGCACTCTAATTTCTGAATAATACACTTTACCATATGACTCTGCATTATGACCAAGCTTTTGCAGAAAAAAGTGTAAAAAAGCTACTGTTTTTTAGTTCCTGTTTGAGATTATGATTTTGACTTCTTTTACAGAATTATTCTTCTGCTACCATATGTACCTTTGTAACACAAAGAGACCCTGACAGACAAAAATCATCTGTGCTTTTACAAACATTGTGAAAATGCAAAACTAGGGAAGTCTCCAGACTGACAACCACAAAAACTGATGTCTCTTGGTTATTTTCAGAAGCAACAGAAGGCTGATCCTCCACTAGAATGCAGAGGAAGATGCAGCAGCAGCAGCTGCACTGCCTGTCTGGAAAACAACAGCAGGTCTTACGTGATCAACTCTGGAATCCTCTTGGTGAATCTAAACACAATTCAGAGATCCAGAGTGGGAACACTCCCCACTTCTTCATATGGGCAGTGTGAAGAAACAGTTCTTCATCTGCTCCAATCCCTACTCCACGAGTCTCTAAAAGAGAATTCCCTCGCAGAACAGAAATTCCCTACTGTACAGAAAGAAACAACTTACTTTACACTGGGGGGAAAAAAAATCAAAAAGCTGCCAAAGAGATGAGACACAAAAATCTGTCAACCTTCCCAGTCTCTATTTCACAACCACAATGGGAAAGGTTTCCTTGTTAGGGCTGAATGAAGAGGTCCAAGATCTTTCAGATAAGAACTGTCTTACAACTCCCCATCTGTGAAGTATTTAGAGCCTCACTAAGTTCCACATTCAGATTCCAGCCTATTTCACTTCCGCATTTTCACTCGCTTGACACCCTTCAGAATATTCCTCTAAGTAACTGAAAACCACACTTGTATTAGCATATGTTTTCCTTAGCCATCCTAAATCATGAAAAAAATTTCCTTTTTCTCTGGAAATATAAGTTCAGCAGCTTATAGGCAAGAGCCTCTAGGCAAGAGATACTCATCTACACTCCTAGCACTGTCCTTCATTGTTCACACAATCTGCATGTGTGCTGAGCTGGCAAGCAAGGCTAACAAGCATAAGAAGTCAGCATATAAAAGAAGGGCTTACCTCCACAAGTGATAAAAAAGCAAAGGAACATTTAAGCCCAGTGTGAGCCACTCCTGAGCACATAAAAACATTATGCAGAAAAGACTGTGGATGGAGTACTCTGGCAGCACCAGCTAAAAGGAAAGGAACAGAAATAACAGAAGTCAGTAAAACAAACACCTCCTTGATTTTAGTCACCTAGGTAGTTTTTCAGAGAACAGATCAACTCTGCAAGTCTTGCAAGTCTCCTGTGTGTCTGTCTCCAGACACACCTCAGCTGGCAGACAGCGTGGTTTTATCAAGGAGCACAAGACCCAGGGCCAGGTTTGTTAAGGTTCTACCCAAGTTTGTACTCCAAGGGCTTGTTGAGAGACATGGGACAAATCACTTACTGTCTGATCTGGTGTTCCAGATTTGTGTCTACAAAACATATACTATATTAATGCCTCCCTCACAAAAGCATTTCAAGACTAAATGAATGTCAGTAAAAGGGTTTTCAAAGAACAAAGTTTTATTACTGAAGCATTTAGAAAGGAAACAAAACTATTCCTAAATTTTGCTTCTATGGAGTTTTGCTTCTTGGAGGAGTGTCTTTGGAAAACCAAAGTGCTGCTTCTGCCATTTTGGTATGTTATCTACACCATAAAGAGATCAAATCCATTACCAAGGCAGTCTTGCAAGCACAAACCCACTAAGAAAGGAAACTCACTTCCTAAGCAAATCCATGGCTCCCTACACTATTTGTTTCAGAACCATGACGATTCTTTCTATTAAAAGAGAAAATGAGTGGGCAGCTGGCAGAAGCAGAAATGTATGTGATGTTGATTCAGAGTAGTTATTTCAAAAGGCACTTTGCTTTCTTCACTGCTTTCCCATTTCTTAGCTGTCTTTCTCCTCTTATTTTCTTCTCATGTCTTTTCTCAGAAATCCCTGTTTCTTTTCTTTGAGTCATAGAAAAGACTAATTTCCAGGAGCGCGTATTTCTCAAAGCTAGACAAACTCATACACAACTCATCTGCATCCACTGCTTCATCCTGGAGATGCATCAACCAAAATTAAATCACAAAAGGCATTTGGGGACTTTTTTTGATGACAATTCATTATCATCTGTCAAATAATTAAAGTGAGGCCTAATTTTTTTAAACAAGGTAAAATTTACTATACATCTTCTCCAAATACCTACTCCCATACAGCTGTGCTGCAAGGAATTCCATCATCTTGGTTCTAGGAGTCTTTCCACCTCACATGGAACATACTGTTTTAATTCATTTCACTTCCCTACTTGAAGAAGTTAACAGACTTGGGTATCTCTGTGACTGTGCCTTCAACTTAAGCATTCTCAAGGGCTTATTGTACGTGGATAACAAATCATAATACAATTATATACTTCAGATTCCAGATGGTACTTATTTATCACTGCTGGATCTTTTTTATTTTCAGTTTTAGAATGTGATTTACAACATGACTATAACCTTTCCACAAAGAGTGATTCACCTTCATAACAAATTGTAGACAAGAAAGGTCTTCATGATGTACGTCTGCCCACCAAACACCACAATGCTCAAAAGCGCATTACATTCATTTTCACATATTTGATTTCTGATTCCAACACAATACACAAACCTAGCGAGACTGCAGCCCTGGTGTCTGATCAGTGGGCTGGCTGGTAATAACAGGGAAGGAAACCCACGGTGAATATTTATGCAGAGCTTGAAAAACAAAACCAAAATCTGCAGTGAAACTAGAAAGGAAACAAAGGAAGCAGAGGACGCTCAGAAGCAGGCTCACTTTCCAGTCACAATTTCTGGTGTAAATGAAATCTATCTATACTTTTGGTAGAACAGCAAATGGATCATTTATGTCTCTCCACCCTTTTCTTGGAGTGGCATTTTCCTGTAGACATAAAGAAAGGATCATTGCTGATCACTGTTTCTGGAGAGAATTCATGCAAAGAAGCAAACAAAGCCCAGCCTGCAAAGCCAGTTACATTCAGCTGATGTACTTCAGAGACCAAATCTAAAAGAAGGTGAGAGACTTGGAAGCATAAAATATAGAAAGGCACTAACTAACAGCAAGGCTTATGAGGCCAAGTAAATTACTAAAATAAAACACTGCCTCAGTTCTTGGCTGTAAGAATCATCCTGCAATTTGACACTATATCCTCTGAAAACAATGAGAACTGGAAATCAACTTTAGCAAACTGTTGGAATTATTAAGGGATTCAGCTCCTGGAGAGAAGAAAGCTGGCTGAGAAACAAGCAGTAGTCAATCCTTGTTGTTCCTGCTGAGGTACTCAACTGAAAAGCAACTTCAGTGATACAGATAACTGCAACAGGAATTAAACCAACGTCTTTAATTCATTCCTGTGAGAGCATAGGAAGCTGTCAGACGGTAAACATGTTAGGATATAAATAGTACACTTCTATTTTGAACCAGGAACATCCTGATTCAAATAACGACCTCTGCTTTCTGACACAGCTCAAGATAAAGCTTGTGATGGTTATGAAACACAGAGAAGAAGGAGAAACTGGCACAGCAGCACAATTCTTAAGGGACACAACTTGGTCACTTTGAGTCCCAAGCTCAAATGGCACTACAAATTTACCACCAGAATTTCAGCTGGCTGATATTTCCCTGTGGAAAACCACAGGAAAGCCTGAAAAGGAAGTCAGCTTCTAGACAAAAAAAATTGCTGCTAACCAGAAATGCCTTTGGCTACAACATAAGCAAGGGAAAAAGAAACCACTGTAACTTTGTTAGTTTTGCTCTGATGTAACTATTGCAGTGGGTAAACGTCCACATCAGTAAACCTTATTCCCAATTCATCATTCACATTTAAAATGTAAACCCTTGGGTGGGTATCATACCCATTACCATCTCCAATACCACAACAATTCATTCTCATACAAAGTACTACACACACCGTGCACATGCAGATTGATCCTTCTCTAACTCCAAAGAAAATAAAGCAGGCTTTGCTATGGATAGACATGTAGGTTTGGCTGAGCTAAAGAGCAGGAGAACAAGCACCAAACTTCAGCACATATGAGAAGCTTCTTTCTGTTTATAGGAATATGAAGACCTCTTTAGAGAAGCTCAGTCCTAAATAAGTTATTCTGTTTTCTAGGTCCTAAATCCATTCTGTTGTTCTTATACAAAAGATAAACCTGTCTTTTTCTGTCTGTATCTTTCCTCCTTATTCTGTTTATTACAGATGGATACCTCCTTCTCAAACGTAATTTTGATTTTACAGGACACTGTATCATTTTTACATGGAATTACTCTTACAGTTTGTCTCACCAGTGAACAAGGCCCATAAAATACCTCACAGAAAACAGAACTGGAAAGATATTATAGCAGGAATAATAATATCCCTTCATCAGTGCTACTAAATTCTCAGTTAGAAAATCAGTTGCAACAAGCGAATCAAACATTTTCCCACTCTTAAGCCACTGAAATGTCAAGATGCTTCTTTCCAGCACTTTGCTTAGACCAGAGTGCTCTCAGACCCTGTGCTCCTGAGTGCTACACAATAATAATAATTCTCACAGAATGGCTGTTCCTTCCCCAAAACACTCAAGAGTCTACATCAGTCTCCATCTGTGCATGTCAACCTCCACACTGCAACCACAGATTTTACACTGTACCCAGAAATTGCCAGCCATTACACACTCTACCCTACCAGAGCTGCTGAGAGTGTTCATTACACTGTTAGAGGCTGAAACAACTTCCCTTCTTAATGCCTGCCTTCTCCTCCTACAGATGGCAGGAAAATCCTGCAGAGAAGTGGGGGCTGAATCTCCTTCATGTAACATGAAGTGCTCTGGTGATTACCCCAGTGCAAACAAGTTGTTCACCTTAAAAACACACAAGCCCTTTTCCATCCACCTGAAAGCAACAAAAAACTGAAAGCATCATGCATGTGTGGAATCACTCTCAGGCCCCAGATTAGGTCTGATCTTATTGCAGTGGTTATTGCTACTGCATCTGCTTGCACTGGAGGATGACTGCAGCTTGTCACTATGGTGCTCATTTGCTGCTTTTCCCACCATATCCCCCAAAAGAGCTGACAGAACCTGTCCTCATCAGTAGCAGGGAAAGAGGGGGTGGAGGTGTACCCCAGGTTTTCAGGACATGGGAGTTATTTCAATAACACTTTAAAGCCCATCCCTACAGAGCCTGCCAGAGCTAACCTGGGTTACTGGGGAGTGTCAGTTGAGTTAAAGACATTGTGAGATCAAAGGAAGATTATTTAATGATTCCAAAATTCCCCTAACTGAACAGCACAGACCAGAAAAATCAGAAGTGTTGTGCAAGAAAGTGAAAAAAAGAAAGCAAAACCACACAAAAAATAGTAGTAGCATGTGCCTTAGCCCAGACTGTGTGTGCATGTGGAATGTACATACTCTGAAACAAATCATCTGTTTCCTCCTGCTGGTGCACAAACCAAAGAAGAAGGGTCAACCATGTGTAATTTAAATACACACACCACACATCTTAATAATTCCAACAGTTTTAAACATACTGCTTGCACTGATCAAACACACAAAACACTAAATTTACTCTTGAAATACAAGAAGTCTTTCCACTTTTCTATTCTACTTTAAATTATTTGGTTTACTTGACTTCCAAAACCTCTTCTAAAATGCTGTCCTAGAGCCCAATAAAATGCTGCCACAGTAAATATACTAAGGCTTTCTGTCCAAATATTCAGGTCCAATTTCTTTCAGTTCTCCTGTTAAAACCCACACTTGTTTGTGTCTCTACAGACTGTTGCTAGTTGCTAATTCAGGAGCATCAAATTGTTATAACACAAACATGCAACAGAACCATTTTAAGTAAATTCAAAACCATGTTATGCAAACCTCTAGAAGCATTTTGCAGTTTGGTAGGTAGATTTGTGCATGTAGTTCAAAAGAAAATGCCTAAGAAATGGATTCCAGATCATCAAAAGGACAATGTGCAGTTGAACCTGCTAAGTTTACATATACAGCTTTATATTTTATCTGGGGGACAGCAGCAGCACACACATGCAAGACTTGTTACAAACCAAATGCAAAGCACAAATAATAAAAAAAAGGGATATAACATCTGTGTTTTCACCACTCCACCCACTGCTCAAGATCACAATGAAAGAAAGCAGCAAAAAGCCAGTGCTTTGTGAAGGTAATTTAATTATCCTAAAGAGCTATTGGAATTTCTTTGAACATTTATTTTAAGTGGATGTGAACATAAGTCACTCCACAGCAGAAATACCAGACAATGAAATGAATAACACAAAGAGCCTAATTACTATTCTCACTCCATATCCATCTGTGACACAGTAGCAGATCTAATATTAAAATATAGGATTTCTGGATGCTCTTCCATCTCAGCTACTAAACACATTCATATTTAGGCCTATCGTTTCACTTCTCATTGTCTCTTTCTCTTTTCTGCAACATGGAGATAATTATATTCAATTCTATATATTCCACTGGAGCTAGTTTATGACTAGAATATTTAAGCTTTTTCTTCAGACCAGTAATAACTTCAACAGGAGTGACAGATGAGAATCAGGTCTTTACAGGACACTCATCAGGAGTATCTATAAATATTTCGGTATTGCAGAGCCCATGGGAGGTCATAGCAGCCAACAGGTAAAAAGGTTATGAAACGGATTTAAAAAAAGACTGAAAGGTCTGCAGGGCACCAGCACAATTCAAGAAGCGCCCCATCCTTGGAAGGCACGTCATTAGGGCAGATGTGCTGTGATCTTACAAGTGTATCTCCTCTGCAAACTGTTCTTTTCCACTCAGCAGGGATCAGGAGACATCTTTATGACCTTCCTTTTTCCAACGCTAATTCCGAACCAGTAACAGCAGCTGGGTTAGCAACCCCGGGGTGCAACCTCCTCTAATTTCCACAGCACTGGCAGAAAACAGGGTAATAAACCTCTCCTTGCCCTACCTCACTTTCGTATTTCAGGCAGAAGCAGCCAGGACACCCCGCAGCTGGGCTGCTCCAAGAGCTCTTGCTCACCCAAAACTGGGGGGAGCGGCAATGAGCGCGGCAGCTGCTCCTTAGGAGCTGCAAAACCAACCCCGGCTCACGGGCAGGGCCATGAATGCAGAAACCTCAGGGATGATCAAAATGAACTTCAGCCATCTGCATGGCTCAGTTAGGGCCCTCAGGCCTTCTCCTGGGGGTCTGCCCAAGACTGACACTTCCACAAATGCTGAAAATGAAGTGTTCACTGGAGGGCCGTTTCCGTATCGGGTGTGTAAAGACCGGCACTCTGAGGAAGCAGATTTGGTGCAGTGCAGACGTGGCAAAGACGTTTCCCTCCCTGGCACTGGGACATTTAACTCTCAGCAGAGAAAAGCTGCATCCATAAAGAGATACAGTGTGAAATCACTGTGCTCTACATTTAGGAATGATATGGCTTTTTGTAATGGCATAGTGGCTTTATAGGGTGTGATCCCAACTTAAACCCACACTGAACATTCTGCCAAACATAACAGCGACCTTTGGTTTAACTTGCTTCATTTTATTCAAATGCAAATACTTAGTTTATTGCATACTGAATTAGAGTGAATATAGGCCATTAGCAAGTCAAATTCTGCCAATATTTCAACGCAGCTCTGAGGAACAGATGCATAAATCGCATCACCCCAAGTGGCTGAGAAGTACACTGCTCTCAGGAGCACTGCACAGACAACATTACTCATCTACATTTGTGCTGCAACTTCAGCTTATTCCGCTGTTACTTGTGATGTTCTCCCACTGTAAGGACTTATGTTTACAAATCCTCCAGAACAGGACTGGGAGAAGCTGAATTGTAGAGCAAGAGGTCATCAGTTGACAGAGTGACACTTTGTTTGGCACTTTGATTATTGACTAAACACTTAGAGATGAGATTAGCAGCAAAATACAGTCAGTTTCTTAAGCTGAAATAGTTTTATACATAAATATTTTCATGAGCAATAACACTATGAATATCTCCCTTCAAAGGATATTCCAGTTTTCATCAGGCATCACTCTGGCGAATCCTACTTCCCCCCGGAGCAGAAGAGGGATAAGGACCTAACTGTGGCTGAGTCACAAGTTTGAACTTTTCACTCTTGCAGTAGTTTTTGTAACTTCTCCCATTACAAGCTCCCCCTGCTATGAGCACCTGGCAGACACAGCAGGATCTATCTTCTCATTATCCCTAGGTAAGCACATAGACATCCTTAGGCAATTATTGCTAAAAATAACAATTGTTATGTTCTAACTTTTCAAAAGTGCTGAATTCAGGAACTTGTAAAATTGACTAAAAATAGTGTTGGCACAATTCACTTAATCAATGAGTGTCAGTAGTGAATGAATTGCCTGCCAGAAATACTACACTTCCTCTCAGTTCTTTAGTCCTATTTTAAGGACTTCTTTCTTTCCAGATATGATACTGTATCCAAAGAAAGGACAAAAGGGATTATATTCAGTATTTTTACTTCCATAGTTATACATTTTTAGTAAGTATGAATGCAACCCTCTTTAAAATAAAACAGAAAGTGTGAAGAAGAGTTGCACTATCTCTAGTCAAGCAACATTTATGGGATAATTTGTGTACAAAGTATAAATACTGCCAGCTCTTTGATCCCAATTCTATTATCAGTTCTGCAAAATAGCTTCTGTGGCAAGTTCCAAGCTCTTTCTGATGAAATTCAAACTATGTGGTTGCCCAAAAAAACTAACTGAATAGGGAATGCCCAATTTTATCCCATTCCACACTTCATAGATAACAAATGTAAGAAAAAAGTAGGCAGAAAATACTTAAAAGAGGGAAAGAGAGAAGCTTTTAGATGATCTGTACTGAATTTCCTGTCAGAGTGCAGAAATGAAAAAGGCAGCTCGGTAACAAAGGCACTGAAGGCCTGGAAATCTATTACAAGATTCAGGGAAAATCATTATGTCCTTCATCCTTCTGGTGCAAACAAATCCTCTACCAAGTGTGAATCACTGTGAATATATTAACTCCCTCCTCATTTAGGCAAGCTGCAGAAAACAATTAAACCAACACAGCTAGTGAGAGTGTGTCATATTTCAGTTACAAATATTTTACCTCCTTTTCTTGTATCTCCACTTCTCCTGCCATAATTCTTCTTTCTTTCCCTTGTACAACCTAAGGACAGGCTCACTGTTTACATGAACAGGAGACTTAGAATTTGTCCCCTGCCTCTTTTGACTAATGAGAGATGCTGTGTGAAAGTTGTCTAAAAAGAACTCCATCATAAGTCACGATTTTCATAAACTTAAAACTGTGCACTAATACATTTTTAGCTGACTTCAAATTTTACCCTTGAAGTGTAAAAATACTCTCTCCTAATGTAAAAATATCTGTCAGAGCCACTGTGAAGGCCAGAATGAAGTTGGCTTTATTGTGCAATAGAAGTTTAGCAGTACCTTTCAAATAAGGATAGAGTACTGAAATACAGACCAGTTTGGGTTTCTCACACATGCTCAGAGTCTAATGTATTTTAAAAAGTTTTGAGGCACTTCAAACAAAGGAGAACTTGAATGAATTTAGTTTTATGAAGAATGATGCAATCACAGTCCAAATCCCAATGAACAGAATATGCATGGCATGGCAAGGCCAGCTTACATCCTACAAAATCTGCAGGTACAATTAATGCCTTGGAAACAGCAATACCCCTTATTTCAGTGGCTGCAAACTCTGGAATTCCTTCTGAGGCAGTTTGGAAGCTAATTTTGTGTGTGTATGGATAGCAGAGGAGTGTAGCTCATACTCAGTGTGATGTTGACAGAGATCTATCTCATCTTTTTGCCTGTGTTTATTAGTATTTCTGTAGAGCAAACATCCCAAGCCTCTAAGCATACAACACCAGATAATTTCACTCCCAGCAATCTGGTATCAATGTGACCACAGTAGTTTGAGTCTGACTCCAAACTGGGCTGGATTTAAGCAGCTGCTGTAGAGATCCAAGACCCCATGCAATTATTGACACAACAAAACATCAGACCCCTCAAAAACAGCAAACAAATTTTTACCTTTGCTTAAAAATAAAAGATTCAAGCCCTGCCTGCTAACAAGAGAACTAAGTAGGTCTCCAAAAACATGATTTCTATCATCAGAACAACTGTGCAACCTTTCTTTTCCTGTTGTGTACATGTCTTGTGTGTGTAAACAAATGTTCTTCATATTTATTACCATGTAGTTTTTGTAGCAAATGGCACAACAAGGCTTTACTCTTTACCTGAGACCAAAAGCACTGCTGTTACACAAACACCAATGCAAACATTATGGAAAAGGAGAGCCAAGTCTTGCTGAAAGTCATCTCTGGCTGAAGCACAACACAACCTTTAAAAGATCAAACTATCCAACTAAGAGAACAGAATGCAAAATTCAAAAGTGGCAAAATGTAAGACAACAGAACATCCACCTAAAGACAACAAAAGCAGAGTTGCATTATATTTTCTTCCTGAAACATCCTAAAACTACCCTTTTGACTTAAGACAGTTTTAAAACATGAAGTTTTCATCTGATAATATTAATTCAGAGTATCACTGCAGTCCAAATAAAGGATCATATTTTTAAACCTCTAAAAAAATGATTAATGAACACCTGTTTCAGATTCACATTGCTTATCAGGCCAGTTAATAGCAAGTTCAGATCTTGACAAAACTACCTAATGTATCCAATCAAAAGGATTCAACTCTGCTCTGAACCACTGAAACTGCAAAGCAAAGGCTGGGGAGAAAAAAAAGAAAGGCATTTGAGATGATAAAAATAATCTTTACAATACATAGGATTTACTTGAATAGTTTTATACACTGCTTGGGTATAACCTTCTCTATTGCCCTGAGTCACAGGGAGACACTGAATGACAACCTGGGTATCTGCAGTATTTTTTCTACACAGAAATTTTACAGAATTTCATCTATTATATATGTTAAAATATATTTTATAATATATTATTATATATAAAAATTCTGCAGAACTTTATATTCACTTTTCAGAAGATATCCACGTTGTCTCTTGGTTGGGGTTTATGCTCCCAGTCACTCTGTGGGAAGGGTCTCCCGACAGTTTTCCTACAGCCAGAAGATTACTCAGAACTCAGCAGTTTCATCACATTGATGAGGTGTGAAAAGAGAGAGCATTAATACATAAAGAAACAAGACATGTACTGAGAAGCCAGTAACAATGATGAACTCTTTGGTCTCTAATGAGAGTGTACAAAGTTCATGTGCTCCATCATTGTAACAATCACTGTTAACAAGAAAAATGTCACACCCTCCCATTTTTTGTTCCCTTTTGTGATCTTTGTTTGAGCAGCAGTTTATCAGAACTCTGGAAACATCAGCCTCTTTCTCCTGCAAATAGAGTATCACTGCCACTTCCACAGCCCAAAAATGCCTTATGATTAGACTGAAAATCCTGTTTTCCTCTCAGATAACACAAGCACCTAAGCTTGAAGACTAAATATCCACTACCAATTAAGAGGAAACCTGGGATATATTAACCCTGCAGACTTATCCCTCTAAGTGGGGCTATGCTGCAACATTTTCTTTTTCTGTTAAGTCAAACTTAATGAGGAATTAAAACATTTTTATTGAGGTTGTAAAAAATGTATAGCACTACCAAGGTAAAACCATTGCTGCTTTTCCCAGTTTCACAACAAACTAATTGTCTTGCTGCTGGAGTTTCCACTTAGGAGATTTCTCAGCCTCGGGGAGAAAGTGTGATTCCTTCTTACAATATGGATGGTTAAACACCACTTTCAAAATTCCTTGTGGTTATGCATCACATTTGCTAAATTTGCTTATATAAGCTCACATTAAGCATTTTAATGAGCCATGGTATAGGCTGACGGAAGTGCTCTGCTAATGACCATCAGCCTGCAGACTGGGTAAAAGAATGCCACACATCCATAAATCCCTAAATGCATGACAAGGCAATGAACAGACCCAAAACCACACTCTCAAAGTCCATCACATTATCTCAGGCTTGCCAGTGACTGTGAGGCAGAACAACAGAGAGAGTGGTCCTGGCAATAACCAGCAAATTTATCAAGAAGAAAAGAATGTGATCAGCCAGTTGAAATGAGCTACTGGGACACCTGACACTCCTCAAAGGAGAGTGGCCACTGTGGCTGCTGCTAGCAGGGAATGGTTGGAGCCACTGGAAGGTGAAGGTCTGGAGCCTATCAAGGTCCAAGTAAAAAAATTATTTCATATGGCAATTACTCTAGTGCATATTGGTCAGTCTCCTTCAGCCAAAATATGGGAGAAAAAAAAAAAAAAGCCAGCTGGATAAGGGTAAACAAGGAAAGACAGGGGTATTTAACAAGGTTGATTTCACATAATATTTAGATACATATAAAGAAAAAGAACCTCCATACTCAAATAATCCTTTTCTGCTATTAAGGAAAAGCCTAAAAGCTAACTTGTTCCTTGTTAGCTAACAAGCTCAGTAATGTTTCACTGAGTACATTGTGGGGTTTTGTCCAAACTTTGAGAGCCTGCATTCAGTGCTGACAAATAGGCATCACACACACACAGGAGCAAGCCTTAACTTCATCTTCAGAATGCTCTGTCCACAGCTGAACCTGTGGTGTTAACCCATAACTCTCCCAGCTCCTGTTTGCTCATGTCTCTGTTACTTGCAGACGTGTAATTTTAACTTTTTTTACAGACTATATAAATAGGGAAATGTACCAAAACAAAACTGTACAGACACTCTGTGTCTGAAATTCTATATTGTACTCACTAGGTTTTACATCTTACTTACACTATCTTAGTATGAATGGAATGGCTTCTACAATGGCTCTTTGAGGTACTACGGGCTTTGGTTATTTACCAAAACCTGTCAATACAGCAAAACATAACTATCACGGGTATTAGGGCATATACAATGAAATATAAATTAAAATAGGCTTTTATTTTACTTTCCCAACGTGGTAAAAACCAGAATTGAACCTTGTAAACACCAGAACTGCTGAATACAGAATAAATTTCCACCATCACTAGAGCAGATCCAGCTCCACTGGAAACCACAGTGACAGAGGTACAAGACCAGACCAAGCACTGGCATTGCCCAACCACCTAACTAAAACATTAAAACTTGCTTCAAAAGATATTAGGTGAAGAGGTTTTTAGGTTTGTTTTGTTTTGTTTTAAGCACCCCAGCTCCTGATTCACTATCTACTATACTACTGCTAGTACTGGAGTGCTGAACTGGCTGAGTTTGGTTATTCAAATACAGTCCCTGCAGGGGTTTTTGTCTGTGTGTTTGTATTTTTCAAGACAGTTCAAGTTCATCTGGAACATCTTTGAGATTAATGTCACCTTGCCTGTGGTTAGAATTCTTGCTGAATTTACTCTCTTCCCATCATCCCTTCAGGAGCTGTAAAAAGAAAGGAAAAAAAAGGCCAAAAAACCCCAAATAAAATCAAGAAAAAGGATTGAGCTCTGATACAGTATTTTCTTACACTTGCAGTTTTAGGAATTTCAGGTACAACTTAACTAAAATGCTGCACAACATTAGGAAAATGAGTGAAAGTCTGTCTTTCATCTACCTCAACTCCCTCCCTGTTAAGTTCCAGTTCTGATGTTCAGAAATCACTCTTACTTTAGCTTAATGGGCTTTAAAAACATATTTGCTGATAACTGGAGAGGGGTTACTTAAATTGTTGAGCAGTGTCTGCCATGAGCAAACTAAAATCTGAAATGTGTTCACTGAGCAAGAAGTTCAATCAACTCTCCTCCTCAGATTTATTGAATTAATTCAAAAATTATGATGCATGACCTAATCAAAAATTAATTTAGATTTTCTCCAAGGTAAAGTAATAATATTACAGTGCTTGATTGATGAATTTGACTGTATTTTAATCTAGGAAATTCCTAATTGTCCTTAGTGTTAACATAAGCAGCAATTAGGAATTAAAATAGAAGGAATCAATCGGTTAGATAGATTTCTTGAAATACAACTGCAATTACAATTAAATAATATTGCTGTCATCAGTAACTGAATATATTTTAACAACCCCACCCAAATATTTGGCTGTAAGAATCATGGTAGACCTCACAGGCACATCTTGCCTATTGCACCCCTCAGCAGGGCTGACAAGCCCAAGAAGCCTGAGCTGCTCTGTCCTGCTCTGCTCTCACCCACCACTACTTTGTGTCCTCTGGACAACACTGCAGTGAGCCATGGAGTCACATCCTTAGGGGGAAAAAAGGCAATTTAGAGCCAAAAAGCCTCCACAGCATTTGCTCACTGGTGTATCCTGTGTGAATCACCTGATGCTTGTGCAGCAGCCAATGTCCACGGCACGATGGGATATTCCACAGCACAGGAACACAAACCTACCCTGGAGAGCCCCACAGCACTGAATAAAATGAGGCACCTGCAGCCTGAGAGGACCTCACATGGTGCTGGGTTCAGAGAGAAGCCTTCTTCTCATTTACTTCAGGGCAGGAGAGATCTGACTGTGGCTATAAAATGTTCATCGCTTCTTTATGCCGAGTCAATCATTCTTCAGTAACCAGAAAATTTAGGCTTATTAATCCTACAGCACCATAGGAACAAGGATCCATGTGTTGGATGTCATTGCATGTCTACATGCCAGCACCATACATGCCTGCTTCACACAAACCCTGCTTGTTTTAATGATACAGAAACATTTTCCCCAAACCAAACATCAGAAAATGCCTGGCTGCAGAACAGCTGCATCCTCCATTCTATTTTGAAAAATGTAAATAAGTTAGATAAGTATATATAATACCTGGTGAAATATTACACACCTGGTCACAGTTTCTCTAATAAACTTATCCAAGTATTTTGGAGATAAACTCAAAAACACATCCTTAAAAAGGTCTTTGCTCACTGGGATCAGATTTCTATGACACATTTAACAATTTAATAATTCCCAAGAACCCCTTCTAAAACCAGTGTATAATGAAATTGAACATACTTTTATAGCCCACCTACAACCTCTTTGAAACAACAAATTTGCATCAGCTCTTAAGCATTAAGTTCTAATGTCATAAATAGCAAGATAACACTGTTTTCAGAGCCCTGTAAAAGAACCTCCTGACTTCAAAACAGGTATGCTGTTGTTTCACAGAAATAGAAGCAGACCCTAAAGCCACACAATATTGAAGGATATATTTAGCACTTGCTGGAAGAATCCTAGCAGCTATTTTCCTGTATCAATATAGCTGGCACTCAATTCTTTACTGTTGTTTCTCAATTTTCCTCTATACTGGATAAAACACAGCTATTTTTAGTGTGTATTTTAGTGGCTGTCAGATGTGAAAGCTACAAATCTCTATAGTTATTGCACCCTCCCTTTCTTGCATATAATCTCTCAATTAAAACAAATGTGTCTCCAGAGGACTTTGAAGAAGAGGCTGAATTAACAAACCATTTAAGTGAACCAGAAGCAAGCCAATCCCTTATGAGCACAGAGCCTGCCATTAGCCAAACGCTCCATTTTGCCATTCACAACAAGGACAACGTGCAATAAAAATTAAACATTGATGCAGGCAAGGCATTCCCATGGGCCTCACATATATTAAACCATTACCACTCAACAGTTGCTTTATATCCAAGAAACTGGGACACAGCTTGAGACTGGCTGGCTGCCTATTTGATAAAGTAGAAAGCTATTGGTGATAAGTGTTTTCCCTTATTTTCATATCCCAAGTGGCATAAACAGGCTCAGGAAGTACCTAAATGTGGCTCCTAGCAGTCACATGCTCACAGTGGTGCCACAAAGACAGGACTCAGGCTCTGACTGAGCAGGGGATGGCAGCCCAGAGGTTCTGCATGGGCTCACAGCTGTGCCTTTGCATCAGCCCAAAGTGATAATCCCCAGCACTGGCTTTCCCAAAACCTCTGGGGATGATGTTAAAACCCTATCTGAATTCAGGTCTTAGCTTGATTAGGGTGAGTTCAGCAGTCCCCACTGCAGTGATGACCTTTTTAAGGAAAAATTAAGGATTTAGGTTACTTTGTTGCCACTCTGGGGAACACAATGTATAGAAACGTGCAAACAGAATAAAATAGTTTGGAACCAACATTATTTTTACTTCAGTGGGACACAGTCAGGAAAAACAAAGATTGCTTAGGAAAATCCTATTTGAACCACAAATAAGTAACCCACAATCTCTCAGCTCCTTTGAATCTCTCAGAAGCTGAGGCACTCAGCATCTCACCTGTGTCAAGCTAAAATATATACTCTTAGCAACTTTTCTATTCCAGGAACCAGACTTTTTTTTTCCCCAAACTTTTCTATTCTATCAACCAGAAACCTTGAGCATTAGATATGTAACTAACAAAAATATTCAGCATGTCAAATAGTAAGCCACTGTTCAAAAGAAAGGGTATTTTTAAAGTCTGTATTACAACAGTAACAACAGTTTTATAGGACTATAAAAGAACCTCCAGCTGCAACTGTAAAAGAACTCACCACCCTGTTCCAAAATAAATGGGCTGATGTTCTGAAGTTCAGCTTTTATCCAGACACCCTCTATTATGCCAACCTTTTATAATTTGTCTTACTCTGTCCTTACAAGGCCATCCTGATGTTCACTTCTCAGTTGAATCCAGCTTTCCACCAATAAAGTGTGAGGATCAAAGAGAAAATAAATGCACATTGCCACTGGATGGCTTTAATTCTCATAAACTTCACAAATCCTTGGCAGGTTCACGCTCACCTTTCGCAGGAGGAAGCAAATCCGCTCAATATTCCTCAGCCGCTCCCTCTGCCAAGAGAAAGTGGGAGAAATCAGGAGATCAGCTGGTGTTACAAATGAAGACAATATATTACAATTACAAGGGGTCAGTGTTTTAATTAATGGCTGCAGTGAAGCAGCACATGTTATTAATCTGAATCGACAGCATTCACTTATTACCTACTGCTTGCAAACCCAATGATTTTCCCATTTCTAAGTCCCAGTAAGTTATTTCTCATTTGTTGCTGGGTGTTACAATATCAGCTGGGGATTCAAGTCTAGGTTAGCCTTCAGCCAGAGGCTGCAACTCAAGTCATCATTGGTGGCTCTATCCAGTTGTGCCAGTTGATACCACAGAGACTTGGTCTTGCATTTCCAGGTACCCAACCTCTGGCTTCAGGATAAACCTGAGTGGGAAAAATGAAGTTTGCATGGCAGCTCTTCCTCTGTCACTAAGATGGTGCCTGAATATGTGATACTAGAATTTAACACATCAGTGAAAAAATATCTGAAATGGCCTAGAAATGCCACTTTAAACAAGAGATGCATTCATAAATACTGAGAATCACTGTAATTAAGCATTGTGACTCAAAAGATGTTCTAAACTCAACTCAGAGAAAGAAGACAAATCAAAGCCAGGCTTTCTTTTCAATGGCTCATGATGAGAAGCTCACCAGCAAAACCAAATTTCAGTGCATAACCCCATGACTGGAGTTATTGTGAAAGATTCTACTGATAAGTTGCACTGCAGAAGGCAGAGTGGGTTTGCTGTCCTCAGAAGACTGCCTGATGTTTTCATTTAGATATCGCAAAAACGTTCCAAACAATGAACTTCTTTACACAGGTAGTGTACTATAACAATGTCAGAAGCCAACTCTCCCTAAGCTTTTTGCTTTTCAAATGTTTTAAAACTCAAGCTTGGGAAAAGTTAATTCTAGTCTCCAAATAAATGTCTTTTTTGCTCTCCTGTGCCCAAGTTTAAGCCATTAAAAAAAAAAAAAGTATAATTTTGGAAAGCCAATGAGGCAGTGGCAGCTTGATAGGCCCCAGAAAAATGCTGTGCCTCCTTTTGGAGTCTCTGAGCTAAAAGAGAGTCAGAAATTTTAGACTCACAGTTGCAAACATGAGAATGGATGTGTGTGGATGTGCCTGAAAAGCTGCAGGAAGCTCCCTTGCCTTCTGAAGTGGAGAGGGAAAGACAGGTGCCAACTGCAGCTGGCCTTGGAAAAGTAGGAATTCTGTCTCTGAACTGAAGGTAATAGAGAGCAAACCAGGAAATTTGAATTAAATTCGTATACTGTGCAGAAAAAAAGCAATCTGAGATTATTGCTCGAATTATCACAGAAGGTTTAATGGAAGTCAAGTATGTGAACCAACCACAGAATACCCTGCTGTGCTTTACTTTATAATTCACTTTTTGATTCCTCAACTAATATGACTGAAAAAAGGATTTGTTAACTTTTTTTTTTATCATGGAGACTAATTCCATTATCATTTTAAAATAAGATTATATTATCTCCACAGAGCATCTCAAGTTTTAGTAAATGAACAATTTACTGGAATTTGGTACATATAAATTCAGTGTGCAGTTCTCAGATAGGAAGTAAAAACAGATAAAGTGAATTGAAAATCAGATTACTTCCAGTAAATTCAAAACCAGATTACATCCACTGATGTCCTCTATAGGATTTCTTAATATAATTTCTTTAATTTCTTCTAATTCTTTGCTTGTGTGTTAGTGAACAGGAAAAAGAAAAAAAATTAGGATTATGAAGTTTATGCTTAAAAGCATCAGTGATCTAAGCAGTACAAGTCCTCAGCTGAGTTATGAAACAAGGTTAAATGGCAAGTACCAGCTACTGAATCTGGTTATCAGTTGCAGGCAACTCAAAACTTGATACGCTGTAGAGATCAAATTCAGCACCTGTCATAATCATTGTCACTCCCAGTGAGGTGATGGGGAGCCAAGGTCTGCTCTCAGTTCTGGTGGTACAAACTGGCACGTGTAGCTAAATCACCCTAGATTACAGCTTTAATTAACAGAGGAATTTGGATATGCTTAAATCTAGGCTGCATTTCTGGTTCATTAGTTAAAACTGAGTTTACAGTCCAAGGTATTTGATGCTCTCCTATAACAGATGCAGCAGAAAACTATATTTACTCCTAAAGCATGGGAGAATCCAGGCCTGCTGTGGGACAGAGATGTCCAGGCATGCACCTCTTAACAAATTCTTTCAAGGTTTTGGCTCATTGATACAGACAGTATGGCAGAAGGTGGTCATCCCATGCTCAAACACAGAGAAAGCAAAGGGAAAACTTGTGCACAGAATGAAAAGGTAAAAAATAAAGCATTAGCATCACATGACATTCCTCAGTTTTTGAATTTCCAAACTACTTTCCTGCCTCCTTCAGCAAAGAGGAAAGCCATTAACATCAAAATCGCCATCTGGCATCCTAAGATTGGCCCAATAAACCAATCCTCCAAACCACAGCTGATTCCACAAGAGACTCCCTGTCCATTTGCACCCCCATCCTGCCCTGGCATTCCGCGATTCCGGAGCGCCCCGCGGCCCTGGCTGTACTCACGGCGTGGGCCGGGTTGCACTGGTCGATGGGGCTCTTGAAGTCTGTCCGGAGCTCATCAAAGGCAATTATCTGAAAAACAAGTTTTTTCAAGTCCTGTAATGAATGCTCTTTCAAACATTTATTTTCCTTAAGGGATTAATTAGATGCATTGCCTGCCCTCCTCGCCTTCAAGGGAAAATATGGAAAAATAGCTTCCCCAACACACTCCCTTTAGAAGTAAGTAGTTAAAACAAAACATGGGATACTCCTACGTGTGACACCTAGGACTCATTAATCTGTCACTCTGTATAATCGTATCTGTAGCCTTTTCAGTGTTGCTACTTTCCATATTTCTTCCCTCATACCGGCAAGATTTCTTTTCTTAGATTTCCACGACATAAAACTACTTCACAAATGAACACATCTCCAAATTTGACAGAAAAAGTCATTAGCTGCCTAAAACACAGAGATGCATCTGATATGATGTTCCAGGTTTGGTACATAAACAGCCTATTTTTATTAGTTGTTAAACCTACCTCAGATATTAATGCTGAATTAGTATCAGCTTCTACCATTAAGCTGCTATTCATTAACAAGCACACTCTTCAAAAGGTAAAGCAAACATGTCCTTCCTAAATTCTGTCAGGTTTTAGAACTTTACTTCAGACCTCACTAATGGACAGATGTCTTTTGTTGCGGTCCTTTGGTTTCCTCCATTAACAGATGGCTTGAGAAACCCTGGTAATCACTGCTGCTTTTAAAGTACAGCAGACAAATTGTCTCTAAAAATAATAGTGTTTGATAGCATTTTCTTGGAAGACTGTTTTCTTGGAAAGATACAGCTGTAATAATCCTCAGCACACTTAATTCAAATATTTCAAAGCACATTCTTAGCTGTGTGTTTGCATTCCAGTAATACCTTTTCTGCTGCTTTTGTCTTGCCTCACCCAAGGAAGGAAAGCTCCGTGACAGGCACCACATAGACAGGTGTTAAAACAGTGATTCCTTTTTAGACACTTTACAACCTAAAGTGTCTGTTCTTAATAAAAGATGATGAAAGTACAAGGCAGCAGTCTGGTAATTAGTAGAAGAGTGCAACAGCCATTCCTTGATGAGCAATAGCGTGCCTGCTGCCTGGCTGTTCAGAAAGGAACCAACTGGGTGCCAGCACAGACCTGCTGCATAGCCAAAACACATTCATTTAACAGAGGTGGAAGGCAGGAGCAGAAAACCTGAAAATGGCCTGTTCTTGAATCATAACAGTTGGGTGAGAGGCTTGAGAATAAGACCCAGACCTACTATCCATGAATTTCAGCACTGCTGAACAGCACTGCTCCACATCCACATCTCATGCTGCATTCATCCCACTGAAGCACATTTAAAAAGCAAAAATGTGGCATTTTACAAGAGCACTCCACAGAATCCAATTTATTCAACTATGACAAGTCAAAGTGGCAGAATGAGCCATAAAGGGAACTATAAAATGTGATTACAAGTGAAGCATTTCTCCCTATGGATGCAGTATCTTTCCAAGTTAGGAATTAGATCTGCAATGGTAAAAGAGCAACTAAGAGAATCTGTGAGGGGTTTGCAGTACATTTGTGAAGAACAAGGCTCATGACACCTCTGTATTTAATATTTCTTGGGTAGGTCCTCCTATCCTCCAGCAGGACCAGCTGCTAAGAGGGTTACACATGGGCACGTGAGTCAGGCACACACAGAATTGGTATCTTTGCAACTGGATATCAGCATCAGCACTGACAGAAAGGGGGAAGGGTGGAAAAGAGGTTAGCCTCCAATATATTGCACATTCATGTTGACTTTTGAGACACCTGCAAGTTATGACAATGCTAAGAGACATTCCTGCTACACCTGAAAGAGACTGAGGTCTGGTTTCAAGCACAGATGACTGGAGGAAAGTTTATTCAATAGAAGTTTCAGTGTCCCTCTGGAAGGAGGCTGAAAAAATAAATCCTCCTCAATTTATTTAAAAAAAAAGTTCCATAATATTTCATATTTTGTTAAATCTACAGAAATAGAAGTCTAGTCATGACATGAAAATATCTCTTTTAATTTCTGAAAAAGCACATTCCTATTTCCTATTTCACAGTTACAGTGAAAAATGTAAAGCATAGGCAGGTTCAGATTTAGAGGAATATAAAGAAACTCCCAAGGCATTCTGGGGGCGTGGTTTTCTTCTGTTTTGTTGTTGGTTTTTTTTCACTGTTTTTAAATCTTACAACGTGGTTTGTCCTAAATCTAAAGCCACAACCGACTAAAAATGTAGCTTATTAAGATTAGCAGTTGCTCACAATACACTGAGTAACTGTGCAACAAATTATATTATATTATATTACTGAAAATACAGCTGGGCTGTGCTGCAGCAGGATTTACATAATTAATTAGGAAACATCTTCCTCTTTCACTTATAACTCGCCTTCTGTAGCAGTTTAATGGCCTGGGGCATTGAGTGGCTGGAGCTGCCACTTTTCCACTCAAACCCCAAATAACCAAGTACTTGTCCCCATGAAGTATTTCACAATGCTCTCAGGGGAGCTGCAGTGCTCTGACCACAGCCAGGGGAACAACCTCCTGCCTGCTCCCTTTTCAACTCCTCCTGATTCCCAGAGATCCGCTGAGCAGAGCTGCTGAGTGCCCTGGGCCAGCTCTGGACATGCTCTAGGGCTGTTTCACCCCAGAACCTGCCACATTACCAGCACCTTGAGCTGAGCAGCTCACCTCATCTCATCTCATCTCATCTCATCTCATCTCATCTCATCTCATCTCATCTCATCTCATCTCATCTCGAGACAAGGAACAGATCCCAGGCAGGGCACTTCATAAGAAATGACATCGTTTCACCTTTGTAAATGAATGTATTTTATAAAGCATTCATTATCTTTCAGTTACCCAATTTAATTTGATGGAGGGTTGCAATCAAGGCTACAAATCATGCACATGCATGGACACTGGCAACCCAATCACTCCAAAGATCACACAATAAACACACTGTTCCAAAGAAAAATTACCAGCCCCTGGTCACAAAGCTGAACAGAATTTGGAAGCATATGCTAGGGACTGGTTCTTACAAAAAGGAGAAATTTATTTCTACTAGTAAATATTAATGTTCTACACAGCTACATAGACAGAGAATAAGGACCATCTGATATTTATTTAGGAACTTGAAGAAAAAAAACCCCAAACCACCATGTTATCTGTTGACTTGCAAAGCCTTATGAGGAAAAGAAAAAGTGCATCATGTTCAGCAATAATTTTTATGATTACTGAAGAAACAGGCCAGGGATTGAATGGACAATGGATATTGCACTACTCTTGGGGAATTTTCTCTGTGAATCCACATTGCAAATCAACTTACAAACTCAGGTCACTGCAGGAAGTTTATTCTGCCTCTGCCCTAGCCACGCTTTTTCCTGGTGAGAGGAGTGTACTTGTGTGTGTTTTCCACCTAATAAAACTAAAGTTCTATAAAAACACTGCTTTGCAGTCTCTGGTGATTCACACCATCTGCAAATCTCAAAACTCCCAGTACAAGTCAGCAAGGAGTTTGCCCCAATTTATACACATAATGCATCAATGACATCGTGATGACAATACATGTTTCAATTGCAAAGGTATTTATAAGATTTGTTTTAATTACCTGCACTCTCTCTGTTTATCAGAGAGACCATAACAGCTTTGAATAAGGAAGTATTTACATAAGATTGAACATGAATTTTGCTTTCTTCCTGTGCTTATGAACCCATCAAAATGAAAATGTCACTTGATGCTAGAAATTAGCTATGATATCTCAATTTTAGGGAAGATACTTTTTTTTAATCGCTGAGCTCTCACAGAAACATATTTTAATTGAGAATGTGGTGGTTATGGGTGGCAGTGAAGTTGGTGTAGGTGTGAATGCAGTGACAGCAAAGAAGTTGGGTATTATTGCCTACTGGCATCTCAGAAAAGTTAAGATAAAACAGAACTTGATGACAACCACACCAACCACAGAACAGAACAGTAACACCTAACATATGCTTCCTTGCCACCACCCTGTCAATGCACCGCCATCCCATACTGAAGGCACCGTCTTTAATGGCTCATTTAGGCAATTTGTCTCCCCTCCTCTCTCCCAGGCAGCTTTCACAGGCTGACTGCAAGTCAGCACATGGACACAAGGCAGGCAGGATTAGGAGCAGGCTGTGCCCCTAAACTTCATGCCTGCCAAGCAACCAATGCACAGACACATTAACTGTGCTGGGAAAATGTGTTTGAACCATGAGCCGACCTGTTTCCATGCAAATTGGCTGAGGTACTTTGGTGGGTTTTGTTGGGCAGAAGCAGCAACTGAAAACAATGTCAGCCAGGTAATAGTCAGCCAGGGAGGAATGAAAAAAGACCTGGAAGGGAAGATAAGTCACTGCCCTGACATAAGGGAGGGAGCCCATAAAGGGCTACAGAGAACAGAGACAACAACAAAGTGACAGATTGAGAGAATTTTTTTTTTCCTACCCAATTCTTATCTTGATCTGAAATGAATCTGAACAAGAAATTTGGCTATGAGGTGTTCTTCATCCCCCTTTGCTCTCTGGTTGAATCGATCTGCTTAATGCTACCAAGCAGGAAAGATAATTCAAAATTGTATGAACGGAGGGGCAACCTGCCTCAAATTACAGTGAATTTAATGCTTTTTATCATGTTGTATTTCCTGTCTATATCCATTTGTTAAGCATCTCCTATTAAAAAAGGAAAGAAGTCTCAAGTCTTGGTTTTTATCATACCTCTCCATGCAAAACAGTTGCTTCCCAGACCAGTGGATCTGAAATGCTGGTGTTGATGAGAACCTTAGCAATAGAGCCAAATCAAGGGCAAAGAAAAAAGTGAAATGGAAAGTATTCCTTTCTTCTCTTTTCTCCCCCCAAAGTATTTAATTTTCTGAGTATTTGAGTTATTAATTCACTAAACACTAATAACAATAATAACTAACAATGCTTTGCAGTTATAAATCTGCCTCCAAGGCAATGAAAGACTTAACAAAGGAAAATATAATTTCCATTTTTTATACAAGGGAAAAAAATGAAGCTCAAAGAAATTAGATTATTTACAGAATCAGTGGCAGAAGAACCAAAGCCTCTGGATTTTTGCACCATATAAAGTTTAGGGGAAACACGGTAATACTGTCAGTACACTAATAACATGAGAAGTGAAACCATGCACTTCTGTCTGATTATTGTGCTGTTGTTCATCTCTAGAGCAGAACACTGCTTTAAGCAGAGCCTTTTTGAATTAAGGTTGCAAATGGTTTTAAGTCACTCAAGGGTAGAAAATTGTTCTATTTGTCAGATTTCACACTAACAATTGTATGGCATTTCCTTGCTCTACTTAGCTTGACTTTCACATGCTGCCACCATCAAACAACCCTCCACGCAGAAATCTAAAATTTGGCTCCATCCAGGGCTGCACAAACACCTAAGCATCCAGTCTATATCTCTTTACTGAAGTTCTTTGGTCTGTAAAAGGATGCTACATTTAGAACAACATGATTTAAACTTTTTAGGCTCTAACTGGAAGCTTAGGCTAACTTAAGTCATTAAATCTTAGTGTAATTTCTCAAGTATTTAAGCTAGATCCTAAGGCTTTTCCAATAGAAAGTCCAATATGCAAATTTAAAAACGCATAATCTCCATTCTGTAACATAAACCAAAATTATTTCCTACCTACCTATGGAAATACAGAGGTATAATTGTACTATTCTAAGTAAATACTGATGAAAATCAATAGAGGAAGGCTCTTTTGCTGAGAGCATGTGTGCACAAGCATGCCAGCCTGCATTGCTATATTTACACCTCTGTATTCCCCTGCATAGATAAAAAACTATACAAGTGAAAATGTAACAAAATTTAAAACACCCCAACCCTATACAGATGGACAAAAGCAGTATTACTGCATCAGCTACACAAAATCAGATTTCCAAGCCTGCAGAGAGGTGGAAACCACTAAGAATTAAGAATAACTCTTTGGCAGTTGCCTGAAACAGTCCACACCTATTATTACAAGCATGAAAAACTCCATCCACATTGTGAAAAAATACAGAAATTTATCTTCAGGAATACAACCACACTATACAGAGCTTTGAGTGCCTTGACTGGAAAGTTACTACGTCCATGGTACTGGTTATTATTGCAACACTGCAGATCACAGTTTGGAAAAGCAACACGATTCCTGAATGTAAAGAACTCACGTTATCAATTTTGACAAAACCACTAAAAAACCCTCAGAAACTACAAAATTCTGTTGTGCACACGATGTTTCCAGAAGGATGATTGGACAAGCATCTATTGACAGATTTCTACAACTCGTATAAAATGGGCTTTTAAAAATAATTCCATCTAACTGCAAGGTGAAACAGTTTTTACTGGCTAACAGGACTCTGGTCACAGATTTCACTCACTCACTCACCACAGATACTGAAATATCTCCCCCAGTCATCCTGAAACTGAGGTGTCAACCCCCTCCTGCAGCAGAGAGACAAATGTCCCACTGATTCACCATAGACAGAGATGACCTGTGCTTTTATCACAACTTTATACCCACTCACTGTCTTCCAGTCTACACCAGCTGAAATCCAGCCAGACAAAAATCAGCTGTGCACATATAAAGTGCATTTTGTTAAGAGAAGGAAGACAAGCAGCAAGCTGTGCAGGAGGGATGATGCTAATATAGCTGTACAGAGCCTGTTTCTAAATAGGTTAATAGTTTTGCTCCCTGCAGCTAGAACACATTTCCAAACAGACCGCAAGCGGAGGAGGAATTTTTAAGGTAAGTCCAGACTGCCATCCTTCTTAGCCTCCCAAAGGATTTCATCATTTTGTTGTCACGATTCTTCTGCTTTTTTTTTCTTTTTTTTTTTTTTTTTAAACCTTACTTTACTGCATTCACTACAGGGAACCAGTTCAGAAACCAGCAGTGTTCTGTGAATCAAACACACCCCACAACTCACCACTCCGTGGGACACAAACACTTGCTACCCATACAAAGAAAAAAACCCCTTATTTTCAATTAGCACCTAAACTGGTGAATGCACCACATTGTTCTGAACAGAATGGAAGCTTTTTTGTATGTAGAGGTGCAATGGTTCTGTTTCATTACATTCAGTGTGGTAGAAGCTATTCTTCTACCTCAGCTGACTGAAGCTCCGTGGGTCAGTGGTGAAGTTAATGTCAGGGCCTGAACCAAAGGCAGCAGGTAGGGGTGGCATTCCCAAGCACTTGTATGTGTGCTCTTCTCTTTTTTCCAATAAAATCTTACAGAGGATTTGACAGTGTTTCCCACTAGCTCCAAAGGCACAAAAATCTATGCATCGTTGTAGGCTGGGGGAATTACAGGTGGAATCTCTGCAGCAACAGGGAACAGTGTATAAATCTCCCACACTCCTTGTGCTTTAGACACAAGTATGCTGCCAATATTCTCTTCCTGCATATGGTCTCCTCCTCCTACATGCAATGGGGTATTTAATGTGGATTCCTTATAAAACAAACAGGTTTTTCGATTTAGATACCAAGATCAAAACCTTTTAAACATTTCAGTATCTAACTGATGCTTCTGATCTCTTCAGTTCAGCACCGAAACCCCAAGATCAGTTATTCACAGAGCACCAGTGACATCAAACTGATGTGTCATTACTGGGAATGCTGTCCCTTCTTAGTTAGATATTAACTTGATTTGATGGTCAGGACTTGAAAAGCAAACAATCTGCTACAACAAGGATTCCCAGCCACACATTCAGCAAACTAAGAAAAGGCATCACAGAATCACAGAGTGGGTCAGGTTGGAAGGGACCACAGTGTGCCCAACCTCTCTGCTCAAGCAGGGTCATCCCAGAGCACACAGCACAGGATTGTGTCCACATGGTTCTGGAATATCTCCAGTGAGGGACTCTCCACACCTCCTCTGGGCAGTCTGTTCCAGTGCCCACTCTCTGCACAGGAAAGAAGCTCTTCCTCATAGTCTGGCTGAACTTCCTGGGCATCAGTTCCTGCCCATTCCCACTTGTCCTATTGACTGGCACCACTGAGAAGATGCTGGCTCTGTCCTCTTGACACCTTCCCTGCAGATACTGGCAGACATTTGATGAGGTCCTCTCTCAGTCTTCCCTTCTTGAGGCTGAACAGGCCCTGCTCCCTCAGCCTGTCCTTGTAAGGGAGATGCTCCAGTCCCTTGATCAAAGCAAAGGTCATCGTAACAAAGTCATACAGAGTCTTGCACCAGCTTTTTCTTCTGTCCTGGAAAGGGTGTAAACAAGGATCACATCTGCAGATAAACTGAACAAGCATATGTATAAAGTTAGGCCAAGACTTCACCCCTGGTCTTGATCTCTTCCATGAGCCAAGAGGAAATGATGGGAGTTTGGATGCAAGCTTTACAGCTGAGGTGTCAAACTCAGATCTGGGGCTCTGATTCAGGCAATATCTAGTGCAGATTAATTGGTTTGCAGATCCCCCAGACAAGCAGGGGGAGATGAAAGCAGTATTATTGTCTATCCATGCCCAGGAGAGGCTGTGGAACTCTGCTTTCAGCACAAGAGATAGCACTGCTTTGCCCTTGCTTCTCTTTATACTAAATTTCATATCAACTAAGAAAACACAGTAAGAAATTAAACAACTTTGATGTCTTTCTCACAGCCTCTATATCACAGATACATCACTACAGAGTTGTACATTGCTACTTGCACAGGCCAAATTCTTCACTGTCCAGTTTTTTTCACACCAAACCAGGGACAGGCTAGACATGAGTTGGTGAAACACCTGTACAAGAGGCTGGCCAGGTGCAGAAGGTAGGAGGAAAGGTGGTCTGGTTACAGTGGGCCAATAGCTGGTTTATTCTGTCTGGAAGCAACATAACTGCCTGCCTACAGATGTGAGAGGGTTTGTTCTTCTGCCCTTGTTTTTCCTCAAAATTACAAATAATCTCTAATTTCTCTCACCTTAAATTCAGTGTGCTCCCATGCAATGTTTCTACTTGTCTTTTTATTCTCATCAGAATTACAGTACATGCAAGGAGGAACACACAGATGCATTACAGCCACAAAGCTCCATCCTCATAAATTATTCTCAAAATGAACTCAAGCACTTTTTCTATTACTTAACAGCTCAAAGCTGATAATCCAAGCTAGGAATAAACAGACTTTTTCTGCAGAATAAATTCAGGGAAAGGGTAGTAAACAGATGGAAAAATGCACCAAAATAGGTGTAACTAGAAAAAAATACTTGCCCTAAAGAAGATGGTAAGAGAATGAGATAAAAAGAGAAGATTCTTTTCAGTATCAGTAGATAAAAGTCATGGGTGAGAGACTGGCCAGCTGGCTGGTGCTGTCTCTAAGCAAGTATCCAATCCTATCAGCACAACACAAATTGTTCCTTTCTTGAGCTTCCAAAGACTCCTACATATTGCTACAAGTTATTATTTTGATATTTTTAAAGTTCTGTTATGCTGATACATGCCTGGGAGAAGCATTACCTTCCTTAGGCCCACACACTGCTTAGTTTTCCTCTCATTGCTGCTGATACCTTTCCCCCCTCCCTCCCATGTTCTCCATTCCTATCACCAGCAATTTACACACATTCACCAAAATCCAGGAGTCACATAAAGGAATCTGGGTTCTGTCACTAAAAAATCTGTTCAAGCATGTCACACATTACACCATACCCACACAGAAGACTCATGACACGGGCTGTCCAAAATCCACCACCTGAATTAACCATACCCTCTGGATTCAGGCAGCCTTCTCTGCTCAAATAATTGCCTCCCAAATGAGAATGAGAACACAGCAATCTTCCCTCTTGTTAGTCCCTTGCTCATACATGGATTTTCTTCCTCTCATTTCCTCTTTCCTTCACATCTTTCTCCCTGAAGTCCTCCCTCCCACAGTTCCATTTTCCCCTTCCCACATCATTTTTATTCCCCATTACTCACTCAGCAGTGGGGTTCTACTAATGCTGTCTCAGAAAGAAGCCTGTGGCAGGCAGAAATTCTGCTGGATCTCTGCTTCCTGACTTGCAGTGGCACAGTAGGAGCCCAGCTGGACCAGCAAGAGGCAGGAGAATGGAACAGGAGCTCTTCTAATGCAGGCAGCATCAAGCAGGGATGACCACAATAAAGACCTTCCCAAGTTTTCTTTCTTTGCCAAGAAGAGGCCAGGCAGAACTTGGAGGAAATAGGCCAAGGCCAAGACACACACACGTGAAATGTCCTTCAACCACAGCTGTGTGTGCAGGGCTAAGGCAAGGGGAGGAAATAAAGCAGCACTGGAGCTGTGGCTGCAGAAAAGAGGTAAGGGACACAGGAATGTTTAAAAGTGACCAAAAATTGAGATTAAAAGAACAGCAACCCAAAAAGCATCCTCATCTGTTCAGCCGTGTTCTCATAAAACCCCTTAGTTTATTTACAGGAGCACGATTAAGGATAAGGATACACTTCAGCATAGCTCCAAACAGGCCTGTCACTTGGATGATCAGCAAATCAATTTTCTAAAGGATCTGCTAATAGGTGTTTATATAATACTGAGGGAAGAACGACTCTGAAGCACATGCAATCAAATTGATTTCACTGGAGCCTTCATTATATTTGCTTATAAATGCCCATTCTGCGAATGTATAAAGAAGTTTCTAGTTAGATGGTGATACAATGTGAACTATTTAGCTCAAATCATAGTGTGATAAAATAATGCAACAGAAGATTGACTAAACAATTACACACTTGAAACCGTGACTCATACACAGCATGAAGATGGTTGGCATTTAAATGCATTTAAAAAATCAAATGTCATTCTATTAAAAAAATGGTGCTTGTATCAACAATGCCTGGCACTTGCACACTATCTGGTATGAGATAATTGCAAGGGCTATAAGTTACTAATTATCACCATTTTACTGTCAGTTTCCTTAATTCTTTAAGCTTTGGTTTCTCCAGCAATGTGCTGAGACTTCTGGATGTATTTGAAAAAACCCAACCTTTTTTTGACAGCTGGAATATGACATGACCTGCAAAAGCATAGAAATACAAAAGGACCCAAACCAACTCAGATTTTTCATGACCTGTTACATTGGTGAGGGAGTTGCAAGCCATGTACAATGGGAGAACTCAGTGATGGCACTGCTTCTTCATCTCCCTTATGCTCTGCTTCATGTGTTCACATTGTCAAAACTGGAGCCACAAGTTCAGCACTCCTGCAGTATCTTGCTGAGAAAACCTACTTCCATTGTAAATGTTTTGTGATTTTAATGTAACTTTCCACAATGACATTCCCAAAATAAATCCTTGCTTTATGATAGCAATACCTTTTCAATGGGAAGCAGAGAAAACGTAAAGACTTTTGTCCTGCCTTCACAAGGTGCACTGATGGGTCTCTGAATTTAAACCCTCTGTTTAAAGCCATTCCCTCTTGTTCTTTCACTACATGTCCTCATAAAAAGTCCCCCTCCAGCTCTCTTGTAGGCCCCGTTCCAGCACCTGGAAGGTGCTCTAAGGTCTCGCTGGAGCCTTCTCATCTCCAGGCTGAACAATTCCAATTCCTTCAGCCTTCTCAGGGTGCTCCAAAGTGCTGAGCATCTTCATGGAACTACCCTGGACCTCCTCCAACAGCCACGTTCTTCTTATGTTAGGGATTCCAGAGCCGGGCACAGCATTCCAGGTGGGGTCCCATGAGAGCAGAGTGAAGGGGAGAAGTCCCTCCCCTGACCTGCTGCTCACACTTCTTCTGACACAGCCCAGGAGATGTTTGGGTTTCTGGGCTGTGAGCACACAGTGCCAGGTCATGCTGAGTTTCCCCCCATCCAACACTCCCAGGTCCTCCTCCGGGCTGCTCTCCATCCATTCTCCACCCTGGCTGTATTTGTGCTTGGGATCACCCTGACCCAGCAGCGGGATCTGCTCCTTGGCCTTGCTGAATGTCACGAGGCTCACCAGGCCCACCTCTCCAGCTGCCAAGGTCCCTCTGGATGGCATCCCTTCCCTCCCACGTGTTGGCCACGCCCCATGGCCTGGTGTCATTAAACCCGCTGAGGGTGACCTTGGTCCTGCTTTCTGTGTCACCAGAGAGGTTTAACAGCACCAGTTCCAATTCTGACCCCCGAGGAACACCACTTGTCACTGGTCTCAACAATCGAGCTGTTGACCACAACTCTGAAAGTGTAACTATCCAGCCAATTCCTTATCCTCTGGGTTTTCCATCTGTCTCTCCAGTTTAGAGGCATTCAGGACAGTATCAAATGCTTTGCACAAGCCCAGGGAGATGACACCTGTTGCTCCTCCCTCATCCACCAACAAAGTAATCCTTTCCTAAAAGGTCACCAAATTTCTCAGTGTGATTTGCCCTTAGTGAGGCCATGCTGGCTGTCACCAACCATTTCTTTCTTTTCCAAGGGCCTTAGCATGGCATCTAGGAGGATTTGCTCCATGATCTTGCATTTGCTCCATGATCTTGCACTCACCTTCCTGGGGTGAGTTCCACAGAAGTCAGCACAAAACTTTTCTCAGGGGAATGTACCATGAGGACAACATAAAAGTCAGAGGCTGCACCAAAGAAATTCCAGCCACATGTAAGAAAATGTTCACAGAGCAATGAGTAAAGTACTGGAACAAGTTCTCAGACTTGCAGAATCACAGAGCGGATCAGGTTGGAAGGGCTTCACAGTGGGTTGCCTGGTCCAGCCTCCTGCTCAAGCAGGGTCATCCCAGAGCACATGGCACAGGATTGTGTCTACATGGTTCTGGAATATCTTCACTGAGGGAGACTCCACAACTTCTGTGGGCAATCTGTTCCAGTGCTCAGTTACCTGGAAGCAAAGAAGTTCTCCTTCATCTTCAGGTGGACCTTCCTGTGCATCAGCTTCTGCCCATTGCCTCTTGTCCTATTGATTGGCACCGCTCTAGAAGAGCCTGGGCCATCCCCTTCACACCCTCCCTTCAGATACTGACATTGATGAGGTTCCTTCTCAAGGCTGAGCAGGCCCAGCTCCCTCAGCATTTCCTCAGAAGGGAGAAGCTCCTGTGCCTTGATCATCTTTGTAGCCCCCCACTGCACCTGCTCCAGCAGCTCCACATNCATGGTTCTGGAATATCTTCACTGAGGGAGACTCCACAACTTCTGTGGGCAATCTGTTCCAGTGCTCAGTTACCTGGAAGCAAAGAAGTTCTCCTTCATCTTCAGGTGGACCTTCCTGTGCATCAGCTTCTGCCCATTGCCTCTTGTCCTATTGATTGGCACCGCTCTAGAAGAGCCTGGGCCATCCCCTTCACACCCTCCCTTCAGATACTGACATTGATGANCTCCAAAGAGCCGCTTCCCAGCAGGTCAGCCCCAGCCTGTGCTGGTGCCTGGGGTTGTTCCTACACAGGTGCAGGACCCTGCCCTTGCTGAACTTCAGGCAGTTCTTCTCTCCCCATCTCTCCATCCTGCTGAGGTCCTTCTGCAGGGCTGCACGGCCCTCTGGGGTATCAGCCACTCCTCCCAGCTTGGTGTCACCAGTGAACTTGCTGAGGAGGCACCTGCCCCTTCATCCAAGTCATGGATGGGCAAGTTAAACAACACTGGGCCCAGTATCAACCCTTAGAGGACACTGCTTGTGACAGGCCTCTCCTGTGCCATGGATTACAACCCTCTGAGCTCTGCCATTCAGCCAGTCCCAAATCCACCTCACTGTCCACTCATCCTCTCCACACTTCCCCAGTTTGCCTACAAGGATGTTGTGAGAGACAGTGAGGAAAGCCTTGCTGAAGTCGAGGTGGACAATATCCACTGCTCTCCCCTCATCCATCCAGGCAGTGTTTCATCTTTCCATCCATGGAGAGTTCAAAAGTGATCTGGACGGGTCATCGAGCAGCCTGGCCCAACTTTGAAATTAGGCCTGCCTTGAAGAAGAGATTTGACTGGATGATTTCCTAGATTCTTTCCAATCAAAATTATCCTATGAATCTTTTACCATTTCTTTTAACAGGAACAAGACATTTCTGAACTTGTAATTACTATCAAGGAACACAGGAACCATTCTGTTAATGAAATTGCTTCTTGCACCACATTCCACACCATCAAGGTCACAAGTTGAATTTTTAATGGGGAACTTCTAACTGTGAAGCACTGGAAGGTGACCTAGTAAATCAAACAGTATTTGACATTTTTCTGCCTTTACCCCATCAGCTGACTCTGCCCTGTGACTTTAAGTGACTTTTCAGAGTGGAAATTATAATAATTCTTACCTGTTTCATGTGGGAAAGATACTTCTTTCCCACAGAAATTTGAAGTGTTTTCCAAACTACCATCACCAGAAGAGTAAGCCTCCCAGTATGCCCAGTTTACAACTTAAATGAGACCTAATTCCACTGCCTGGTTGAGTCACCTCCAGCTGTCAGCAGCCACACTGGTTATAAATGAGGGGCATGTCACAGACACTGACAAAGAGGAATGGGTCAAAGAGATGTCTGTTATCTGCATGGAAAACATTCTCTGCTGAGCTTCTTCCTCCTCCTGAAAAATACTTTGCTAAAAGGATATTTATGTTGGGGTGAGGGTAATCCAATAAGCCAGAGGTCTGAGGGCTGAATTCAATGTTTTAAATGTGATTTAGTGTAGTATGTGGTGGCTGAATAAACAAACACAAGTAATGAGCTATAAACTCAAGCCTCCAACTCCACCTAAGAGTTTTACTCACAGTCTAATAAAATATGACAGCTATATTGCCTTGCTTATTAACAAGCACAGCAGTTATTTAAAAGCACTAGAAATACATTCTTTATCAATTTGGATATAAATCCCTTTAGTAAGTAGATTTTACAACTAATCCTAAAACCAAAAACCCCTTGGATATGTGACAACCAAATAACATTTAAACAGCTCTCTGCACATATTGTGGGAGGCACGAGACTCCACAGAATAATTTATTTTACACAGATAATGGAGTCACTGTGACTTGTGAGGCATCTGGAATTAGAGCCAGTGGCAAACACACACAATTTAAAATCTTTCTCCATATAAATCTCATCATGACAGTTAAAGCATACACAGAGATCCTGCTTAATCTTTCCACAGTATTTAAGTCTGTGCTGGAGCCCATAGACTTCTATGATTTTTTAAATTATTATTTAAGCATGGCAAGGTTACTAAACTGAGAAATACCTCTTTCCCAATATATAAGATACAGTTTGCTCCACAGCCTGTGCTGCCTGGCCTAATATCTGTCTGTCAGCATTAATGTGACAAACTTCTGAAAGAAAAGTTGTAAGGGAACTGTCAAGCTATGTTATAGCCAGGGCAATCTGGCTGTGCTCTGTCTTTAGAAAGAGTGAAAATATCAGACTCATTCCTTAAACTGTCCTGACTATAAAACCTTCAGGGACAATGTGCTTAGCTGCTTAGGCAAAGAAAAGACATTTTCAAGAAATATGTATAACATACAGCAACAGCTCCCCTTCATCAAGCCTTAATCTGATTTTATTTTTAAGCACATAATTATCCAACATTCTCAGAGAAGTGCATTAATGACTCATTAAAGAACAGTACTGAACTTCAATATCTGAAAAAAATTCAGGCTTGACCACAAGTCTGTAAGGAAATTACTTTCTTTTCAAGACTGGCTCTATAGCATTGCAAAGAGGTTAAATTGGGATGACTGGTGGCCATCACCAGAGAGAAGCACAAGTTCAAATTAGATCATAGATCTCTTTACAGGTTTCAGGTAAGGCAGAGCTCTCCTCCAAACCTAAGTTACAGAAACAATAAGACACAGATACACAGAGAACATTGACAGATCAGTGCACAGTTTGTGACCAAAGTGTTTTGCTCAACTGAATTTGCTATCAAGCCAAGCTTATGTGCTTTTTATGTATCTTCAGAATTAAGGCTGTACAATTTATCAAAAATTACGCTAGGAATTTCATGATGAAGCCTAAGCAAGTCAGAAACCAAATACTCACCAAATTCCACATCCACTCTTTGGGAACTTTTGAAATTTTTACCTGAGCTATTGAAACTTGAGTGCTAATAAAAACACAGTCCACATCACCAGGAGGGCACAGTGACAAAAAAACAGAAGTGGCAACATCTTATATGTGTATAGCACCTTCTGTCAGAAAGCAAAGACATTTTAGGAATAGTCTTAAATAAAGTGACAGGCAGTACTGGCAGTTTAGTTCCATTACTCACACTTAGCAAATGAGAAAACAAGGCATAGATAACTCAAGGTGTCTGATAAACATAACACACAAAGCCATTTGCAGAAACAACACTGAATACAGTTCCAAGAGCTTAATTCCCTGGTGTTTGCAAAAAAAGGATGCTTTGATTAAAACTACAAGTCAATCTTAGCCTACATTCTTCTGTTCAGTCACTGCCTACCACTGTTTTTAATTATACTTGTGAACTTGTAACTGTTAAGTGAAGCCAAAGTTTTATTAAGATAGTTTATCAAGAATAATACTATCCTCACACTTCAAAAGAAAAATAAGGTGATGTGAATAGCATAAACCAGAAAAGCTCCATCTTCTGCTGCTTTATTGTCCTTATGCTTGGCTCAAGTAGCTGCTATCACTTTCAACACACATCACTCTTGTTGTGTGTCCTGGATTCATCTGCATTCATGACTATATCAAAATACTCCAAAAAGCATCCAGTGTGGTACAACTTCTCAGGCCGGCACTGCCCATTTTTTCACTGGCATGATACCACTGGTACTTTCTAGCAATCCTTAGATTATGAAGCAGTCACAAGCAAAGGCATGCTTGTAATACTTGAAAAAGAGATGGCCACCATGGAAATTCTTTTCTTTCTAAAAGCAATGTTCTTTGTACTTATGAATTGTTTTGCTGTGGGATTATAAGATGGACCACTTTGAAAAGCTCTTTTCTTAAAGTTTTCCTTTAAATAACAAATCTCAAAGCAAATCTTTTCATCCTAAAATATCACCAGAAGGGGAGGACTCAAAACCAATATGCTTTAAGAGAGCATAGTGCTGCAGGACTCAACACAAGCATATCCCTTTTTAACTGAGGACAAATTAGGCACAACTTGGTCAACTTCAGCTAACTTCACTGGAGACACATTTTAGTGGAGCTACTCCAGAAATGAAGGTGGTGTGTCAAGTCTTGTGGGGAGTTCAAACAGACCTGACCCGGCTCGGTTCAATGTTAACAGGAAGCCAAAATCTTGGTTCAAGATCGTTTAGGAACGGAATAAAACTGATCAGTAAAAAGCTGTGTATAAAGAGGAACAAGAGCTGAGGACAGCAAAACAAAGTGTCTGTGATAGTTAGTAGCAAGACTAAAGCTGTTCTTGAGCTTACAACAGGATCAGATGAGGATGTCAAATTATGTAGTTAGTAGACCAAATTCTGCTGTTAGTTGTACCATGGTGTTTCTAATACTGTGACATTACAGCTAGAGGTAATGTGGTCATTGAATAACCTAAATGCTTTAAAATTTCTTGTACCACAGAGTGTCACACTGGTTTAATGTAGTACATGGAGATTTTCAAGTCCTTTTCTTCCATTTAATATGACATGAGTGAAATTACAGCAATAATACATTAAGATAATTCTTGTGCAGAGTTTAAACAAATGTTTCTGATAATATCTAATTTGGTTTTGTTGGGAGGTTTTTTATGACAAAAACCTCTGACTACTTATACAAGAAAATTGCTCAGAGGCAGGAAAAAAATTATAATATATTCCAGATATCTGGAGGACTGTGTTTTGTTTGATTTTTGTTTACAATTTTGTTTACAATGTTGTTTACAATTTCTTTAAAATGCTCTGATCAGCTTCATTCTATCTGCTTCCAAAGAGTAAGGAGCACAGGAATGTATAGACAGCCTTTAACTTCTTAGAGGAAAGGCAGCAGAAAAGCACGGAGTCCAAAACTAAAAATCCTCATCTTACTCTCTTGTTTTGGTTGTACAGTTTTTATTAAACTTATTAGATCCATGTGAATGAAGCTCATAATTCATCTGACTTGCCAGCAGGAAGAAAATGAAGTTTTATTTGATCTGCTGTTAAATCATTCCAAATATATGCCCAAACCTCATTTAGCTTCAGGTTAGAACAATATCAAGTCCAAATGCTACAGGTTTTTCTTATCCTTTAAAATAATTTACAAAATATAAATTCTTATTCTCCGAAATCTTCCAAAGTGATGGGATGCTCAGATTATTCATCAACTTATTCTTAGCAACAGAATGTCTTTAAAAAATGAACAGGACAATATAATTATTGAAGCACTCCTCTGCCATTATTAGAACCTATGTACAATATATTTACTGTCCTTTACCAGTATATTATAGTGGAAGAAAAATCAGGTCACAGGGAAGGAGTAGGAGTTTTGTTTCTTGGGAAGATTTTCACAACTGAGATGTTTAAGGTAAGAGAAACTCCTATGACTCAATACCTAACTTACAGAAGAAACCAGACTGTACCAGTTCTTACAGAAAGGATAATAAAAATCCTTGTGTTCTGTGTATGTGGATAACATGCATACCTAAAAGTTTATTTTGGCAGGGTGTTAAATCTGTTATTCTATGACTTTCCCTCACAAACCATATATTTTAATATAATTTTTTCTATTCACTAGAAAAGACACTGAAAAGTCTTTCTCTCTTACAACAGAAGAGCATTTCCAGCCATTTTCCATTTCAATCTCTAAACAATTTTTCAACAGATGTAAGAAACATGCAGCACACATATGTGTGTCAAGAAAAGGTTTTCTTTCCTAGTTGCCTTTACAGAGCTCTCATACTGAGGGATTATTCTTCTTGCTCATATGAGTTTATAGACTGAAAGTTAAAAAGATGTTTCACTAAGAGTAAATTTGCAGTAACTGCACTCATTTATGGGAGAATAATTTACCAGATTTGCTACAAGTCCTTTATGAATTCACACGACAACAACTCCAGACCCAAAAAAAGAGGTCACAGTGACTTCAAATACATAAAACAGCCATTAAAATTGCTGCAGTTTAATTTGTAGCAGCTAGAGATTCAAATGAGAACACACTTCTAACTCTTCCCTTGAGGAAGCCGTGGAATTCTCACTTTTGGAGACCTAAAGGTTTGCAGAAGAGGAGGAGAGAAAACATGAGTAATAATCTAAATTTTACTACTCCTTTTTTTCAGAGTAGTGCAGTAGCTGGCTGCTAGACATCCTTCCCAGCCTTGCAGTACTTGACATCACAACAGCACTTGCCACTACCATCACACCTTTGTGGTTTCTTTAATTAAAAAAAAAAAAAAAACCACAAAAAAAGAAAAAAAGGCAAAAAACTTGTAACAGTCCCACAAAGACTACAAAACAATTAAATTTCAAAGCATTCTCGCAACAGAATGATTTCTTTCATAGTGCTAATACAACTGAGCTAGCAGCTTTACTTCCATTTCAATAAAAATAAATTCTGCATCTCCCTTGCTTGATAGTGAGGGGAGGGTTTTTCTTTTAATCATACTCCATCAGGTAGCTGTAGAAGCATCCATGAGACTCGCTCTGTTTTCCAACTTACCCTGTTCCATCCTGAATGCTTACAGCACGGAGTTACCGTGTAGCACACTTAAGCGTAGCTAATTCTAAAATATGTAACAGTTCAAAAGAACTGCAAGTTATGCATTAGAATGATTTCACATCTTCCGAGTTACACGCTAACGCCTACCACAGACACCCAGTGAACAGTGAGGAACGAGCACAAGCCCTGTGGAGTTAAATTAGTGAAGGTGGACCACATATGCGGGTCACGCATCAGAAGGACCAGAGAGTTTCCCATTCAACCCCGACTTTTTATGAAGTTATTAATGCAGTGATTACTGAAGAGAAAACACCGTATCTGCTTCATCAGATACCCGGCGGTTTCCCCGCCACAGCGCTCTACTCGCAGGCAGGAGAAGCAGATGTTGTCACCCGGAGAGCTCCGCCGGGGCATCCTGAGCCGCGGGCAGCGCCGAACTCCGCGGCCAGCGCGGGGCCGGGGCAGCGTCAGCCTGCGAGCGCTCCTGGGCAGCGGGGACCGAGCTGTCACCGACCCCGAGCTGCCACCGACCCGCGGCCAGGGCTCCTTGCGCTTACAGCAGTGTAACAAACACCGTCCCCACGCGGAGCTCTCACGGCAAGCCCCGTCCGACCCGGCCGCCCGGGCGAGGGGCTGCTCGCCCCCGCCTCAGCCCGCCCCGCTCCCTCACGGCACGACCCCGGACCGCGGGGCTGGAGCCCNGCGGTGCGGGGCTGGCGGGGGGCTCCTGCCGCCGCTCCAGCGCCTGCAGGCAGAGAGCCGCGTGTTTCTGACTGAATCCTGTCACGACGGCGTGAGAGGAAGGAGCGTAGGCTGGGATCAGTTCAGGCCACATCTTGAGAAGATAATTATGTGCCTAAACTTGAAGTGCTTTGATTGCTTTGATGGGATTTTTTTTTTTTTTTCCTTCAGGGTCAGTTAAAGCGGGTGAAACATACCCCA
>VWZP01009374.1:121265-155459 GCA_013396995.1 Dicaeum eximium
AGCCCGCCCCGCTCCCTCACGGCACGACCCCGGACCGCGGGGCTGGAGCCGCCTCCAGCGCGGGGCTGCGGGGCCGGGCTACTCACATGCCAGATGGCGAAGAAGATGAGGGCGGCGCAGAGGACCAGCGAGAGCATGTAGCAGAAGGCGGCGAAGGTGAAGGCCATGGCGGGGAGAGCCCTCCGCGGCCCCCNGATCAGTTCAGGCCACATCTTGAGAAGATAATTATGTGCCTAAACTTGAAGTGCTTTGATTGCTTTGATGGGATTTTTTTTTTTTTTCCTTTCAGGGTCAGTTAAAGCGGGTGAAACATACCCCAGGCTCAGTGGGTGGACCAGCGATGGAGCGTTCATCCTCTGATGGAGAGGGGACAGGAACCCAGCCCTAGAGCTCATGAACTAAAGCAGGGTAGCTCAGCAAAACAGTTTCAGTCTGCCCTTTCCCATCAGGTGAAAAAGGCATTTACTGTTGGAGTAAATAACAAAGCCTATCTTAAGCGCCACTGCTTTCAGGTATATGCAATATCCAAATTGCTGAAGTACATATGTAAAATAACAAAGAAAGAGCAAGCTTATTTTATCTTTAATGGATGGATACCTTGTCTTGAATGGCATCCACACTGTCTCCAGACATTCCTTAGCCGTTTCTGCAGATCTGGCTTAGATTTACCGTCAGAAGTTCTTCCACTTCTTTGGAGCACATCAGCTGGCACAATGCAGCAGGTTTGCAACCAAAAAGTTTTCAGGAGAAAATACCAGAAAACCATCAGAAGTCCCATTTAAAAGTATTTGAAAACCATGGATGAAATTTATATATTTGAAACATCCTTACAAAACTGAAACAGAATTTCAGCTCACAGAAATTTTTTTCAGTTCTTTTGTGGATTAAAGGAATTCAGTAACAACACTGTTTAGAAATTTGCCAGTGGTCACCTGTGAAAGTCAGACCTCGTGGCACAAGAGAACATAATTCCATCAAAGCCAAGTATAGTGGAAGCTTTCTTTGTAAATGTTTCCAATATATTTTTGTTTAAAAGTACACTATATTATTTGTAACATAATATGCACTTTTATCTTGAGGAAATTGTTTGAATCAAGAGTCAAGGCCAGTAATTAATAAACCAATCAGGAATAAACTGATGGATCTAACCTTTCATAATTGAGCTGCTCCAGACTGTACGTGTAGTCTGATGTTTTAATTAAGAAGGACAGAACATGGCAAATAGAAATGAGATTTATGTTACCAGGGATGCAGTAAACCTATTTATTGTAATTCTCTGACCTTTTAATTTTTTGTACCTGAAATCCTGCAGAGCATATACTTGTGGAAGTAAATGGGTTATTCATAACCACACATTTTGAAAAGAGCATTAAATGAGGTACAGGAGTCATCTTTAGAAATATATATTTATTTATTTTGCCATGGTTACTTTAATATCTAGATATAATTACCTATGCTAAGATTCAACACAGAAAACACCTGATGCTTCTAATAAAATGAAAATAAAACATTTCTTTCTGGAGCACTTACATGTATACACCTCCACATATATATAGCCATACATATGAAAGATATAAATATACAGTAGCTATCATAAAAGACTGAAACAGAAACAACCCTTAAATCTCAGTTTAGCACCACACTCCAAGGTAAATACTCCCCTGTTTTCCACTCTCATCTTCATTAATATTTCAGCTATTTATTTGGAGCTCTTCAAGGAGCACACAGGCAAAATACTTGTTTCTGATTTTGCAAGGGGACAGTTCCACGGCCAAAGACTTCCCAGATCACAGAGGCTTTCCTGATACTGACTGAAACATACATTGCCCTCAGCCATATTGCTAGCCATTAATCACTCCTAGTGGCTGTCAAATTAAAAAAGATTCTGACATACAGCAGAGGCAAAAATCCATAAGGATGCATTTAGGACATTTTTGTCTTACTGAGTTCTTCTTACGTAATACCATGAGAATACCTTAAGTATCCTCAGATGTTTAAGCCATGGAGAGTGATGGAAAGATATACCCCTCACTTAGCACATCTCTGATTTGCACTCAGAGATTTGTCTGAGTAATCACTAAAAATCTTCCTTATCTCCATCTCTTACAAACTCATTACAGCACTCTGTGGTATGAGGACCTCACAGCAGGGAGCTGTTTCTTTGTCATTTATGAATAAGACTACTGCAAATCGTGAAGCAAAAGGTGAAAATAATATGGATGTGCCTGACTATTTTCTCCCTGGTTTAAGCCCCCGTGAACACAGCAGGAACAGCAGCCTGTCTATTAGCTCCTCATGCACTTCTATGGTCTTGGTCCTAACCATCAAATAAACTAATGGACTTGATCTGTGCTGGATGAGAAATCACAGTCCAGCACCCAGCTGTGCTCCTTTGAAATAATGTACAGCACAGCAGCAAGGATGGAGGGAGAGGGGCCTGGAATGGGCAAACCAGATAAACACAGAGAATAGGATACATATTTTATAGATATAAAATATACTTTTGCCTTTATGAAAAACTGTTGCTTTCAAAAACTGGGTTTTTTTAACACTTCTTGAGACCCATGTGGATTTCTATTACTAGAAATAACAGGCTCAGAGGTTCTGTAGCACTCTTAGGAAATGCAGTAATTCCTGCTCTCTGATGTTCAGCAGCTCATTTTAGCAGCCACTGTCTCAGATTTAGCACCTCATCTTTCACTCTTCCCTCTTCAAAATCTCACCAATGCTCCTGCTTCCTCCATGGTATTCCCAAGCCATTTCCAGAAGGGATTGCTGCTCTCTCTCTCTATGGCTCACACCTGTAACCCAGGAATGCGACAGAAAAAACAGTCAGCAAGCTGAACCTTAAGATGAATTGCAGACTAAGTAGAGAGTTGGTAAAAAATGGAAAGTAAATTCTGTTCAGACTGATTTCAAAAGGGTTTGTATTCTCCCCTCTCATCTTTAACCAGAAACTCTTTCTTTTAAATATATTTGGTGATGGGTACACAAGGCATTTCAAGCTTGACAACAGTTCCTAGACCAAGTTTTTACATGAGCTGGCTTTGTCCCACAGTACCCACAAACAGATCGTGATGGTACATTTGTAAACCCTGTGGATAAAAAGGTTTTATAAAAGATGGTGAAGGCTCTTGCTTTCCTTGAGCAGATTAAATTTTGGAATGCTAGCTATCCATCTTTGGATTTGGTGCTTGTAAACAGAAAGAGTTTCTCTTTATTTTGCATATTTTTTGAAAAATCTGATTGCAGTACAGGCTGATCCCAATTTCACAGAGTGCCATCACAAGCAGATAGAGGGTGGTGCTGCATTTGTACAAGTAGTACTGAGATGCTGATTTTCAAAGCTTTCACTCTGCAAATATAACCACAGCTCAAAGCACAAATGGCATCAGGGACTTTTTTACTTAAGATGGTTTTTTACTTTGCGAGGACCTCTATGAAGGGACCATAAAAATTCAGTCACTAGGTAAATAATGACAGAGTACATCTGGTGAGCAGCAGACAGCCCTCAAAAAACAAACAACGTCCAATTGTGAAAACAGATTGTGAAAACAGATTTTATAGATTCGCGAGTTCAGGATGTCCTTACATTAGCAGGTCTCAGAGCACTTGATTTTATGTGAAATGACCTTTTGTGCTAGATAATGAAAGAATTCGAAGGTACTTAAAGAAATTTCCAGTGGCTAATTTACAGAACGGCATCAGAGATGAGAAGGGACTGCTAATGACTCCTTTCAACTCCCAAATAATTAGCACAACTGGATAAACCTAAAGGACAAGTCTTTCTAAGGCTTGTATTCCCTGAACTGAGAGGCTAAAATCCCTGTAAATCCACCCACAAGGTGATACAACCTCAGCCAAAGTAGTTAATAGTTTTAAGGTTTATATATTATTGCTACATTCTTGTTGTTTAAGTGTAACAAGTTACTGAGTGCCTGTTAGAGTAAAAGCCATTACATTAATTATAGTAGACAACTCTCATTCATAGATTATTTTTTAATAATACATGTGACTCTCTCTTTTGTCAACCTTAAGTAATACTAAATTATTAACAATGCTTATATACAAATTGCCATCACTGGGCTTTACTGCTAATATCCCACAGAGATTAATAGAAGCATTTCATACCCTTGTGCATTATTATTTCAGATTATCTGCAAATTCTAGATGAAATTACTCTATTATTTCATGGTTAGTTCATTTTCAAAAGGTTACATTTGCAATAATAAAGGCAAGTGACATTTTGTTAATGAAGTCTCATTTTCAGATACCAAGAATAAGATAGTTCACAAACCCACTGGCAATAATCTCATTTTACTGCCAGCTGTTCCCACCTTTTTTTGTAGGACCTGAGTGAATAAATTTTAGGTATATTATCATAAGATCACAGGAAAGTTTATGTCAGAAGGGACTTGAGGCCATCTCTGGTCCGATACTGCACAAAGAAGTGACAAACACAAGGCCAGGCTTATTGCTCAAGGCTTCATCTGGACAAGTCTTGAAAGCCTCCTTGGACAGAGACAGTCCAGCCTCTCTGGGCAACCTGTTCCACTGCCTGTCTCAGGTCATCTTCAGCAGAGTTGTCAGGTCCCAGCCTGTTTCATTGCCAGGGCTTACTCCCTGCTTAGTACACAACTTTACATTTGTCCCTGGTGAAGTTTGTAAGGTTCCTGTTAGGCTATAAACCCCATATTATTGAAATCCACTTTTAAAAGCATGGATCAGTATGAGATACAGAAAGGCTCCTAAAGAGCAAAGCAAGACTGTTCAGAGCATGACACAATAGCTGCTTTGCTTCTACCGTTCCCTTGCCAGCCCATATCAGAATTACACAGAATCCCACTCATGTCCATAATGGCCACTGGCAAAACTGGGGCTTCAGGCTGGCAGCTCAGATCACCCAGCTGAAAATCCAGTGATCTCAGTACTGTTCTGTGCCATGCTCTGATAACCAGCACCACAGAGGCAGAGCACACAAGCTGATTCTTCATGTCACCAATGATCTGATAGCAAATAGAAGAGGGTTTGTCATCAGGGAATCTGTGACATTTTTCATTACCTGCAGGTTTAGTGGAGAAACTTTGTGAGCATAGATACCATTCCACCTCTTAATTCTTAAGAGATGCTTTTCTCCTTTATTGCTCCAGCCTCCTCTGTCCCTCTACTGCACAGTTCTTTCCCATTAGCCTGTTTTTTCCCTTACCTTTGTGTAAGCTCATAGTCTCAGCCTGGTCCATCCACTGCCTCTCACTTCCATACCTCCTCCAAATCCAGCTTTTATCTCCTGGAAGCTCATCAAGACTGCTTCTTCACCAGTGATGAAATATCTGACAGGATATTAATCCCCACAGAAAGACAGGATCTCTGCCCTTGGTTCCAGGACGGAGTAGAAAAAGCAAGTGGAAAAAGCAATTTCAGGGGAGGTCCTGCTTTAAAGTGAAATGGATTTGGGAAAGGATTTGCTTAATTACAACTCGTCTCTAATAATTATGTGTGGAATTTTCAGAAGGATTAGAATTAGACAATACCATAATTATTCATGGCAACAGTAGAAGTCATCTTCATCGTACAAAAGTTACCTCTTTCCAGATGTGAAATCCTTCCAATACATGGGAGGCAGGAACCTGCCATAAATTAGTAATGAGATTTTTTCAGCATTGGCAAAATAGTATCTGTGTGTTTTTCCCAAGAAGATTTTTCCGAACTGGTCAAGACCTTTAGTCTGGAGGGGAAACCCAACGTAAAAATGGGAGCCCATGAAGGGGATAGAAAGTAAGATCTTACCATGGAATATCTGAAACAGTCTTAATTGCCTTTGACATTACCTATGTTGCTTCAAATCAATACATGAAAAGCATACAGAAGTAATGCTTGCTAACATTGCTAAATCCTGCCAAGAAGGAATTTAATTTGTGTCTGTGCTGGGGAGAGAGTGGGTTACAACTTCATCAATTCTGAATAACTGAATTCCATCAAAGAAATGAAAAAGGAATTACAAATTTTCTGAATAAGCTTTCTCATAAGAAATCCTTCGTTAGTCACTGAAGACCCTGCAGACCTCTAATAAGATAATTTGTATAAGACATGCATTTGTCCAAACACTGAAATAACATTCTGGGCCAGATTCCTCTGATTTTGACAATGTTTCATTTTTTTCCCCACTCTGTAATACTCTGCTAATCTCCAAGACCTGCTGGAGCTCCTACCCACTGCAGGCTCCATCAGATCACACTCCATGGTTCCATCATTCTGACAAGAGATGCCAGAACAAAGTCAAATATGCGATGCCCTTCAAAAGTTCTCCTTCTCAGAGGATGATTAAATTATCTCCTATTAAACCAAATGCTCTTTCTCTTTGTCTTTCTGTACTGAGACTGATACTGAATGCTCATCCCTGCTGTCCCAAAAATAACAATCTGTTGCAGAAAACCTAGACCCGGCGTCTTTGCTATAATTTAGGAAAAAAATCAGTATTTCACCACACTGACATATGTGTTCTCAGTGAATTAATGGTCTTAGTCATTTTTAACTTGCACACATAAAGGAATAGCTACAATATGGTCTGCATAACTAACAGTGTTGACTAATGAATACATAAACATTAAATTATGGCTTTATTAATTCAGAAACGTTGTTTTTGATGCTGTTTTATGAAAGGTGGGCTCATCTATGGTACAAAAGGAAGAAGAGGCCACACAGGTGTACAGCAGCATGTGCTGCAGTAACAGTAGCAATGATCTGGTTGCCATCAGTTCAGGACCCCTATAGCCCTGTCTCCTTGCCCTCTAACTCATTAAATTAGTATCAGGTTTGACTGACCTCTATTTAAAGGGAATAAATAAATCAGTTGCCAAAAAAACGTGACTTGTACTATTAGCACATCAGCAACATAACTCTTTATCAAATATTGAATTTTAACCCTCTCCAAACTGATCCCCTAAGCTTTTGTAACTTTGAAACATATTCCTCATGTTAAACCAGAGAAAATAGAAAACCCATAAATAGGGATATTTTTAACTGTAGGAGTAAACCTAATGATTATGGCACTCTGTATCACTTAGAATTTCTAGTCACTTCAGCTAAAATCCCTTATAAAAACTATTTTAGCATTTGACAACAAGTACTGAAGAATTCATATTGTAAATTGGAAATATACCAGAAGAAAAGGTTGGAGGTGGCAATGGAGGAGTTGGGAACATGTTTAGCAAGAAATCTCATGAGAACGCTGTGCTGAAAGATCAGTTTTATTCTAAATATAAATCTTTAATACATTAGCAATCCTGGCTTTAACATCCTAATATATTTTTATTGCTATCCTGAAGAAGAACAAGCAAGACAGGGTGATTCTCTGCAATTTACCTATCTCTTACAAAGAAGAGAAGGTTTGAGATCCTGGTTGAAGGTTCCAGTGCATTTTGTATTGCAAGTATTTCAATTTCTGTTCTGCCTTCTACTGGTGCCAAGCAATAGGACGAGAGGCAAGAGGCAGAAGCTGGAACACAGGAAGGGCCCCCTCCACATGAGGAAGAACTTCCTCACTGTGCAAGTGACAGAGCACTGGAACAGGTCATCCAGGCAGGTTGTGGAGTCTCCTTCCCTGGAAATATTCTAAAATTAGAATTAGTCCATCTGGACACAATCCACCTGCTCTAGGATGACCCTAGGGAGGTTGGACCAGATGATCCACTGTGGTCCTTTCCAACCTGACCCACTCCCTGATCCTTTTTCTTTCTGTAACCTTGAAATGTCTAGATAAACTTGCCTAAACCACAGTGTAAATTTGGGTCTAGATCTTTAATATATTCAGTATGCTCTCTGAAATACTCAGTTTACCTCTAGGAATAGTTAGGAGAAAAAGAGTTTGTGATGTCATAAATAAAAAACCTGCCCTTGTTGTGCCTATTTTTATTCCGTGTATTTTTATTCAAAGTCGCCTTTTTCTCAATCCCATATGTTTTGTACCTACATTAAACACTTAGTACCAGCTTTCTTTTGTTAAACCAATTGTCACTTTTATGTGAAAAAAGTGGCTGAGCAATGACAAGTTCCAGCTCTAGTCATCTATGCTCTCCAAATGGAAGGATCTGTGCTGTTTCATAGAGCTTTCACTTGTCACTCAGAGCTCTGAAGCAGCTGTGCACTGGAAGATCAATGAAACACAGGTCTCAGAGATTACTAGAGAAATGGAAGAGCTAAATGTGATCTTAACTAGTCATTACCTGGGAAGAGAACAATGACTCACATCAACTTCAGAAAGTTAAACAGCCTTTTAGAAAGTATCATGACTCACAAGTACTGCACAAACACGCACTCATACACACAGAGTCTTCTTCTGTGTTCAAGGTATTTAGTTCTTAGAAACTCAGCTCTCATCTCCTTGAACCTACAACAGCCTTATATCAATGTAATTACCTTGACATCAGCCAGCTCTCTGATTCAGAGAAGTAGATGCTATATGTGTATTTCTTGCTGACAGGGCTACGTAAATTGTTGACCTATAAACTTCTGTGAAACAACACAGAACAGAAATAAACTTGTTTTTTTCTTCCCAAAGAGATTTTATAAGAGTTTGCTTTGGATTGCAAGTAAAGCAACTCTCAAAATCAAATGAACTCCGGGTAGGTTTTTCTTGAGGACAAAGTGTTCTAAAAGAAAAATCTTTTTCAACCATTATTCCAGTGAGGGGTTATTTTGGCTTCTGAAGCATTCATTTTAGTGACAATAATTCCGTGTTCATTGAAGGAATTAACACAAGCAAAGCTATTGAGTCAAGCAAAGCTAGCCTAGCTGGGGGACTCAGGCTTGAAATGGGAGCAAATATGACATTTTAGCAGTTACTGGTGTTTCCAATCCATCAGTTACTGTTGTAATTTACATGCATGCTGCCTTCTGAGAGGTACTTTGAACTTTCAGGTAACTGAAAATCAGAAAGCACTTTTGCTAATTTGAACTGCAAAAGGGTTTTCCACTGCGATGCTCTCAGTATGACCCACGTGCACTCAGTGGAAATCACCCTGTAGGAAAAACTAACACACTGGACAACCTTCTGAGTTTCTTCACATATTTGTTCTGGCCTGGATGGAGAAGCTAATTTGTGATAATTAGGGTGTAAATTTCCAAGCACTGCAGCTTAGCTGCCCTAGTTCCCACTAAGGCCACTTTGTCTTGCTGGGAGAAAATAATCTGGCTTTGAAAGTAATGTAAGCTATTTTTCCTTTAACACTGAAGTGTCCCCAGCAAGAATAGTGTCAATTAGTGACATGAAAATTCACACCCAATGTGAGTTTCTATTAACTTCCTTCTGTTAAAATGCCCATAAATAGAGCAGGTGGCTGGAGCAGACAAGGTAATAGATGCCCAGAAAGAAAAAAAAAAAAAATATATATATCACAAAAGTAGCATAATTCACTAGGAAAATAAATTAAGATGAGCTATGTCCACAAGTGGTGTTACTGAACTCATTTCACCTTGAAAAGGAGGAAGTAGTGCATCCCAAGGAAGGAAGGCAGAATTACTGCAAATGACCTGAAGTGGCTGAGTAAAGAGTTTGATGTGCCTGCTAACTGAGCACTCACCTGAGGAGCCAGGAGAGCTGAGCAGGCAAGGTGTGCCCTCGCTGCCCCAGCCGGCATAGCCGCTGGGAGAAGCTCTCCTCCCATGGCTGCTCAGCAGACTGACTGAAACGAGCAAATGCAATTCTTGTCAGGAAAGTGTCTGCCTGGCAAAACCCAGAAGCATGAGATTCCCCTGCTAATCATCTTGGTGCAAGCGAAGAGGAACACAAAACTTAATTATCCTTCTGCTCCAACAAATGGTACCTCCACACTAAAATCCAGAGACTGCGCTGGGGAGCATCTATGCCTTTGCCCATTCCAGAATTATCCTACGTAGATTATTTCATCCTGCAGGGCTGCCAGGCCTGAACTGAACCCAAACACATGTTTGCAGTTCTTTGATTGTATTTATCAATATCCTTTGTTGCCAGGTGTAGGACTTTATAAAAATTGATTTAAAATCATTGCTCTTGTCAGGAAAATTAATCCACAAACATCAGAGGTTTATGTCCAAAAAGGAGACAGAGGAGTCCCTTTTACTTTATTCAAATAAAGGGAGAGGCCATGGGGCATTCCCCGAGGGTCTCTCAAATTTTTGGAGGATGCAGCCTCCTTTTTATCCTAATTTCCCGGCTGCATTTCCCTTCTCTCTTTCCCCATTGGCTGAGGTACTTGAGAGGTACAGACTGCCCGGAACGCCTGATCCCCTATAATGTATAACCCTTCTTTTTAATTTTTAATTCTCATGGAATTTTTAGAGTTTTTCCCCATTGTTCCTTTCATCTTTCAACATCCAATTTCATTTATCAGCAAACCTACAGTTTGTTTGTTAAGGCAAATATCTTTTTCCATTCATCAATCAATGGAATCCTTCCCATTGTTTCTTTTATCTTTCAGTGTTAGTTCTGTCTACCAGCAGACCCACAGTTTGTTTGTAAAGACAAGTCCATCATTCCTCTCACTCTTAACTACAAAAGTGCATGGAAACTGGATGAAATCTTCCATTGTTCCCCACTACACATCCAGGGTCTTCTTTAAAAAGATAACTTTGAGTTTAGAAATCCCAGTTGTAGGAACATTAATTTAACAGTGCTGCAAGGCAAAGATATGCTCAGCTTGTTTGAATTCCTAGGCAAGGTGTGAAACCAAACTGAGGGGAGTCTCCAGATAAACCAAGAGCAACTCCCTGACTGTATTTCAGTCCAAAGCTGCACAGATCATAGTTCTATAAACTCATTTTATGGATTTTATGTCTCTTTTGTTAACGTTTTTAGTGTCTTCTGTCTCTGAACATCATATGTGAATTCCAAACCCTGCAAATCTGAGGTACCTGAATTTATTGTCATATTATGTTGTGAAAGTGGATTGCCACACAACTTCATATCTGAATATTTCTCAAATTCACAAGTGCTAACAGCAGATAACTCTCCCTTCTGTCCATACAACTTCTTCAATGAGATTTTGCTTCAATATGCCAGTCTTATGGCACCTCTATATACTGTGAAAATGTGCTTCTCCACAAAAAGTAATATTTTACTATCTTTGACAGCAATAAAAATGTTTCTTACATACTATAAAACATCGTGAAGCAGTCTGAGATATGCATGAAATGTCCCTCCAGGAAAGTGAGTTTATTTAAGGAGACTGGCACACATTTCCAGTCTGGTTTATATTGCAGAAGTTGCTGTAATCTCAGACTCACCACATATTCGAGAAATCCTGGAAGACAGATGAGGTTCCAGAAAACTGGTAAAGATAAAAGCCCTCTTAAGAAAGAGGAATAGCTGTGGAATGGTCAACATTTTGGCATGTTTAATTGTTTATTCCATTACTTTTCCCTTGATTTAAATTAAACAAGTATCCAGAAGAGAACAATAAAAAAATATCAAGGACCAATGATTAATGAAAGGAAAATGGTATGAAACTAAACAAAATTCTTTCTATAACAACATAATGGGTCTTGGGAAAAAGAATGAGCAATTAAAGCCATATATGCTAGCTCTGCAATCTGTTTCACAGTGCTATCTGATTGTTCCCACTCTTATTATTGTGTATTTAATTATTCCTACCTAAATGAAGTAGCCCTCATTTTAATTTGTTGAGTTGTGTATATTTTTCACACTGATTTCTTGAACTCTCATGATGATTCTCAGTTTACATCCTATGCTTTCATGGGCAGTTAAGGGACCCTCTGCAGCTGATGGCTGGATGCTATTTAATAATCCTCTCTACCGTGTTATCCAAAATATTAATGGAAATTTTGACTAGTGCTAGACCTGAGGTAGGATCCTACACAATCCCATGTGCAGAATCCTTTCATTTTGATGATGACTCATGGTTAGCAAAACCAGATGCATTTTCCCAACACGGTGCAGCAGTACACAGAAAAAGAGCTGCATGTTTTATCACAAATGGAACAAATGGAACAGTAACAATACAGAAAGAAAACAGAAAATATTGTACTGGGATGTATAAGCCAAAATGTAGCACTGAAGATGTGAAGAAGTGACATTTAGGGACATTACACTTTCGAAAGCTGCATGCACACATTTGAGATAATTCAGGAGATATTAGAGCTATTGGCCTTGGAGATAAGGCAGAAAGAACTAAGCTCATTCCACTGGAAGAAAACTCTGCAGAAACACATGAAAACATAAATGTAAAGTGGTAGTGAGTGTGGAAATACAATATTCTCTATCCACCACAGACAGGGTAAAATGTAATGGTCTGAAACTACAAAAAGTGATTTAAATTAGGAGTTAGAAAGACTACAAAGAAATGAAAGTGAGAATACATCACTAAACTTGCATGTTCCCAACATGACATTAATGGTAATGTACAAATATCAACCAAACCATGCTTCCATAACCCACCTTCCATAACCCACACACATCCAGGGATATCTTGTGCTTCATCAGGTTGTTCAAAGGCCCATCCAGTCTGACCTTGGATGCTTCCAGGGATGTTCTAGCTGGCAACGTTAAGGAGCTATGGAGACAGAAAAAACACAGCAATCCTACAGACGATTAAGGAACCATCCAAATCTATTATTTATAGTCTTACACTGTTTTTGACAGATGACTGTAAAATATGGGTTTGAAATCATTATTTTAACCTGCTATTGTGAGAGGCCAAAAGTTCAGGGGTGTAAATTTTCTCTAAAGAAATCAATGGTAATGTAGAGTCTACCTACACAGGATATTTATGCAATCCCCATTATAGCAGTATTAGCAGTCTTCCCAGTATTTAATGTACTTCTCTTCACAATAATGCTGTAAGGTGAGCGAATCTGTGAACTCACACAATCAAAAATACAATATTTGTAAACCCAAAGAAAAAATGCTCAGTAAACCAATCATGAAGAGTAATCCAGTTGTATCTCCTTGGAGGAAATCACAGTTCTAGCTCCCACTTTTAACATTTCTGATCTGCCCAAATCACTGCATTCCAATAAATTGGGTGGACCGTACATGCACAGATCAGTGGAGGGTGTGCCATCAGGTCAGGACAGAGCAGGACAGGTGCTGTTAGACACTTACCAAGCTGTTAATGCGCACATTAATTGCTCTCACCTGAGTCTTGGTCATCTGACAAGATGTTCTTTTGCTTATGACTGAAACAACAGCAATTGCCTGTAAGAACATGCTGTTCTGGAAAGCTTAGCAGGTCTGTTGTTTGCCTATTTTATTCTATGAGTGATTACATTTAAAGTGGATAAATAAACATGGAAATGCTACTTATTTAGGCATGCACCTACCCAGCTGAACTTACAATTCAAATAACTAAATCATTTTATGAATCTGACACTAAAATGACTTACCAGAAGCTACAGGATGAGCTGTCATATCTCAGACCTAGGTTCTCTTAGTTGTATGAATCGTTCCGTCTCTTTATGATCTGATTTTTCAAAGAAGGATTTTAAATTTAGGAAAATAGAAATCCAAGACTGGGCATGCAGGGCAGAAAAAAAAAATCATGTGCTGACCATCTCAGCGAGGCTTGAGTGTGTTACAGAAATGCACTACTAGTAGCTCACAATTAATAGATTTCTCAAAGTGTCTGTCAAACTGCAATGTTACCTTTTTTTGTATGTTATCAAATGAGGATCCAACCCTGAAGCACTTCCAAAAGACAAATAATACTTATGGGTTATATACACAAATAATTAGGTTTACTTCTTTGAGTGTACCCACGGTTGTCTCATGAGTGTGAACCACTCAGTTTGGGAAGGCTTTTGAATCAGATCCATGCTCACAGATTACTTTTAAATCAATACTCAAAGAACCATTAGAGAATATATTTTGTGTTTAATTTTTATTTTGCAGAGGATTTTTTCTTAAAAACTGGTAAGACAGTTGAGTTCCAGCTTCTCCAAAAGAACAGAGGCAGCTACATTGGTTATTCTAGGCTTGCAAACATTTTGCATGGCCATTGAATAGTCCTTTAGATAGTCCAACACTGATTTCAGCACAAGATCTTTTCACAATGCCAGTATCAGGATACTTTGGAGCTGAAAAGCAAAGCCTTCAGTTAATCCAATTCCGCAAAAACAAACAGCTTCCTGAATTATTAGAGAGAGTATCTTCCTGGGCATGAACTCTGGAGCCTACAGCACTAAGTAGGGAAGGAAATGGAATGATAACCGGCAGGAGAAAAGTCTGCTACTGGCCCAAACGTATATTTTTGTGGAAATTCAACTCCAACTTCCACCATTGCAACTCTTGAGAAGCAAGGAGGTATCTTAGAAAATACTGGTGCTAGAATGAAACTACAGATGTTAAATTAAAAGTATGCATAATAACTTAAATTTTATGAGCATGGACCTAGATGTTGCAATTTTAACAGAATTATGCAGATTTGGTGCCCCCTGCTGTCTTTTACTACCAGAGTGACCCATGAAAAATATGAGTAAGTGATAAAACACACTGAACTGCACAAAACATCCCCAAAGGGCAAGTTAAGGATGCTGTTCAAATAGGCACATTTAAACTAGAGTGTGAGTTCACAGACTGCGTTGGTGAAGCACCCAGGAGCTGAGAAGGGCAGAGCTCTGTGTTGGGAATGATCACAAAGAGGAAAAACATTGAGTGCACTACGGCCAACAGGAACTACAGAGAGAGCTGAGCTTCAGCCTTGGCACACCTCCATTGCTTCAAACCAGGACCACAGAAAAGACACAGTTTCTTGTGGGGATAAAACCACATAAAATCCCTGTGGTCTCTCTTTTCTTGCTCAACACTGGCTCTGCTATATTCCTGCCTCTCACTCCCAAACAGGAGAGTTTAAAAAGACTCTAAATACTTTCATATGACAGGAGCATCTCAAAATCTCAAACAACACGAGTACTAGTGGTGTCCCCAGGTACACGCTGGGTGCATCTACACTACTTTGTGTTATCAACTAAAGTGAAAGATGCTCCAGGAGCACACCCAGTACAGCAGGCTCCTGCATGGGACAAGCCCAGAGCTCACCTGAAGTACAGCCCCTCCAAAGCACTCAGCACTGCTGCTGGTGTGGAAGCACAACCTGCTTCTCTCTCCAGAGCACACCTTCTTGGGCCACAGTGCATGCTAAAGAGACTTCAGATGAGACTCACCTGCTGAATCCCACTGCCTCAGAGGTGTTTGTCTCACTTCTCCATCCCCCTAGCTGCTTGTTGCCAGTCCACCCATTTCATAAGCCCCAGCAATCTTCTGGCTTCTTGCTTAACTTTACAACTTAAAAAAGTAATCTCTCCCTCTTTCCCATCCCCCAGGGCTGGTTTTCAGATGGATCAGTTTATTGTACGGTCATGTGGGTGCCTGGACTGATGTAAGAGGGGGAGGAATGTCCCTTTGGCAGCAGTACAGTCTCAGATTGGCTTAAGCTAATCATCAAACTTCTGTCCTAAATCAAATAAGGCCATGAGGTGCCAGTGGGTGCAATGGCTTGTCCAAACTAACAGAGCACATTTCCAGCACAGCTGGGTTGAATCCTGCTATAATCAATGGCTGAGATATTAGATCACTAACTTTTTAAAATTCCTCTGTTGGTCTCTTGCCCATTCTTTGCACTCCTACAGGAATACTACACCTTGTAAGTGATGATGAAGCAAAGCACAGTGCTCCATCTGAGCTGCTGCAAAGCAGCAGACAGGACTTTTCCAGGAAGAATACCTATTTAAGTGATTTCCTACTGCAAATCAACAGGCTATCAAGTGATGACTTTGTCTGCTTAAGCTCAAAGACATTTCTTTAAAGGGGCCTTCATTCAGTAGTCACAAGTAATCAATCAGTCAGTTACTTCCTCCCTTGGCTATCTGTGCTTGAAGATGGAAAAAAAAAAAACCCAAAAAACAAAACAAACCCCAAACCTAAACAAAAAACTCTACAGAAAAGGGATAGTCCTGTCTTGCCACAACAGGGGTGTTCAGTGACTTGAGACTGGTGCCTGTATTCCTGAAATCACGTGTGCTAAAACAGCATTATGCTGTGCTTCAAGCAGATGTGCAGCAGAGGATGCTTCATCATTTCATATTCTCCTCAGGTTGGAAGGCTTTTAGGACTGACATTGAATCTGTGAGTCACTGACTGCTCTGGAAAGGCTTATTGGTGAATAAGATGAAATTTTTGTCATTTGTAGTGCCTGAGAAGGTTTTTCAACTTCAAGAGAAAAGAATTTATTCCGTTTCTCTGACACTTATTTATATACATAAGTTTTAAATGGCCATTTTCAACTCTTGAACTCCTGTGACTTAGTGAGATGGTGTGATCTCTATTACATCTGCTGTAGCAGTATTTAAACAAACATCCTTAATAAAATCTTGCTCACTCCCACCATCTAGAAATCCTATTTTGTACTTCACACATTTTATTTTCATACCTCAGAATTCAAAACACCAGAAGGCAGGAGTTTGGTCTGGAAACTATTAAATTAGTTGCACCCTTATACAAAATCAACTTACACTCGTCAGTTTACTCAGTGAACTGACTGCAGGGACTGTCTAAAAATTCACTTCTATCTCCTCTAAATATTGTTTAAGTCAGTGGTCCGTCCTCTATTCAGCTCTTTTCAGTGTGAAACACAGCACACACAGCCATGTCAGGGGTTGTGCAAGAAGAAGATTATGAGGGTGGATCCACTTGTTTTGATCTCCCGACAGAGCACACAGCTCACCCTGCTGCCACCAGGCTGTGGGGCTGCTCCTGCAGCCACCTTCTGGCTCTTTTTCCACTCCTAAGCTCTTTTCTTTCTCCCCTTTTCTTGTTTTTCTCCCTGAAATTAATAAATTAATGTGCATGTCTAGCACCCACCACTCGCAAAGAGCGAGACCTCGACGTTCTTGAGAGCGAGAAGCCAAATTTTAACTACTGAAATGAACTTGAGTGCTGGAAGAGCTGTGTTCGCACAGAAGGGAGGTGTGCACAGGGATGAGTGTGGAGGTTTAAGTCAGATCTTATTATCACAAGACCTCAGGGCACTGCCTAATCAGCAGGGGTGTAGCTTTATTGGGAAAAGTGTCTTTTATGAAATTCATGTCTGTATCTGAAACATTCCGTTTCGGTGAGACACCAGAGACACTTCATGAGCCACTGGAGTGCTGCATCACAGCAATTAATAACAATTACTGGGAGACTCTCTTCCAGGCCATGCCAAGCCCCAGTGTGTGGGAAGGGATAAAGCACATCACTACTCGTGTCTTTCAAGTATGCTCTCACCAACACAGAAACTAAGGTAAATATCGACATACATGGCAGACTTCTTTCTTCTCTCACCATACTCTTTTTCCTATAATCCAAGTATTGGGACACATTTCTTCCACCTGCCACAGATCTTTTACCTAAAAATGCAGATTTGTGCACTGTGAGTTGTAGTTTTCTCCTCATAGGATAAGAAATCACTTTTAGGATAAAGAATCCATAACAGGGAAGCAAAAACCTCCAAACTCAGTTCACAATGTAAACAAAAGACTTTGCACTTACTCCACTTGTTGGACATCCTGTCTAGAATAGGATGGCAAATTGCCCTAGGCTTTGTTTATGCTGGCTAGCAAAATATGCTATAAACAAAGCAGAAGATAAACTGGTTTCTAACATGATTTGCCCAGTCTTTGAGGAATAAAACCAAACTTTTTAACACTAAAATCCAACACAATCAACCAGCCAAACTGGTGGAAGGATTGAAATGAGCTATATAAAATTCAAAAAACCAAACCAAGAGTAGGCATCAACGATCCAGAGCCAGAATTCAAGTAATTTGTATAGAATAAACAGTGGAGGGACACCAAACAAAACCAAATTTCTGCATATCCATATTTCAGGGTTAGGTTAAAGAGCAAAAATCTGTTCACCATCTCCTTCTGGAGACTAAACCAGGATAGAGCCAAGGGTGTACATATGTTAGTATATCAGTAAGCACCAGTATGTATTCTTAGGTTAGAACAATATTTTATCACATATGTTTGTTCTTATCAGAAGCTGGAAGACAAAAGCACTCTTCATCCTGCAGTTAACAACAATGGGTGACAATCTGTTAGCAACAGAGTAAACAGTGCACTTTATCAAGCATTACTTCATTTTCAGTCTTCTGTTTCCATCTTTTTGTGTCCTTGTGAAGATTGGGGCAACAGGTGTGAAACAAGGTCTACTAAATGTTACAGAATTCCAAGTAATATCCAAACCTTGGTTTTTTTCATGATAAACAGGTTTAGCTCCAACATGTGCAGTTGTTTTAAGGTATTTTTATCATGAATTCAGCATTTAAAGATTTTATGACAATTCGATATTTAATGTGATCCTATTAAATATGAAACAATGATGATCATAAAAAAAAAAGTGTGAAATAGATAATACTGATGTTCTTGCAAAGTGATGCTGTAGCACAGCCACTCAGCTTGCGTTTCTGTGTGTGTGTCTTGGTTCTCTCCTCACCCTGATATCTCTGGACTTGCCAGAATGTCTCATTTCTCCCTTTCTGGCTGCAGTTTCCCTGGTAAACTGGGTAGGTAGAGATGGATAAAGGGTGGGAATAGAGATGTCACCCCAGCTCTGGATGCAGACAAGGCACACACTCGGGGAGCTGCTGAGGCATGCAGCATAACCACAGCTAATGCAGCCAAGACAGGGCCTTAGGCACCAACTGACTTTGCAGCTCTGTCTGATCTGCAGCCTTATAAGCCTTCTGACACTGTTCCTTTGGCTGTGTAACTCCTCTCACCTGCAAGAAAAAGCTTCAGCAGTTCCCTGAGACATTCCCAAACAATAGATACAGTAATCTATAACGGGCACCTGCTGCTTGGTCCACTGCATTGATATTCTGAATTTTAACGACATTGCTTTATTTTAAACATGCCACCAAGAGTAAATATTTAACAATCAGTGATCCCTAAACAATAGGGTTTAATTTCTCATTTACCAGGTATATGGGAGTAAATCTGTATTCAGTGCTCTGTAATAAAACACAGCTCATAAAGTAATATTATGCTTTGGAATATAAATCTGAGGCATTATACACAGCATATAACTTAATCATTCTTGACTCTGGCATAAACGGTTGGAGGCGAGTGCCACCTAGATTAATTCTAATTACACCTTGCACCTTTATGGGCAGACTGAAGCACTTAAGAGCCATGCACACAAGCAATTTGTTCTAAGCCACACAATGAGTCAGCGGCAAACAAAGGAGAGGAAACAAGGTTCCTTTATCTCCCAGACTTCTTCTGAGCCAGCTTCTCGTCAACAAGAATTAAAAGCCATTTCATACTTCATAGCTACTTTTTGTGAGTGTTTTACCAGAGTTATAACCTCAGCCTCACAATGTATTAAAAAGCTTTGTACAAGTAAATACATAAATATATGTATATATGTGTATGTGTGTATGTATGTTTTAAATATGGCAAAACATAAACCCAATGGAATAAAGCTTCACAACTCCTAAAATAGCTTATATTTAGTATCTACACATTACCAAGGAAAAGAGTACTAACTAAAAAAGCACACATTTATTGTATAAACCTCGGTATTTTGTGCAGCCTTTAGGTTCACTGCAATCCTAGTGTAGTACATTTTTATACTTCTTTAAATAACCACTGGGTGTCACAGTTATCAACAGAAAATGCTTGGGGGACTTTTCCAGGTTCATTTCAATTGGGATTCATATCATCAGAGGTAATACCAATACCTGTAATGTTAATACACTCCCATTCCAAGATGAGAAAATGCTTTCCTCAATAATAAAAAAAAAGATCAGAGCTAATACAAACTGTTCTTTTAGAAAATGTAGCAAAATGGAGATGTATCTTTCAAATTTAGCCTACAGGTAAGATTTTGTCATACTGCACATTTGAGAAGTTCACTAGTGGAGTGGAGTGGAATGAAGCAATTCTAGACTTCATGGACTTGAGGAAAAATTTCCATAGGCTTTCTCTTTCAAAAATTAAGTGACGTGAGAAACAATTATTTCCTCTCCACTTCATAAGAATCCCATTCACTCTAAATATTTTGTCATTATAAATAGCACTATAGCCTTATGCTTCAGGTCCCAGCTCTCAGAATCACACAACTAGCAGAAGAAGATGAGTTTTCTTAATTTGAAAGTAATTGACCCCAGTGACTATTCGGGTTTGCAAACAACAGCTCTAAATCACGCAAACTGCTCCATGTCTTCGTTCTGCTGTCAGCCCCAAAGGAATAAAGCACTGTTGACCCCACAAAATCCCCATTAGATGAGGATTTGACCCACCCACGTGTGCCTCACACCTGGAGAACTGGAGAGCTGCTCCATGCATCCAAAGCATAGGCAGCACCAAGTAAACCAAGCACCAAGTGAACTTGTAATTTTAGAGACTGTATCACCATATACATGATCCAAATGATCCATGAGGAAAGGCTGGCATGGCTGGGACACTTGGGAGAAGACAGAGGGGACAGTCAAAGGATTGGTGCTCCTAATCCTAGGAGATTAGACAGTGCCTAGCAATGTCTGCAGGATTCTTGGGAAGCCTCTGTCGTACCCATGCTAAGGGATACTGGTCTGGAGCAGATGCTAAGAGCCATCAGGGATTCATGCTTGGGATAATTCTGGACAACAGAGTTTTGGGGACCTATAAGATGTGAAGAAAGAAGGAGGAAGGTATTTCGTGGATATCTCCTGTACCTTGGACTATGATTTTTGAGGGCTGAATTAAGGAGCGTGGGTCAGTTACCAGCTGCCACATTTCTCATTCCCTACTTTTTCTTACCCATCTCTGACTTCAAAAATGGAGACAACTAAAAATGGAAGCAGAGAACTTACCTAATCCCTGAAAATCAAGCTCCACAGAAGCACCTACAGCTCCTGGCCACAGTTCAGGTGGCGGGTGAGAGATGCAGGCTGAGACATGGGCAGGTGAGACAGAAATGCCAAACAGGCACTGTCATGAGAGACGTGCAACACATGGCAGGCACCAGCCTCTCTCTCGTGCACTGTGTTTAGGACCTCAGATCGCCTTAAGCAAATCACCCTGCCCTGCCCAGCATTTTCTAACTCCTCCATTTCAGCCACTTGCTGCCAGAGCAGGTGAAATGACTGTCTCAGCCAGAAATGTGATTTTTTTCTTATTTTTTCCTTTAATCTATATTCATCCAAGTCCAGCTGTACAGAAAAAGGCACATGCAGGAGAATGCAGGCATTATCTAATACATAAAAGATGGATGCAGAGAGGAAGAGAATTAAGCTGTTCTTCATGCCCAGCATGGCACTATAAGAAGTAATGGGTGTGAACTGCAGGTGGGAGTTTTAGACTAGACATTAGAAATGGCTTCTTTTAACAGTAGGCATAATAAGGACTTGAATAGATTGCTTGAGGAGGCTGCAAAAGATTTTAAAAACCGGTTACACAAACATTTTTCAGGAATCATATTGGTATGATTCATGTTTGCAGACTGGAGCAAGGAATGGATTGTTTAAAGTTCTGTTTTACTGTGATTTTTTGATTCAAAGATGCCTAATGACCTATTTTTTTGCTAGGGATTGGTCTTAAACAAATCTCACAATCTTAAAAACCTGCCAGCAAAATATTAAGAAGGACTTCCTAAAAAATAAACATTATTCCAATTCCTTCTCTCAGTCAAAAAGCCCTCCCACTCTGCAACACATTCAATGACAAAGCTGAATACAGTCAGTAAAATACTGAAAGCATTAGCAGCACTGCTAACACCGTAGCAATAATACAGCAAGTGATCTGAAATCCCCATTTCTTTTGACCAACTTCTTGCCACTTGTACCATTCTGTCCTTCTTGGCACCCCAACACAATACATAATTTTCTAAATTACTTGAGCTTTTCTGCACACTTTCATTAACATAGCAGGTGCAGTTACTTAGACCATTAATGTCCTAGCAGTAGTGGAAGTTGGGAGTGACCCCACTGCAAATTAACAGTTCAGACACAAGACGTGAATGGTGCTTTAAAATACAGCTGGAAATCTTCCACTGTACCCAAACAGGACTTGGTCCAAGGTCCTTGTCTGAATGCTGCCCTCTTAACACAAGTCACTTGAGTTGGAGGAGAAAAGCATTACAGATTAATTCTGGTTTGTGGAGAAAAGAGGCTCTTTTCTTCCAGCTGAAGTAAAAAGCTGCCAGCAAACATCAGCGACCTATTTGGAAATTTTGGACTGACTCCTCATGTGATTTGACCATGGATTTTTTCTCCACTTTCTATTGTATTATTTCTATTAAGTCAGTCACCAAAAGCTTCTCTGAGTCAAATTCATTCTTTCTGCTCTTTCCCTTCACACTACTGTGCCCTATTTGTCTTTCCTTTCCCATTCCCATCACTTCTCAGCAATAACTTCCCTTCCAATAGTTTGAAAGACTGATGCCAACATTAAAAATAAACCTACAGGGGGAGGGGAATCCCCCCTGCTCAACCTGTTCTGTCCATGTTACCTTTCCACTTTGTCTTCTCTTTCTAAACCATAAGCTTGCAGGGGCATGGACAGACATTGAATAAATTCAAACTAAATATCTACAAAGGTAGGGCTTGCTTTTCCTGGGCCTGCTGGGATTACTGGTACATGGATGTTAAAGACATTGCATTTATGTACTGTAAATAATGCAATGTAACGTAATGTCAGATTGTGGCTACTACTGCATACCTCAGGAAACAGAGAAAATAACCTCCAGGAATTCTTCTTGAAATATTACAAAAAATTATGAAAAAAAGGAGATGCAAAAAAAGGACAGTGTGATAAATCATACTGAGAATGTGCTGGTCACAAGTCAAACCACACTGACAATTACTGAATACAGAACTGGCCACTTGAGTGGGGTTCCACAGCGTGTTTGGTAATTGCATCACCTGTGCTACATATTCTGAATAACTTTGGTTGAACTACCTGCCTTATTACTCATGTAGCCCTATAGTTAAATGCAGGATACGGCTGCACAGCTCAGTGCAGCACTCCTACCAAGGAACTCCAAAACAAGATGCTGTAGAGGTGTGTCACCGGGGCGCTCCACCCCGATAATGAGCACAGCAGCCAGCTGGGAAGGCGGGCTGAGGTGCCAGACCTGCATCTTCCATAGCCCCAGCCCAGTGCCCCTCTGGGAATGGGAATGAGGAACAGGACAATTATTAGACCCATCTCACTTCAAAGACTCTAAGAAACAGCCTTTTGATGTCTATGTAGCACATATGGATGTAAAGATAAGATCTGTTTCTCTTTTAACTGAGAGACCTCTCTAAGTCAGATTCCAGTCCTTCTTGTTCACAACCACCCAAACTGCTCTTCTTCTGCAGAGCTAAAATGATGGCAATGTGATCAGAAGTCACAGCAAATTGAGTGTTACATTGTTGTTGATCAATTACACCATTAAACACATTCTAATTTGTTTCAGTGGACCCTATTAGTAAGAATCACACAGGTGGCCCCAGACAGGTAAGAATCACAAAAAATGTGCACTGAAGCCAGTAGAGCTTACACACAGGTGCAAGCCAGTCTTAAAACAATGTGAATTTCATTTAGGTAAACAAAAAACAGGCCCAATATGTCATCTACCTGAATTTATTAAAATAGCAATCTATACCAAATATTGCTTGGATTAATCACCATAAGTCATACCCCGTGAACCTCATTCTGATATTCCTTGTTCTTCCTCACATAAAACTTCTGCAGTGTAAAGAGAGCAGGATTAGGCCAAACAATTCCATGAGCTCATTAGCTTCACACCACAAACACAAATCAGACACGCGTAAGAATAAAGAGCCAGTTTGGCGAGATTACCACGATGCCAAGGCAGGTCAGTCAGGTTATAATCATTTTTAATTAACACTCTTCCAAGTTTCAGTGTTATTTATTTGCATGCCATTGTCACTCAGAACAATACAATCCCCTTTCTTCCCTATGAAAACATTGGAAAAAAATGAAAGAAAAATTTTCAGCTTGATCTGGACAAAGAGAAATCCAACCCACAAATAAAAATGATAGGTGAACTAGAAAACCCTTAATGAAAATATCTTTAGAAATTAGAAGACTGATATCAGTCTGATATCCACTGACAAACAAAAAGCATAAATCAGCACAGGTTGAACACCACAGAAGAACACCATGATTTCTACTATTCTATTTTTGATTATGTTTATCCAAGCAGCAAAAATTCCCCATCTCAGAGGCTTTATATTGTCTTGCCCCTGAAAATGTGCCCTTTTGAAACATTGCTAGTGTTGTTCCCTAAGGAATACAAAGGTCCCATGAAAAATTCAGCAGGTTGAGCACTCTAGGAGGTTTCATTAAAAAAAAAAAAATTAGTATTTTAATTATGTTTTGAAAATGCTTGGTAATGCAATAACTATGCAATGTTATTCATCAAGACTTGTTTCAAAAGCCAAGTCATGGAAGCAATTGCTGACAATCTGAATCTGCCTCAATTTATTGTCTTCTAGTTGAAAAAATACAGACCGAATATCAATAGGGTTTGTTCCATACATTAAATGATTTACAATTTAAATTAATGTTTATAGGTATTCATGCTATATAGGTAAAAGGATAAAAACCAATAAAGGTGTTGAAAGGAATAGCTAAAATTGCTATTCCTATGACAAACTTTAGAACATATGTGAAGTAGCATAGTCTTATTATTCACATAATATTTGCAATGTATCTCATTATCAATATTTTGTTAACAACATTGATAAAACACAAATATTTAATATATTATAAAAGTAAGATGTAGAGTGATGCATTAGTTCTGTGTAGAAGACAGATTAAGGATGTTTTAGCACCAAATAACTCGTAAGATTTCAGGGAAGTCATAATGTGTTTATACCAGACATTTTACAACATCTGCATGGTAAAACTTTTTTAACAATGAAGTAGATGATCCTAAGTCTCTTCTCAGTGTTGAAATAATGCAGTGTTGAAATAATGCTGTTGAAGAAGGCATGCAAGTATGTGCTATGGGGTAATTGACCTTACAAAATACAAAAATTTATATGAAAAATGAATGGGTTTAGTGAACAAAAGTGCCTATTTTAGAGTTTTGTTGAAAAGGCTTTATTTTCAAGATGGGATACTTGTATTTCTTTATTTTTACAAAGGATAAGAGATGGGGAGGAGAGAAACTGCTGGCAGTTCTGTATTCACAGAATGCTTACTGCACTTAATCAGGAAAGGTTTTTAAGCTTTCACCTTTTTGTTCCTCTGATAGTATTTCCATAATAATTTTAATAGTGTGCATATTTTTAAAGTAACAAAACTGATTAAGTATCAGTGGCTACCCTTTACAATGTAATGAACAGCACATAGGCTCTAGTTAGGTCCAAGAGTCACAAGACACATACTCTGAAGAATCAACAGGATGGAGAGCACTGGGAGCAGCTTCAAGATAAGATGTGGTAGGACTAGACCCTCAGAGATCCCCAAAGGTCATCCTCGGATCCTTCCTGCTAATGTCCCTCCTGCTTGGAGACCTTCTGCTTCTTCAGGTGACCTGTCAATACTGGCCTGAACATCCCTGTCTGGCTGGTTTCCTCCCCCAGCTGGGTCTTAGGAGCCTTTATGACCTTGAGGACAGATGATGACAGATCACCAAGAAGGGATGTGACGGTACAGCCCCACAATCCACGAGCCACAGGCTGGCCTCCCAGCAACAGGGGAGTAACTCCAGTGCCACAGCTCACTGTAGCTGTCAATGGCACACTGGCATCTCTCAGCCAGTATGATACTCTTTGAATTTCCAAATTTACAATTGCAGTGGTAGAACACAGGCCAGAATTCACCTCTTCTAACTCTACTCACCTGTAAGTTAGTGATATACTCTAATGTCGCTGGGCTAGGCTCCCGCGGTGTCACTGCCAGACACCAGAAAGTGACACATCCCATCCTATGATAAGGATCTGGGATGAATCACCTTTCTGGCTGCCTCCACCTCTCCAGACAAAGCCTAGAAAAATGGCTTGGGCCAATTGCTTAACTTAGAGATGTACAAAGTTAGGCTAGATTAATGCCATGAACTATGTTTTTCAAAAAGAAAGTTCTACCAAGGTTTTTCTGCTAACACTGTTGTTACAATAACAGCAAAGCAGATTTATCAAGCTACCTACTTTGCATTGGAGTCAATGCTTCTGGCAAAATGAAATTAGTTCTGTTCAGCTGTGTCTTTGGCACTGCACATCCTTGGCAGGGGACTCCTAACAACACATGGGTATTCTTTTAGCTTCAGGGAGAGCAGTCTTTGTCTTTTAGGACAGAAAGCTTGAGCTCATTTCAGGATGCATTTGTGAGGTTTTGAAAGGCCATGGTGTGCAATATAATTAGTTACTCTGAGGTGACAGATTTGTTATAATCCATAAAACCAGGTTCCAACTGTGAAAACGCAGTAAACAGTACTGCCCACAGAAGTATGTCTATGCATGCACTGCAATATTTAAAAGACCAAGCCTTTGATGCTAAATTTACAAACTCCTCTTTCCTCCTTCCAGCTGGAAATACTTCCCACCATGCCTCCCAGCACTGACAGTATCCAGCAGCACTCCTCTCTCAGATGTGGCGCTCTGAAGAAGCGCTGTTAAATCGGAGTTACTGACAAGGAACGTGTTGGTATTTATAGAAAATGAGGAACTACCTTGGAAATTCTACACATGTAATTGTGTCTATTGTATCAACTTGTCCTGCTGGATAAAAATAGGAATGACAATATCTAGGGTGTCCTGCCCATTAGTCCAACTGGTGATGAGTAATGCAGTCAAATGCACCTCAGTAAATCCTACCTACCCCACCATGCTTCAGAAACCCTCTTGGCACTCTTCTTTCAGAGAGAAGGCACAAAAGCATAAAGGTTTAATCTGCATGTATTTGAAATTATTATATGAGGCAAAGATTCAAATAAGGACCATTAGTTGCTCCAAATATGTCTCAGTAAAAAACTATCTCTGCCTAAGTTCCACAGATTGTACCCTCTTCAAAAAACCCCCAAGTATTATAAAACATTTGGTGAATGTTACACTTTCAATTGGAGAACTCAGATTGGTTTAATACAAAAGACCCAAATACATTAATCAAAGACAAAAAACCTAAACTCTCTGATATGAAGAGCCTTTGGAAAAGGATCTGAAGAAACTCTTCAGGAAACCAAAATGTAACGTTTAGAAGTTATTGGATCACATGGATTTCACATCTTACTGCCTGGTGTTAGCCTCAGACAGAACTTGTGTCTTGCACAAGCATCCTCCTGAAAGGCTGAGTGATCAGTCTTCAGTACCAAGTAATGCTCCTGCCCACTCCTGCATCTCAGGCCAGTCTAGTTCTGGAACAACACCCTTTTTCAAGCATGCAGAAAAAGTATTTTTTGTGCTGGACTAGTGCTGGTGCCTTGGGTTCTTTATCAGAGTAGGCATTTGAAACTTCCTGAGGTCTTAAGTCTGAGAGTAAGTGTCAGAGCTGATGTACCAGAAAACATTAGATGAAGTGGTGAAGACTTTTTACTACATAAATGTATGGAGCCACACAAAGGGATCTTTTCTCTAATTTTGTGGCTCTTTGTTTCTGATGTAAATGCTACGCACCAACAAGGAAGGGGGAGCTTGTACAGGAAGCTGTATTTTAAGTAAAGGTACAGTAAAAAAACCCTAATGATTTCCCTTAAAATAAGGGGCAGTTAAATAGTGCAATGACATTCTTGTGACACTAGCCTTTAATCTCTTGCCCAAAGTAAGGAGGGTCTGGTTCACTTGCTTTTTTAAACACAGACTTGGAAAACCATGTACTTCTGATTAAGAGGGAGAAAAAATTAGCAAGTAATCCCAGGGCACCAAGAAGCTATTCACAAACTTAATGTTAAGATGTAATCTTCTGGTGATTACATAATAGTTTCCCCTCTGCCCATTCCAGAGTGGGTATGAGATACTACAGTCTACATGCCTGGTCTTGAATGTTTAGTTCCAGGTGTGAGAACTCATTGCAGTTGCCTAGAGAAAGGCCAAGTGTACATGTCATTCTGGGAGAGACAAGTCCTAATTCCAAGGACAGGCAATAGAAGGTGGTGTGTCACCCCACTCAGGATTAGGTTCTGGGAGCTATGTGGGAGTTGGCAGACACAATTAACAAGCCTGAAATAACAACTGCCTTGAGAGCCAGCACAAAATAAAAGGCAGGGGAACAGCCTTCAAGTAGGAAAAGTAAAATAACTGCAACAATAGCAGGACAAATCTAATCTCACATAAAAACACCGATAACCTATCCAAGACCTGGACATGAAATTGATACAGTGATATTAAGGAACACAGACCACAAGAAACAACAAGCTTGGAAACCTCCATGGAATAAAATCAGTGATCGGCTTTTCTGTGGAATATCTGCCAGTTCCTGCTGCACACAGTGGTCAGTAAGGGATTTCATAAGTGTTAGAGTGAATATTTACACCTATCAAGATGTGAAGGAAAAAAAGAAAAACCCAAGCACACTGTTATTCTGTCCATTGCAATCCATGAAGCACTGACATGGTGGCCTATGGCCTTTCCAAATCCTGGCCACATGTAACTTCTGAATATATCTGAAAATGCCTGATACACCACAGGATACATAGACAATTTTGCAAGGTGATATCTAGGATAGTCCCAGACAGATAAATCCTGCATGTAAAGCAAGTCTGACATGTCAGATTCACAGCATCTGCAGTATTGTCTTGCTCAGAGAAGTTGCACAGTAATCTGGCAGCACACCCCTTGCACGTGCACATGTTTTATCTGTCCTTAGAGGGAAGCCTGAGCTCTCCCAATACATCACATCCTGCACATCCAGAAAGACACCTATGGCAATGGAAATACAGGGGAAACCATGCCATGTGTGCTCTTCCTATGAGAAATTGCACTGACCACGTAATAATATGACACACCCTGTATTAAACAGGACGTTCTGTACCACATGGGATCCCCAGCACTTTCTGACATTTATTTTTGTGAACACACCACACTGTGCTTACTCAGGAAAGTGCAGAGGTCAACATCAGCCTATGCACATGAATTTGGTGGACAGAAGACACTCTGTGATTACCTAATATTTAATTAGGTTGCAACAATAGCACTACTGCCCTTATCCTCACCATGCAAGCTCAGCTACAAAGCAACATGATGGCTGTAGTGAAGCTTTGGGATATAATATCAGTAACCCCCAAGACATGATTATCCAGTCACCAAGACTGTTCCCCCCCCTAACACAAGGATAGTCTTGTAGAAAGTATATTTATAATCACAGCAAAATCAAAGTTGGGAAAGATATTTTGAAGGTTACTGGTTCAACCACCTGCTCCCTCCACAGCTATCCTCAAAGATAAACTAGGTTGCTCAAAGTCTTTTCTTGTCTAGTTTTGTGTCCAAGGATGGAAAATCCACAGCCATTCAGGGAAAATGTTCTGCTACTGGACCACTCTCACTTTGAGCTTGTTTTCTTACACACAATTGGAATATCTCTGAGTACAGCTTCTCACATTTGTCTTTCATCCTGTTGGTGACCATCTCAGAGAGCAGCCTTGTGCCATCTTCCCTGTAATTCTCTTTGGGAAGGTGCACTTTGTAATTAGATCCTGCTGTGGCCAAACCCACTTGCTGTGGCCAAACCCACTTCCTCACACAGCACGTGCTCCAGCCCCTACCACTTGAGCAGCTCAACTGGCTGTTCCCAAATGGGACAGTGTGCATCCAGTGTGGCCTCACCAGAGCTGCACACAGAGCTCCTGCCTGCTGGGTATATGGATAATGCAGCCCTGCAGGTGCTGAAATCCCATGAGGAGGTTCTTTTGTCCACCAGGATGGCCAGGCCCTTTTCGGCTGGGCTACTTCCAAGCCAGCTGGTTCTCAGCCTGTAGCATCCTACAGCCTGTCCCACATTCAGGACTTTGCCCTTGTCTCTGTTGACCAACACGAGGTTCTCAATGCCCGCTCCTGCAGCTTGGCAAGCCTGCTCTGACTGGTGGCCTCCTGTGTATCAACTCATCTCCCCAGCTTGGCAAGGGGACCAGCTGAAAACTTGCTGAGGGTGCACTCTATACCACCCCCTGCGTGGTGACCTTGTCAAACAAGACTTGCTCCACTACTGATCCCTGACCCCTCCTAAAGGGGCATCAGTCAAGGCTTCAAACCAATGAGACACAACCTTCAATCCTGGGGGTGCAGCCAGTTCTTCACACACAAGGTCTGCCCATCCCACCCACATCTCCCCAGTTACAAGTTCATTGAGGAAGTCCATCAAAAGCCCTCATAAAGACAAGCTTGAATGGCATCCTCTGCTTTCCCCGTGCTCACTAAGCCCGAAGTCAGTGACATTGGATCAGACACAGAACTGAACTTAAATGTGTAACATTAGCCTTTGTTCAGTCACCTGCAGTCTTTGAAATGCCTTGGGCTTTCAAATGTCACAGGGTGTGAGCACAAAATAAAACTGGCCAGCCCCTTCAACACTCAAATGAGTCTCATGTGGGCCAGTGGACTTGTATATGCCCAGTCTGACAGGGTGAACTTCCTGTGGGGAGTTTCCATCCTTTGCCCAAACCCTGCTACCAGCCACAGAAGCTTGGAGATGCAGAAGGAGTTTTTTCCAGCAAAGTCCAAGAGGAAAGAGGTCTCTTCTTTTTCCTTGACCTTTATAGCCAGTTTAATCACCCAGTCTTGCAGCAGGCCCACATTTTATTTTGTCTTCCTTTTGCTGCCAATTCACCCATAGAAGCTCATTATGTTGCCCTTCATGTCCTTCAGTTGCAACTGGCAATGGAAAGCCAGGTTCTGGCTTTCCATATTCCACTCCTCTACTAAAATACTGACCATCCTCCTCTGCATGAAGTGATGGAATCCCACACCAGTTTCATTTGCTTACTATCTACTCAATGATTTCTAAAAATGCTGTTTAAGGAAGGTGCTTATCTTTCATCCTTATCTTGTATTTTGGAAGTAGCAAGCACATCCAGGTGCCTGTTCAAGCATTTATTTAGCTGGTACTGTGGAAAATGTGATTGTTCTAAATTATTCTTTCTTCCTTTGTTCTTTGTTGTTAGTTGGTTTGTTTCCAGTAACCTCAAATTTGATGCAAAGGAAAAGGGAAAGTATACACACCTGATAGAGAATCAAACAATTAATTACCTTCACCATGCAGCTTTGACTGCTCATCCATCTCTCGAGGACTTTCTCTTATATTTTGTAGTATTACAGCTCTGTCGAAGCAGCCTCACATGGTTATTATCAAATAACCCAATAACCCAGGCCCTTAATGAGAGTTCCTTCCTATTATTCAGATTTGGACTATGTGCTCCATCCTCCTCTAAAACAAAATGCGGGGCGGGTGGGGGAAGTAAAAAAAAAAAAAAAAAACAAACCTAACTTAGCCAAAGTTTATTAGCTTTAGCCAGCTCATAAACAATAAATTGAAGGGTTGTTTTTTTTCTTTTTTTACTTTCCAGACCTAGAAAATGGAAGTGTTTCTTGCTTTTCAAGCATCTGTATTTAGTCTAGAATGTCCCGAGACAGGCTTCTTACACTTAACAATGGTTGAAAATATTCTACATTGGTCATTTCTTCGGTTGTTTCTGACAGGGAGTGACTGATCTCTTCAGTTTTCTAAACTATCACAATAAATACGAGGTATTTCAGCAACATTTTTTCTATTAATGATGTGGATCTATAAAATAGGAAGTTGTCTGAATTACAATATAGTCAGAATTGTACTTATTCTGCACAGTTATGTATTACAACTCTGCTTCAGTAACATGGCTGGTACTACAACTGTATTTAAGGTTGCCAAAATTTCTCTTCAAAATTCCTCATCTGGGTGTTTCTAAGTTTGTCATTTTTTATACCTGAATTGTTGGATTAATTCTCCACTTTTGGGAAACTTTAAAGATGCCTGAATATGACAAACTCATACTTCTGTTATTGCAATACAGTCATATGTCACAAGTGAGACCTGCTTTGTATTTACCAGTTGATTCTCTAATTACTCAAAACGTTGCACATTTATTTGGATTATTAAATTTGCCCTCTCTCATCTGGCTACAGAATAGAATCAGATCCAAATCAAGGCTTAGCTGATGAAAAACTGACAAAGCATGGTGCCATTACTCCTTTCACAATTCTGCTTTTCCTGGACTGTGCCAGCCCCAGACTTGTCTTCCAAGATCCCCTCCTGCTGACTAGGGAAAGCCTAGGAGAAGTAAGAACCACCTCTATGACTAGGAAAGCCATAGGTGACAAAGGATGACAGGAGCAGATGGTGGGAGGGGGTTTTTACCATCCCCTTCCCCTGGACACTGAGGCATGGCAGGAAAAAATGATGAGCAACTTTACCTTCCTGAAAACCTTGATCTTTAAAGTTCACTTTCAGATGCCTTCACAGGATCTGTGTTGCTCTCTGTAACTGTTCCTGTCATCTTTACCCAAGTCTTTGAATTACAGATCCAGCGATGGCATCTGGGGAAGACCAAGAAAGAAGCCAAGAATGCTGAAAACACAGAACAATGGAAATGAGAGTATATACAGCAGTGAAGTGGCTAAAACACAAGCCTTGTGGTCTCCAGCAGTGGTTGGTGAGCTAAAAACAACATTCCCCTCTCTGGAAGACAGATCCTGAATTTAACCCTACAGCCACACCTGGGCAGAGGTCAGGGATAAAGCTCTTTCCAACCTCTCCCTCTGTCATAAGAGTGCTTTGGCTGTTGTCAGCCAAAGATATTCTGCAGCCTCTAAACAGGGCCAAGGTATCTAGTTCAGCTGGCTAGGCCTCCATGTGGTCTCATCTCTTTCTCTGGTTTCACTCCTTTCATGCATTTCATCCCTCCATGGAGTTCTCCACTGGTCTTGGACCTGTGGTTTCCCTCAGATGGACTTTTTCAAAGTTCCACTCAAAACAAAGCACTGTTGTTCAAACTTACTAGTTTAACCTAAGCCAGTACTCCTAAAACCTCAGCTTCTGAAGGGGAAGATAATTAGATATTAACCTCAGCTTTCAATAAGGGAAAAAGGGTTTTGTTATTTCCCTTTGGGTTTTGGAGAAAAGTTCGAGCATACCAAAGACAAAAATTCTAGGCTCTAAACCAAATAACATAAAACATATTATTTCAAGATGCTATTTTTAAAGACCAAGATTTCACTCATCTCATGACTTTTGACCAGAGGCTTGGCTCAGGACTTGAGTTTGCTTTCCACCACACAGGAGGGTTAGCAGGGAGAAACCACAGGGCAGAGACTGGGACCCTTAAAATTCCCACTGTCTTCCAAAAGCCTGTCCTGACAAATGTCTCCAACTCTCAACATCCCTGTAAGATCTACAGCAAAACAGCCATTTTCCCCATTTTTCCGTGCCAACGCAGGCAGTGACTACAAAAGACAAGACTGTCAGCAGGTCTGAAACCTTCCAGTAACCAACCTGTGCAACACCAGGATGCCACTTCATTAAGCATTTTCCTTTTTTAAAAACCCCTGAACACAGAATCATAGGATCAGGGTTGGAAGGGACCTTAAAGACCATCCTGTAGCGAACACCCCTGCCATGGGCTGGGACACCTTCCCCTAGACCAGCTTGCTCAAAGCCCCATCCAACATCACCAGGGCTGGGGCATCCAAACCTCCCTGGGCAACCTGTTCCAGTGTCTCATCACTCTCACCTGAAAGAAATTCTTCCACGCACCCAACTTAATTTTCCCCTTTTTCAGTTTGCACCCATTTCTCCCTGTCCAAATTGCATCAGGAGACTACCTGAGGCCGGAATTACCCGGTCACCTCCACGGTGTCACAGGGCCGGCCGGTCCCACCGGGACACGTCGGGGCACCGGGGGCCCACCGCACCTTGTGGGCGACCGCCCTCGCCCCTCTGCCACCCCGGCACACACCGGGCACATGCCCGGGACCCCCGGCAGCCTCTCGGGCACGACGCCCACGGCCCCCGTAGGCGCCGCGGGACCCCGCGCGGGCGGGCGGCGACCCGGGCGGTGCCGTTGGGGCGTCCCCGTCCCCCCCGGGGGCCGCCCCGCCGCCGCCCCCCGGCAGCCGTGGGGCCGTGCCCACCGCGGCCCCGGGCGGCGGAAGTGTGTGTAGGGGGCAGTGCAGGAATTTCCTGTGACGTCCCGGCCCGGACTCCATTAGGTGCAGCTGGGCTGAGAGGAGACAAACCCGGCGGGCAGCGAGCGGAGCGGGCCGG